>JARHVA010005718.1:702500-1123989 GCA_037957365.1 Torreya grandis
GTATCATCTACATATTTGTGGATCTCTAACCAAATATCCAAGATCTTAATGATTAGATCTCAAAGCATTGGAAATCCCTATTCTCAAGTAGTCTTGATATTTGCCCTTATGCTAAAAACTTTTTTTTTTATTATTTTTCATAATATTGAGGATAAGGAAAAGATTCAGAACCAATCCTAGAGCTTGAATCACCACCCCTTGGGCTCGAAACCATGGTCCCCTACATTCAATCCCCTCATTGAACCTTTGCATGTAAAACCCATATGGGTTTGTCTGCCAAACCTTCCACTATAGTTTTGGACTAATTCCATTTTGGAAGCTATTGGTAGATCTTTGGGTGAGTTTTTGTAATTGCATCCAGATACCGATAATTTTTCCCTCATTACATTTGATAGGATCGTGGTGAATATTGATACCTCCAAGAACCTCCTAGAAAAAAATCATACTGCAAGTTGGAGACTGCACTTGGTGTCAAGCTATTGACTATGAAGGTTTATTTTTTTGCTACTGTAGTTGTTTTGGAACTGGGCATTTGACCAAAAACTATATTCTCCTCATAAAAATAAGGATTATTCTTGGTAAAAAAAATTTATCCCCAAAAACCTCACGGTGTTGGCTACAGACCAAGAGTGGGCTACTGATAGCGAGCATTCTACCTTCTCTTCTGATGTCCCTACTTCCCTTATTTCAAACAAGGATACCAAAAGCTCACCATACTTTGAAGAAGAATTGTTGGTTGATTTAATCTCTCTAAGGAAGGTTGTGTCAATTCCAATCTCCTCCTTAAAGGAGATTCTAGAATTGGATTCTTATAGGGCAAAGCCTAATTATGGTCAACAATGGAAGACAAATCCCAACCCTACATCCTAGTCGAGGAAGCCTCACTAGTCCTTCAGGATGAGAACAAAGAAGGATGGTTCATGGTTCAAAAAAAGAAAAAAGGAAGAAAAGCAATGACTCAACCTTCCTGTATATCTCTCTGTTTAGGGAGACCCTGTGATAATATTTTGAAAATCAATGAAAAAGGGGTTAGGTCCCCAAAATAAGTTTGGTGGAAATTTCATGAAAGTTCCCTGGGTAAGTTATTATGTTTCTATTTGTTTTTTGGTAAAAGTACCTATTGTGTGGGTTTCTTGCTGCCCATTTAATTGTCACTAGCAAATGTATTCCATCAGAATGTTAATTTTTTTTTTTTAGTTTTCTCCATTATATAAAGTTATGAGACCTTTCAAAACCTATCTTTAACCCATCAAATAAAAAAATCATTTATTTATTTTTCTATAAAATCAATTAATGCTTATTTACTACCTACACATTCAAAAGAGCAAAACTCAACATTAATAATTTGAAGGTTAATGAAAATAGTTTTAAATAAACTATATTGAAGGTTCAAGATAAATTAGTAATTTGTACATATTTTGGTTCTTATCAATAGATTATATTGAGTGTTGAATAAAAAAATATTAATAATAATTTGTGCATATTTATTGTAAAATATAAATAGAATATATGGAGGATGAATAAAAAAATTATTTGTGATAATGTGTGCACATTTATATATATTAATATTCTAATTTATTGACTGTTATATTGAGAGTTTAATTAAAAAAATATTTGCGATATAATTAAGTTAAGAATTTAAAATTTATTTGATTAATCATCACAATTACAATATCAAAACCACAAATAATAATTCTTATAATAATAATAATTTTCAACATATATAATAAATATCAATATCACATTTTAAATAAAATAATTTAAAAAAAATAAATCATATAAATTTAAATTTAAATATTATAATCTAAAATATATTCTATGTTATAATCTTAAATATTATATACTAAATTCTTGACAATGATGATATGAAAAATTGTATATTATAATCCAAATTATTATATACTAATATTATTGGTAACAATGACAACAAACACTTACATAACTACTGAAAATAATAAGAAAGTGAAAATAATTTGATTCTAATATATTGAAATTTGAAAAAAAAACTGAATTCCAATATATTTTGCATTAAAAAATAATTATTTAATATTTAATTTTAAAAATTTATAATTTTAAATTTATTAATATAAAAATTATATTATTTGCTAATATAAATAATCAATGAAAACAATTTTGTTATGCTTTAAATTAAAATATCTTCATATTTAATGAAATGATGGGTATGTGTCCAAATAATTTAAGATGCTTGTATATTTAAAAGATGTTTTGAATTCTAATTAGATTTTTATTAGTACATAAATTGACATCAAATAATAATGAAAAATGGTAAGAAAATGATTTTTAGATAAACTTTGTACATAATTATTAATTGATATGTTTTAGATCATAATTCATCATCCATCCACAAGGAAAAATTTGTCAAACAACATATTAGGGATCTTTATATAAATTTATTAATAAATTTTATTATTTAATATCTCAAATATTCAATGAGAAATATTTATAAAAGATTTGATCTGTTATTTGCACATAAATATTTTCTTGATGATGGATCATGGGTTGTGATATGAAATGCATCCATCAATAATTGAATACATAGTTTATCTAAAATCCTTATTTACCATTTCATGAATTGTGAAAATATAAAATCTATGATTAAAATTTTAAAAAAGATGGGACCAAAAACCATAGGGATACCCAATTAAAAAACCACCAACCATGGATGCACCATAGATGATTGGGACCACACAAATCCCCAAAAAAATAGTGAGTATGTTTTTGGAGTGAAAACCACACTGAATACATGTGTTGAGGACCATCATAGGCCCATGAAACCAAGATGAGAGAGAAAAGAGGAGAAAAAAGAAAGACAAGATGATAAACCCTAAAACATGTCAATAACATTTAATTTAAATTTATAATAGATAAATACCCAAAACCTCAAAATTTACTATTGAAACACTTCAAGATATCATATATTACAAAAAATATAAGTTTCCACTCCCTTCTCATCACTATCGTTCCTGTCAAAATTGAATGCTCTTTTGTTTCCAAAAGCATATGGAAAAATTTCAAAACTACCAAATCTCACATGTAATGGATTGGAGATGGTTTTCATATAGATTTATATTTTAGTGATCATAACATTTGATGGTCTCCTATTATAACTAATAGTAATGTTTTGTTAGTTGAATTGTCAAGAATCAAAACCCTAATTTTTTTTCAAAAATATGTCCTTACCATTCACAATTTGATTTATATTATAGACTAGATTACTTGGCTGGACTTTGTAAAAACTCAAAATTTGAAACATGTGCATACTCGTAACATTATTCCTACCTAATTCTCTAATGTAGTCTATTAGATATATTTTTATGTAATGAATAAAAAATGAAGAAAAAAAGGCAATAGAAATATATTTAGATAATTATGACACATCAATATTTGAAATAATTAGGTTTATTTTGACAATAGATAAACATATCAAACTTATTCTATCATTATATTCTATTTTATGGAATCATCATACTCTACAACATCGAAGAAAATTCTTAATATACTTTTACTTGTAGTTAAATCTTACTGTATAAAATATTGTTGGGTTTGTAGTATTTATTCATGTTTTCAAGTGTTGAAGTTTAGTCCAAATGAGCTAGTGCATTGGTTCTTCATGAAAAACTATGGTCTTGCACACTCACCTGAAGTGTACAAGAAGAGATCAGATCCTGTGGGTTATGTTGCACAGTAACATACTAGTCATATACTTGAGTTTGAATTCATATCTAAATAGAAGTTACACAATAAAATAAATACACTACTTTGGTCCTTGTCTCATTAAGCTCAAAAATAATAATTACATAGATAAATGCCATGGGATTTCAAAGATTGTTACGTAAATTCTTAAAGTAAAAGTTGTATAGATCTCATAATGGGTTACAACTACAAGTTACTCAATGCAAACCTATCATCAGATGCATAACTATCTATTGCTTGGAACATGAAATTCATAATAGATTATAATATTTGTAATATTATTATAAGTTGCTAAAATGATACTAGTATCAATTACCTAACAATTATTTCAAATAGGGGTATTTATACTTGTTTTTCCTTGACCAAGTAGCTACATAATAAATGACATGAGTGATTTAGCCAATGAAATATCTATGGATTGAGATTCATGGTGGTCTATCAATTATTTTCTCCTAAGGACCTGGGCCTTTGTGCCTCTTATATACTTTTTCTATGCTAGATCCTTGCTTTTGTGTCCTCTTCTTTGCAAGCTAGTGAAAAACTCATGATGATTAAAGTCTAGTTGGCCCTCAAGAATCACTCTTTAACTATCTCGTACTTCCCATGCATTCCCTAATTATTTCATTTTTATTTTAAGTCCTATGATCTTGGGTTTCTCATAGTTATATTCTATCTTTAACTGGGTCTTCTCACATTGGTGCTTCTATGCCCTTGTCCTTTTGTGCCTCACTAGTTCTACACTTATGCTCCTCTCACAACATTCCTATTCCACACCAAAATACCAAAATAATTAGTCAAAATTTTGGGTCCAACATCAACCCACACTATATTATTAGTCCATCCTAGACTAAGTCTCAATTGGAGCCTCCACCAAAAATTTAGGCCTAGTTTATTCAATCTACTTCTTGACATTGTTCCAATGTGACAATGTGTCAAGCAACTTTATCATTATTTTTTCAATACTCACCTTTGATTTCTTCATCTCCTTAGGTTGGTTAGGATCCTCATTAGCTGTCTTGACCAGTTTATCTAGGGATGTGTTAGCATCCTTTTGAACTTCTTCTAGTGTCGAGACCTTACTGAAAATGTCATCAGAGAGCTTTAAAACTAACATTAAGTTATTGTCAATGCACATTTATTTTTTCTTCCATAGATTTGACATATTTTAATGCCTTCAAGTGCTTCATTCAATCCTTTATTAAGAGGGTAGCATCTATTAAATTTTGCCTCTAATATTTCTCTATGTGGAACTGAGCCTCGAAGATTTTATTCTGTCATGCTAATCGTTCAAAAATCCTATCCAAGATGGGGATGACTTCCTCAAATTTTTCAAGAGAATGATTACAAACCTCTACTACCTCAATAAATTGATCTTTCACCAATATTAATTTGTTCCTTGGTGCATGTTGTTCCTTATATCACTTTAATAGGAGATTCACTAGGGTATCCAATTTATTCATAGTTTCTCCCTCCAGAGGCACTCCATCTACTAATGTAGGTTCTTGGCTCAAAATTGATTTACATAAATTGAAAAAATTTACCTTGGCCTTTGTGGCCTCCCCTATTTGTTATTTCAATACATCCACTTCTTCTATGATTGTTTGTTGAGTAACAACCTCTTTTTCATACATAGCAAGTATATAGCCATGTTTCTTCTCTATGTCATGTGTGTTAGAGTCTGAAAGTATGTTTTGGCATGCAACTTCAAAATTTGTTTTAGAAAATGCAACACTAGATTTCAAAGGGGTGATCTTATGGGGATCAACCCATAGTGGGGTTAGAAGTGTTGGAGCTTGAGAATCTAAGAAGAGGCTATCTGGAGGGAGCTCAAAATAGCACTCCTCATTTTACATGTCTAAAAGGAAAGACATTTACTGCCTTGTGTCAATAGTAGCATCTTGGGGAAGAACATATGGCCATAAGTAAATCATCTTGTTGGGGATGCCCATTTGATATTGAGTGTTCATATTGCTAGATGCATCAGTTAAAGGTGTTTCTCCCTCAGACTTGATAGGATCCTTTCTTTTGTTCATGTCACACTCTAGAATTTCAACCTCTATTGGTAGCCAAATAAGTTATATTGATAGCTATTCCACTCATTTATTGGGTATCATCACCATTTTTTATTTACCAAATAGACCCACAATGTCTAATGGTGAGGCTTCAAAGGTGGACTCCTCCTCTTGTGCTAGGGAGGGTGTCTTATCAAAACCAAAATGTTGGGTTTTTATTCTTTAATCATGTTTTCAAGCACTGAAGTGTATCCCTAATGATCTAGTGCACTAGCCCTTCACACAAGATTATGGTCTTGCACACGTACTCAAAGTGCACAGTAATATATTGGTTCCCATGGGTTATGTTGTAAAATAACATACTAGTCATATACTTGAGTTTGAACTTATATCTAAATATAAGTTACATAAATGAAGAAATACACTACTCTGGTCCTTGTCTCATTAAGCTCAACAACCATAATTACACAAATAAATTCTATAGACTTCAAAGATTGTTACATAATTCTAAAAGTAAAATTTGTATAGATCTCATAATGGGTTATAACTACCAGTTAATCAATGCAAACCTACCATCAGATGCATAACTATCTGTTTCTTAAAACATGAACAACATAATTAATTGTAATATCTATAATATTATTATAAGTCATTAAAATGAAACCAATATTAGTCACCTTATAATGATTTTAAATAGGGGTATTTATACTTGTTTTTCCCTGACTAAGTAGTTACATAATAAATGGCATGAGTGATTTGTCCAATGAACTCTCTATGGACTAAGAGTCATGGCAGTCAATCAATTATTTTATCCTAAGGGCCTAGGCCCTTGTGCCCCCTATATACTTGTTTTATGCTAGATCCTTTCTACCATGTGTCTTCTTCTTTACAAGTTGATGCAAAACTCATGATGGTTAAAGTTTAGTTGGCCCTTGAGAATAGCTCCTTAACTATCTCCCACTTACCACATGCTCCCCAAGTCTTTCACTACTATTTTGAGTCATATGATCTCAGGTTCCTCATAATTATATTATGTCTTTGATTGTGTCTTCTCATGTTGGTGCTTTTGTGCCCTTGTCCTTTTGCGCCTTGCTGGTTATGCACTATATTATTTTTGCACTTATGCTCCTCTTACACCATGCATATTCCATGCAAAAATACCAAAATACTTAGTCAAAATTTGGGGTCCAACAAATATGTTTATAAATTATGATGGTCCACCAAAATAATTGCACTTGTAAGTCATGTTAAAAATCAAGTATAAGTTTACATTTAGATAGGGACATATAATTTATTATACTTTAAGTTATATTTTATTTATATACTTTCAGGATGTTTAAGAGTGGTTTAAAACCTCTAGGATCTATAATTTAACTTCTAGGTTTTGGAGGATCCTATCATACTTCAGACTTGGTAAGATTCTATGGTTTCATGGTTTTAGACTTAACCATATTTCAAGGTTTCAATATTTTAAGGAGACATCATAGGAGGTATGAAATTTTCATGAAAGAATGTAGGTATGATAGAATAGTATGAGAACATCTCTCACAAAGTGCAACAAGTCAATCCCACCCCATTCCTGTTACACTCCTTAGTGATGGGGCAATTAGTGATGTGATTTGGGCCAAATTGAACCTTGTGAACCTAATTCTTAGTCTAAATGATGTCCATTGGGGCTAAAATGATTGGTTTAGGGTTTAAATATTTAATGATTTAGGGTTTAGAGTTTAGGGCATAGGGTTTAAAATATATATGGAGTAGGGTATAGGGTATTAGGTCCAATCACTAAGGCATTTGGGGCTAGTTTAAGTTTGTTAAGCCTACTTGTGATTTTAGATACAATTAGTGCCAATGTCATCATAGGTTGAGCCAATTAGTCAATTGGGGTAATAAGTGATACAATTTGGCATAAATTGTGCCCTATGAAAATAATTATTACTCTAAAGGATATTAATTAGAGATAAATTGATTGATTTAAGTTTTAGGGTTTATGGCTTAGGGTATAACATATAAGGTTTAGGTTTTAGGGTATAGGGTTCAATCATGAAGGCAATTAGGGCCAATTTGATCTCATTGAACTTATTTGTGACTATAAAATGTGATTTTGGGCTCAATTAGCACTAATGCCATCCTAAATTGAACCAATTAGTCAATTGGGGTAATCAGTGATGTAATTTAGGCCAAATTAAGCTATGTTAACCTAAATTTTACCCTAAAGGATGTTAATTAGGGATAAATTGATTGTTGTAAGGTTTAGGGTTTATGATTTAAGGCTAAAACTTAAGGCTTAGGGTTTAATTCATAGGGTTTAGGATTTATGGTATAAGGTTTAATTTCAAAGGAAATTGGGGATAACTTAAGCTTATTCAACATATTTATAACTACAAAATATGATTTTAGGATCAATTAGTCACCATATCATGACAAATTGAGCCAATTAGTCAATTGGGGTAATTAGTGATGTGATTGTGGCTAGATTGAGCCTTGTGAACCTAATTCTTAGTATAAATGATGTTAATTGGGGCTAAAATGATTGGTTTAAGGTTTAAAGAGTTTAGGATTAGGGTTTAGGTTTTAGGGCTTAGGGTTTAAGGTATATGATGTAGGGTTTAGGGTATAGGGTCTAATAATGAAGGTAATCGAGGCCAATTTTATCTTATTAAACCTACTTTTAACTATAAAATGTGATTTTATGGACACTTAGCCTAGATGCCATCATATCTTGAGCCAATTAGTCAATTAGATCAATAAGTGATGTGATTTGGGCTAAATTTAGCCCTATGAAAATAATTATTACTCTTAAGGATGTTAATTGGGGTTAACTTAGTTAATTTAGGTTTTAGGGTTTATAATTTAGGGTTTAGGTTTTAGTGTTTAGTGCTTAGGGTATAGGGTATAAGGATTTGGTTTTAGGGTATAGTGTCCAATCATGAAGGAAATTAGGGCCAATTGAAGCTCATTGAGCCTATTTGTGACTACATAATGTGATTGTGGGCTTGTTTAACACCAATGTTGTCATAGATAGAGCCAATTAGTCAATTAGGGAAATCAGTAGTGTGATATGGGATAAATTAAGCCTTGTGAACATAATGCTTACTCTAAAGCATGTTAATTTGGGATAAATTAATTGGTTTAGGGTTTATGAATTAGAGTTTAAGTTTTAGGGCATACTATTTAAGGTATAAGGTTTAGGGTATAGGGTCCAATTGAAATGAAAAATAGGGATAATTTGGGCTTATTCAACATATTTATGACTATAAAATGTGATTTTAGGCTCAATTTTCCCTGATGTCATCACATATTGAGCCAATTAGTCAATTAGGGAATTAGTGATGTAATTTGGGCCAAATTAATACCTATGAACTTTATTCTTAGTTAAATGATGTTACTTAGGCCTAAAATGATTAGTTTAGGGTTTAAAGAGTTTATAATTTAGGGCTTAGGTTTTAAGATATATGGTTTATGGTATAGGGTCTAATCACAAAGGCAATTGGGGCCAATTTTAGCTTGTTGAGCCTACTTGTGACTATAGAATATGATTTTTGGCATAATTAGCCCCAACGTCATCATAGGTTAAGCATATTAGTTAATTAGTAAAATGAATGATGTGATTTAGATTAAATTAAGTCTTATAAAAATAATTATTACTTTAAAGGATGTTAATTGGGTCTAAATCAATTGATTTAGGGTTTAAGGTTTACAATTTAGGGTTTAGGGTTTAGTTATTAGAGTATATGGTATAAAGTTTAGGTCTTAGGATATGGGGTTAAATCATGAAGGAAATTAGAGCCAATTTGAGCTCATTTAGCCTATTTGTGACTATAAAATGTGATTTTGGGCTCAATTAGCCCTAATGTCATCATAGATTGAGTCAATTATTTAATTGGGGTAATTAGTGATGTGATTTAGGCCAAATTGAGCCTTGAACCTAATTATTACTCTAAAGGATGTTAATTTGGGCTAAATTAATTGGTTTAGGGTTTAAGGTTTATGTCATAAATTTTAAGGTATAGGTTATAGGGTTTAGGGTTATGGTCCATTCATAATTGCAAATATTTTTTTAACCAAGTATTAATCGACAAGGGTGGTCAATTAACTAGGAATAATCGATAAAGTAAAAAAAAATGCTTAAATTTATCAAAATATGTTAGAAATATATACAATCCATGCAATGAAATAAGTGAGTGGTGCATTTTCTCTATGGGATTGTTGTTATAAATGTGTCCCAAAACTATAAATCATGTTGTGTATGATTTTTTACATTATATGGTTCCTAAATGCATTAGGGGTTCCTTGATGTATTTTCTCCAGATTGTATGCCTTAAAGGGCACATAGAGAATGGGATGGGATCGACTTATATAATTTTTTGGGAGATGTTATCATACTATTTTATTATACCTACATCCCATCATGCAACATTCATACCTCCTATGATGTCTCCTTGAAATCTTGAAACCCTAAAACCTTAGAATCTGACTAAGTCTGAAGTATGATAGGCTCCTCCAAAACCTAAAATTTGCATTATAGCTCCTATAGGTTTGAAACCACTTTAAAACATCATAAAAGTATATACATAAAAAATAAATTAAAGTATAAGAAACTATATGTCCCTATCTAAATGTTTATTTTATTTATATACTATGTATGCCAATGTAATAGTAAACTAATCCATGTGTGTGGTTATAAAGACTAAAATCATGCACGTTATTTTAATGATTAAAACCATGTACATGATAGTAGCTCGATAATCACCAAGCCAATATGCCAAGACCGTGTACACACTCTTTTAAACCATGTACATGTAAACATTGAAAATAGTTTGAATATAAAATATGTCCAATTTTTACCTCCCGACTCTATACACTTACTCTTATATACATGGTTGAAACATGTAAGATTACACCCAAATATGTGTCACTCTTTATAAATATAAAAACTGAATATTAATGACTTTATTGAAATTTATTTCATTTATTTATATTAAAACATAAAAAGCCACAACAAACTATACATCACTCATTAAAAATATACAAGCTAATCATTATTATCTTCAATTTTTTCTTCTATTATTTTATATTTGTTACAACAAAATATATAAACATATTTGATTACATTGACTTGTAGAAACAACTGATTATTTATTTATTTTATTATAAAATTAATTAATATTTAATATTCATTTACTACTTATAGATTTGAAAGATTAAAAATCAACATTGATTATATTTAAATTAAATAATTTATATGAATATAACAAGATTAATAGAAATTAAACTAAATATTATTTATACATCCCACAAAAAAGAATTCTTGTACAAGTGTTTCTTTGTCTTCAAAATTGAAATATAGATTTTAATTAAATAAGAAAGTTTAAATGATGATGTATTTGTTCCTTAAATATCAACATTGAATGCAAACAAATTTGAATTCGTATATACTAAAGAAGATTATCGGTTAGTTCCATGTGTTGATTACAAATGTTTTAGAAATTTAGTAATATTTTATAAAGTAATATAATTAGTATGTAAACATAATAAAGGTGTTTGGAATCATCTAAGTATAGTGCTTGTGCTTGTTGATAAATTTATTAAAGGTTAAAAAAAAAAAAAAAAACATACGAAATGATAAGAGAAAATTATATCATTTCAAAGTGTTTTAATGATTATTTTCGTGAATATATATATATTTTATTTGGTTTATGGTAACTTTTTTCTATCTTTAAAAAATGTTGAAAAATTGAAAATAATTTTAAATCAATTGTATTTAAGGGATTAAATTAACTGGTAATTTGTAGATATTTATATTAATACATTTATTGTTGAATATAAATGGAATATATTGAAAGTTGAATAAAAAATTATTTATAATAATTTGTGTACATTTATATGTATTAACATTCTAATCCATTGAATGTTATATTGAGAATTCAATAAAAAAAAGCTATTTGAAATGTATTTATATTAAGAATTTAAAATTTATATTATTGATTATCATAATTACAATATCAAAATCGCAAATAATAATTATTATAATAATAATTTTCTACATATACAAAAAATATTAAATATCACATTTTAAATTAAATATTTGAAAAAATTATTTAAAAAAAATATAAATTTAAATATTATAATTTAAAAGATATTCTATGTTATAATCTAAATTATTATATACTAATATTATTTGAAACAATGACAAGAAGCACTTAAATAACTATTAACAACAATGAGAAAGTGAAAACAATTTAATTTTAATATATACAATATATTGAAATTTTAAAAAATACAAATGAAATTCTAATATACCTTGTATTAGAACGCAATTTTTTAATATTTAATTTTAAAAATATCTAAATTTAAATCAATTGATTGTAAAACTAAATATAATATTGCTACTATGCATAATAATGAAAATAATTTTAAGTTATATCTTAGATTGAAATATTTTCATATTTAATGAAACGATAGGTATGTGTCCAAATGATCTAAGATGCTCGTGTATTTAAAAGATGTTTTAAACTTTAATTACATTTTTATTAGTGCATAAATCGACATAGAATGATTAAAAAAAAAATAGTAATAAAATGATTTTTGGACATTTTTTGGATCACAATATGACACCTATCAACAAGGAAAAATTTATCACACATTGTATTAGGGCTCTTTATATAAATTTGTTAATTAATGTATTTTATTGTTTGACATCTCAAATATTTAATGAAAAATATCTATAAAATCCTTAATTTGTTGTTTGCACATAAATGTTTTTTTTGAAAATGAATCATGGGTTGTGATCTGAAATGCATCTATTAATAATTATGTACACACTTTATCCAAAATCCTTCTTTACCATTTCATGAATTGTGAAAACATAAAATCTATGATTAAAATTTTGAAAAAGTGGGATCACAAACCATAAGATCACCATAATTAAACAAAATACAAACCATGGGTTTACCATAACTGAGCAAGACCACACAAAACATGTAGTGAGTACATTTCTAAATCCAAAGCCACATTAAATACATGTCTTGAGGACCATCACAGAGCCATGAAACCAAGATGAGAGAGAGAATGAGAAGAAAAAAAAAAGACAAGATGACACACCCTAAAACATATCAATAACATTTAATTTAAATTTATAATCGACAATCTAGAAATTTATTATTGAAACACTTCGAAATATCATATATTATAAAAAATATAAGTTTCTACTTCCTTCTCATCACCATAACAGCTATCAAAATTGAAAGTTCTTTTATTACCAAAAGTATATGGAAAACTTTCGAAACTATCAAACCTAACATAAAATAGATTGGAGCTGATTTTCATATAAAATTATTTTTTAATGATCATAGCATCTAAGGGTCTCTTATTATAATTAACAGTAATACTCTCTTCGTTAAATTGTCAGAAATCAAAACTCTCAGGTTTTTTCAGAAAAGTATCCTTCCCATTCACGATTTAGTTTCTGTGGAGGACTGGATTCCTTGACCTAACTTTATAAAACCTCGAAATTTGAAACATGTGCATATTCGTAACATTATTCCAACCTAATTCTCTAATGAAATCTATTAGCTATCTTTCTGTGTACAGGATACCTAATGAACAAAAGAAAAAGAAAAAAGGCAATAGAAATATCTTTCGATAATCATGACACATCAATCTTTGAAATAATTAGGTTTCTTTTGACAGTAGATAAACATAGCAAACTTCTTCCATCATTATATTCTATTCTATGGAATCATCATACCCTACAACGCCCAAGAAAACTTTTAATGTATCTGTACTTGCAGTTAAATGTTAATGTATAAAATATGTTAATAAATTATGATGGTCCACCAAAATAATTGCACTTGTAAGTCATGTTCAAAAATCATGTGGCTAAAGTGTGTTATAGCTCGACCTTTCCTTTCCTGGCAGGCTTTTAAGGATACCACTTTTACAGATTAATGTCGGAAGGCTGGCTTTGCAGCAGCAGCAGCAGCAGTGTCGTTCTTCAATTAGTTAAGCTGTCACTTTTGGATGCACTGTTTTTACTTTTCTGTGTCTGAAAAGGGCTGCAAAAGTTGATGGAGAAAAATATACAGACCACTGTTATTGACATTCCAATAATGATTACGTGCACATGATATCACAGCCTCTCATCTTTCTATTTTTCTGCCAATGATGATCATTTTTTATCCTGTTACTTTTGTATCAAGAAAAGGATGATGCAAACCATTTCTCACTGGGGTTTTAATCGATTCCTGTGGTGTTACTTTAATGAAAAGAATAATGCATTTTGCCATTTATTTGTATGATTATGATTTTAAATTGAAGACGTTCAGGGATTAATGCATGTTTAATAGTTTTTATTGATATCATAGTTCACCATTCAATTTAGATGTGATGATTACGAAGTTTTGGGAAATTTTAGTACAGTAAAGGTTTGCCATCTATTCAAATGAACATTCAAATGTTATATAATGAATGGTTCTCTTTTAAAAATATAAGATAAGATAATAATATTAATGTTTATGAAAAGATAAATTAATTTTTTTTTTTTTTAAAATTTATTTTAATATTATAAAATAAAGTTATTGGAAAAGATTGAAAGGAAGGAACGAGAATTGTTTTGTTAGATTTTTATGGTTTACGTTTTCTTGTTTGCTTTTTTGACTCACCTTTCTTAAATTGTTTGTCTTATAGGACTTTCTAGGGCTGTAGCATATTAATTAGACTCGGTGCCACCTTTCAAGCAAGTAGGCCCATTATTTATGATTTCTTCACGCTCTATTGCATTTGTTGATGCAAGGGTCAGAGCTAATGGTGCCCAAATGTGCTTGGAAGTTTGTTCTGAAGATCTACGATGAGGTAATCCTTCATCCTCCCTCCAATCCGAAGGTAAGCATTCCTATTACAACTGTTGAACAATGTTGTAAATGGTATGAAAATTATTTTGTTATTGCATACTTTGTTGGTCATATCCCTTTAGAAGATTACCTCCATAATTGGCTCCACAACCATTGAGAGCCTCTAGGCGTCCATGTCTCTAAAATCCAAAACCTTAGTAAAGGTTTTTTCTTGTTTAACTTCAAGGAGTCCTCCAAGATGCAACTTATCCTTACGAAGTCCAATGTTTGGTTTCTTTGCAACCAACTTATGATTTTGTATGTCTAGTCTTGTGACTTTAAAGTTTCTAGTAATGTTTCCCTTCGTGTTCTTATCTAGGTTGAGCTTCCTAGTCTGTTAATTCACTTTTGGGCTTTCATACCACAAATCATCACCCCCAGAGGGCATGTTGTTATGATTGAGCCAGATAGGTGGTTCTCCCCACCCTAACAAGCAAGTCTGTGTGGAGGTTGAGTCTCAACCTCTCCAAAGAATTGAAAGAGTTTATAGAGATTCAAGTCTGGGAGACCCAATGGTCATAAAAGGTTGTTTACTTCAAAGATTGTCCTGACATGGGTCATCCCAAGCCCCCTTAGCCACCTCCTTAGACTGAGAAGCCCAAACCGATAGACCAAGGTGATGATTGGACCATAGTGCCCCCTAAAATATCATTGAGACCTAAGTCAAAAAGCCCACCCCAGCTGCCACCTTAGGATGATTCTTCTCCAACTATCAAAACCTCTCAGGGGACTTCTTTGCCATCCCTTACCATCCTAGTTCCTTATAACCCATAAAGTGTTTCTTTGGTTTCCCAGAATACTATGATGCCCATGGATGAGGTTCTCTCAACTAGTGGCTCCTTCTCATGACGATCTCATAACCCACATCATGGGGGCATAGACTCTCCTTGAGTGGGATATGAAGCCAAACACCGCTTCATTATAGTCAATGGAAATTCATGTCCTCATGATCACAATAACTTTTTTGCATTAACCTTTTTTGAGGATGGACAGGGAGAGCTTCAGATGGATGACCATTCCTCATGAATGTGTCATCATGGAATGTTAGGGTTCTTACAGAGACTACCCAAAAATACTCTGTGCATGTTGGTTGTCATTAGATTGGTTTTCTAGATATTATCTATCTGCAAGAAGTTAAAGTGTATGGATTTCTCCTTTAGACATCTTTGTGAAGCATCTGACATGATGCCACCTAGATCGACACCTTACATGAGGAGGGATGTGGTGGTGTTTGTATTTTAGTTTCCCCTAAGGTTTCCCCCAACAATATTGCCACAGGGGAGGACCCTTCACATCAAGCAATCTAAATTATTCTTGACATTGATGGTGGTGTATTTAACATTCTCAACATATATGCACCTAATGATGGCCCTGATCTCTCCCTACTTAGGCGATCTTTGTCTAATGGCTTGCCTACTACCATGTGTCTAGTGTGTGGAGATATCAATATGATTGAACACTCCCAAGATAAGGTTGGGGCCCTTAACATGTGTTGGTGTGTTGGTAAATGTGAGTCTTGGTATTATTTCAAAAATAAATGAGGTTTGGCCAACCCACTCCTCTAGTAATGGATAATAAACCCCACATCTTGGTTTACGTGATCCAACTAGCGATCTGGGGATCACCACATGCTTAAATAACTCAATCAATTTATGTTGTAAGAGCAAAATCTTTTTTTCTTTTCTAGCATTGATGGCTAGCCAATCAACGGCCTTTATGGTATTACTTTTTAAAACCACTCCCCTATTTTATGTAAAGTGGAATGGACTTTGGGATAGTATAATGTGCCACATAATTAATTTATCCTTAATACATTCATGTTGAGTCATACTAGAATGATCAAACTCATCGTGCAAATCTAAAACCTCACCCCATGACCCCCATATGCCACTAACTAGATTGAGTGGTGGAATGAGACCATTGTACACACCACCTCCTTCCTTCACCACCATGGCAAACATTTTGCTCAAATCATAAAGTGTCTAGAAGAGGCCACATTCAATGAGTTCCAATGGGTCTCTTTCTCCCTTGAGACTGATCCTTTCAATGTGTAGTTTCAATGGCTTGTTGCCTTTTGCAAACACCACCTTAAGGTGGTGGATGGCCATGTGGCCAGAGGCACTCAACTTCACACTCAATGGCATTGGCTAAAATTTGGTGAAAAATCCTCCAAGGAGTTTTTTAAAGCAATAAAAACCAATCAAGCTCATGGGAAAATCAAAGCCATTTAATTGGCTCCATCCCAACTAACCTCTTAGTCTGATATCTCTTCGACTTTCCTTAAACACTGTAAGATGGTTTTTCAAGCTCAACCTTTCATAGCTGAGTGAACGTAGGCACTTCATAAATTCCTTGATGTGGTTCCTCATAAGTTTAATCTCATCAATCAATGAATTTATGATGCATTTCTTACCTTGTAGGAGCTCACAGAGGGTCTGCATTGCATGAGTAACAATAAATCCCCCATCCTCGATGGCTTCCCATGTAAATTTTACAAATCCACCTAGGAGTTTACTGGACTTAATTTACTTCAAGTCTACAAAGAATCCTTTTGGTATTAGTCTCTTAGATCCATGATCAACCCAAGTAATATCAAATTCATTTCTAAAGCTAGAGATCCAAAGTTACTTAAGAGTTAGAGGCTGATAAAATTGCTCAATGTTTCTTACAAGATTCTTTCTAAATCCTTCACCAACTGTGTCTAGATCATTTTACCTACCATTTTTAGACCATAGCAACTAGTATTTATTAGAGGGAATTATATTTTAGATAATATTATTGTAGTTTTGGAAGGCATGGCTTGGGCCCATTCTTCTCTCCAAAGAACTATTTTTCTTAAATTAGATTTTGAGAAATCTTATGATAAGATTGAGTGGAAATTTATTCTTTCCATGCTTAAGGCTCTCATCTTTTGCCCCTAATTCATTTATGTGATGCAGACATTGCTTCATGATGCCTTGGCCTACCTCACTATTAATGGGCATAAAACTAAGGGGATTGAGATTCAATGTTCTATTCACCAAGGTTGTCCCCTTTCTCCATTATTTTATGTGTTATTTGTTGAATCCCTAGTTTATCTCCTAGCTTCCAAAGCTTCTCAAGTGCTTATTCAGGGCATTCCTTTGCCTACCCATACCTCCCAACTCATTAATGGGCACTTTGAAAATGACACCTTCCTCATGATTGAAGAACAAGAGGCCACATTTAATGAAGTTATCCAATTCCTTGACACTTTTGTCTAGCTTCTAGCTCTAGCCTTTAATGGAGGAAAAATTACTGTTTCCATCAAAGCATGATGTCTATGCCTGAGTGGCTTCAAAAGTATAATTAGAAATAGATTTATTGAGGGGATAATTTAATTTTTTGGGTATTCCCTTTGCTTTTTATAGTTCTTCAACTGATCTTTGGTAATATGTCCTCAACATGATTGTAAATAAAATTGAATATTGGATCACTAATCCCTTATATTTAGCAAGCAAGTTTCATATTTACGCCAAGATCATGGTTGCTGTCTACTATTCCCCCTGTTGGGCTCCCTCCAGAACCTCTTATGATGCTATAGCCAAAATCCTTAGAGATTTCCTCTAGGCCAATTTTAATCATGCCCAGAGCTTTCATTAGGTGGCATGAGCTATTTGTTACCTCCCTCATGATAAAGGCGGCATGGGCATCATTGACATATATTAGTAAAGTATGACCCTATGTGCTAAGTGGGTTGTTTGAAGTATTGAGGGTAATGGATCTAGGAAAATTTTGTCAAGGCATTGTATATCCATGAGCTCTCCCTATGGTAAAATGAGTTGGAAAAAATATTACCTTCCAATCCCTTCTCATCACTACTGTTCATGTTAATATTGTTGGATATTTTGTAGTCAAAAGTATTTTTAAGGATTTTTATTTCCTCAAACCTCACTTGAAGTGGGTGGGAGATGGATTTTGCACAAGTTTGTCTTTAAACGACCATAGCTTATGGTGGTCCCCTATTCTTATTATTTCCTCCATTTCCCTAGCTAAATTACTTGGTATTAAATCTATATGATTATTTCAAAAATGGATTGGCCCTATCTAAGATTTGGTTATTCCATAGATTGGATTCCTTGACCTAAACTAAAAATCATGTTTTAATTAAACAATGCAGACTTATCTTTTATTATTTCTATTTAGGAGTTGCTAACTAATGTCATGTTGCATAAACTTGGTCTATAGCCTCATAAGTCCTAGTGGAACTATGATACACATTTCAAGAGATACTCTCCTAGGCTTCTTTATCAGGTGATGAGTTTATTTTCTCCATTTTTAGAAAAAATCAACACACACTAGGGCCTTTGGTCCTCTCCTAGGGCTTGGCTCACCCATCTAGATTGTGTGTGGCACCTTGGTCTGGAGCCCAAGCTAGCTCATTTTATATGGTGTTTGATTTATCAAGGACTTCCCCTCAGTTAGAGGTTTCTCCCCCTTCCATTCCATAGCCCTTCTATTTGGCTTTCAAGCATCCAAAATCATTTAAACATCTATTCTGGGTTTGTCCAAAAGCCTAGTTTGCCTGGTGTTATATTCATTCATTTTTTTAGCCTTATCACCCTAAGCCTTTCTCTTGGTGACATGCACTCCTTTTAAATTATTCTAATTGTCTGGCAATTATTACTTTTCTCTGGTAATTATTTCATCTTATTATTCTCTTTCAGATAAGAAAATCTAGGAACAATGTTATTTTTAATCATGAGACCTGTGAAATTTAATTTTATGTTAATAAAAAGGTTTTTATTTATTTGGTCTATTTACAGATTTAGTCCCAAGTATAAAATATTATTATGGACCTTTTCCACTTGTAGGAGTTCCTCGACCACTGGAGGAATTCCCCTTACAACATAGCAAGTTTTTGCATGATAGACCACCTCATGGATTGCCACCTCCTCCTCCCGAGAGGTGTCAAATATAAATTTAGTCTAGAAGTAGGGGCCAATTTTCTCCTCGCCCTCCCTAGGGGTGGCTATAGTTCTCATGGTAATTTTGATGTTGGTCCTTCACAATGGTCTCAGGAAATACTTTTGTTCCTTCATAACTAACTAATGGTTAGCCTATCACTATTTATGATGACCCCCCGGATGGTTGGAATGCTCTATATATTCCTAATGTGGAGTCACCCATTTGGTTTGTGCTTCCCAAGGTTGATCCTCTGCCTCTAACTCCGCTTCCTGGGATGACAGCTTGTGCATAAAAATATATCTAGTTATTTGTAGTTTTTTGGGTTGTGCCTTGACAAGCTATTTTTTTAATTTTGAAACCAGGTTATTCCTCTAATAATAAGTTTGAGTCATAATATGTCTGACTACTTTACTTTGTAACCTTCTATAATTATATTTTTCTACAATATAATATGAAGTATTCCAATAGTAAAATGAAGTTATTATATGTATAAATTTTACAAATAAATTAGATATTGTTTATGATATATAACATACAAGGAAAAAAAATGGTGACAAATAGAATATTATTTAAAATAATGAAGAGAATATAAACATAATATTTCATGAATATTACAAGTATCTATCATATTCAAATGAGATGATAATTCTTGTCTTCATACATTATACTTTAAAGATATATTTTTGTCAGGTCAATGGTTAAATTATTTACATATTTAAAATTTTAATGTTTATATCATACATTTAAAATTATTTAAGTACCTATTTAAACATAATGTATGTAACCTTTGTATACTTAAACCAAATTTAACATTGTAATATTATATGAATGAATCATCACATTGAAAATCAATAAGTGTAAACTTATTTTAATAGTGAAAATTGAAGTGATTAGACTTGTAAGTTTTACAAATAAATTTGATGTTAGTGTTACATGCCACATAAGAATAGACTCACCATGATAAATGGAATATCATTTAAATTAGTATCAAGAATACAAACATAATACTTCATGATATTACAAACATCTATTAGTTATATATGACTACATAGTATGTGAAAGTGGGGTTTACATTACAATGCGATATATGTATGGAACATTTATCTATACATGTAATTAAATATAATTAGATATATTGTAATAAAATAAAATTAATTTTTATCTCAAATTTAATGTAACAATTGACAAGAGAAGGGTTTAGAAGATTATACAATTTTTATATGAATATGAAAACAATCATTTTAGACTAATAGAAGAATTAGGGTTTATATGATAGGACAATGAGGATTCACAAAAATCACACATTCAATATTGTTAGTACCCAAAATTATACAATGCATATTTGTGACATATAACCAATAGATAAAACTAATTTGATAACTTTGTTCCTCGGGTTTAAGGCTCCAAAAACTCATTTACCTTTATGAAATTACATACAAATATATGGAAATTTGATTTCCTTATTTACAACCTCAATAGGGTAGCTAAACTGGAAAAGGATAAGGAAAATATTTTCATCTAATCTAGCTATTATTTCTAATTACTATTTCTAATGTGATTTCCTTGTTTCTTTGGATTTATAGTCTTTTTCGTAATAGGTTTTCTACTAAAACAATAATCTAGACTTTGAGCTAGTATAAAACTCAAGACTAGTTATTAACATCCATTATTATATGGTCCTCCAACCTCCTCTTGACTCAAAACAATTATCTAGGTTGAACCTCATGGTCACGTGGACCACAAACCACTACATGATGTGCTCTGATAGTTTCAACATTATGTTATTTTTTACCAATACTTATCTTGTTCATGAGAATAGGATCCCCACCCCACCAAAACTAAAGTGTTTTTTTAAGTTTCAGGTTGATGCAATAATGGTTATGTGTCCTAATGAAGGGATGCCTTAACCATGCATCATAACAATCACATACACTTCACAATACATAACTAAAAACACAAGTTTTGCTTTTATATTAACTAGAAAATAATACTACATAAAATTCCAAAACATGAACTAGAAGTTGTGCCTAGATCTAACTACAATTGGAATATTCTTATTATAATTATGGATTCAATTAGATCCACACAATGTTAAGGCTATAATCCCAATTTCTCTTGAGTTCTTCTTCCTTCTACAATTAGGTTGAGTTTTAACTTTGATGGACCCCTTAATATCTTTATATAGGATCTCAAGTGGTAGTTTGATCCATACATAATGCACTCATATAAAATGTATCTCTATATCCTATGTTCTTCATCCTTTCATGGTTGAAAACTTATTCAATTTTGTACTATATTCAACACACTGGACTATACCACTTAAACAGGTCTATTATAGTTTCCATATTCCTCTACAAAGATGAAACTACCTAAATATTAGTTTTCTATCAATACATGTCTACATGCATTTATTTTACATGTTAATGTCATCCCATGATTTCCTTGAACTAGGCACTAGTCTATATAACCCTATGTTTTGACTTCTCTCCTTTGTGAACTAGAAAAATCTGCACCTCTACATAAACTTGTGCACATGTGTGCTCATCCTTGGCTAATAATATATTTCCAAAAACTATGTCAATGTCTTGTCATAAACAAAATGTCCCACGAGGCCCCCACTATGTTTTTCCTTTCTCAAGGTCTCGTGCATTGATCCTCTAAGTATGAACAATTACATGCCCTGAATAACATTCCTTCATGAATTTGATAGTCCAACCATGGCGTTATATATATGATTTTTGGCTATTCTCATGCTCTCCATGCATCAAAAAAATCATTATATTTAACATACATCCCATTAATTATGTCAAAACCCATGAATTCCACTTGTATCTCATTCAACACTAGCACTCTCATGTTCAATGCATCACCAACCTTGTTTAATTTTCTAATCTGATGCTTTAATACAAATGTGTAGCTTTCTAGGAACTCTACCAAATTCATATATCATTCATTTAATTTCCCTGGACTATTGAGGAATTTTAGTGTTTGATGGTGTATGTAAAACACAAACTCTATTGGAAATAAATACTTCATCTAAATCTTTAGTGTCTGCATAATAGAAAAAAATCTTGGGTAGATTGAGTATTTCTTCTTTGTATAATTTAAAATGGGTATCCCTTTCTTTCTCAACACTTCTCCAATCATTGTGCATCTCACATTTTAGTCAAATTATAATATCTTATTAAAATTTAGTAGTGCCAACACTGGATACTCAATCACCTTCTTCTTCAGTTCTTGGAAACTACGCTCAGCTTCCATTGTCCATGCAATTTTTTTATGATATCCTTTTAATACACATGTGATCACTACGTAAGTCTTACTAAATTTCATGATGAACTTATTATAAAATAGTATGATGCCATGAAATCTTCATTCCTTAAACTTGATCCTCTATGATGGCTATTCCACTATTGTAAGCACATTATCAAGATTCATGTTTAAACCTTCTTGGTATATCAAAAAGCCCAAGTATATTAACTCCATTTTCATAAAATTACATATGCAACACATTATATTGATCAACAAATTTTCCTTATGCAACATATGCAACACATTCTCTAAATGCACCAAATATTCCTCCTTTTATTTTACCCTATTTTTTTATAAATCACTAAATGTGATTAAAGTAATGTTTATTATGTATATATGTGTAAAACTAGAAATATCAAAATACTAAAGATATAAAGATGATTAACTGTTATGGTTTTGACAAGGTGATAAACATGGAAAGTTGATATTTTTGGAAAGAACTAAGAAGGAATATACTTATATCACACATTGATCTCTATTGATTGTTTTGATTTCTTGACTGTGAAATTTAAAATAAGATATGACTATGAAGGGTCATTATTATAATCATGAACATAAATAAAATCTATACATATGCATTATAAGTGGATGACAGCACTATGTATCTGAGTATATTGATCACAGACTTGTCCTAGTTTAATATGACATGATGTAATAAAAATATACAAAGAAAATATAACTATGGAAGTGATATATTAGAGGCAAATATATATGATATTTCTAGACACAGGCATAGTGGGAAGATAGCAGCACAATGTGCCTAAGGCTATTAACTATGTACTTATCCCAGATGAATGTATCACATAAACAATAATTTTACCAAATTCCCATGTATTAATTAAATCCATGGACACATCCTTAGACCTTAAAAAATCATGCATAAATACCTACAATGACAAAACCCTAGCTTTCTACACACAAAACAAATTGGAATGAAATAGGGAGGGGGAATTAGGAAATGGGATTGAGTTATACTAATCTTGGTCAATCCCCATTTTAATACCATATGATGCACTAAATTACCAATACTCTGAAGAGGGCTCAAATTCAAATCTATTTCTCCCACTTATGTGTGTGTGTGGAATGACGAATGAAAATCTAGATGATATTGCTCCTATTTTATCCTTAGCACAAGTATGCAAATGAAGTTTCAAGTTTGAAAATTGCTTCAATATACTTATAGATAGAGTATGAAAATATTTTAATAGATTTTGAAAATGAGGAGAATTTTCATTAAAGCTTTAAAGAAGCCTTTTATTATATATGTTTTGATTTTGAATTTGGACCTATTTGCATGAAAAATCCAACCCAAGATAAGACCCAATAGATAAAATTGAGAATAAAATGAGACATACCCTAAAATAATTTGTAAAAATAATGTGTGGATAAGTTTACACTAAAAAAATAGGGTCATATGTCACCTTTATCTAGTTACTACAAAACTTTCTAGAAGAAAAAATGACCAAGACTTTGGGATCTCCATGACAAAGTGACAAGATAAATGACCAATAAACAAACTTACAAATAAGAATAGAGTAGGATTCAATTAAAATGTGCCAACATATGTTTCATCAATTTTAAATAGTCTATACATACTAAAGGTGCAATAAATGACATGAATATGGGCTTGTACTAAATTTGGGTGTCTACATTTACCCCCTTACAGCCCCCTTCCACCCGCCCCGCCCCCTCTCCCCCCCCCCCCCCCCCCCCCCCAACTTCCCCTTGCCCCTCATTTATTCTTGGAATGAAATCACTAGAGGAAAGGAAATAATTGAAACATGGGTGTGTATGATATTAAATTTGGATTAATAAGTTTTTATCATGTATATATGTGTAAAATTGGAAGTATCATAATGCTAAAGATATAGAAATGATTAACTGTTTTGATTTTGACAAGATTATAAATATGAAAAAGTTGTTATTTTGTGAAAGTACTAAGAAGGAATATATTATCTTTCATACTGATCTCTATTGAATATTTGAAATTCTTGATTATGAAAATAAAAATAAGTGATGACAATGTAGGCTTAGTGTCATAACTAATAATAGAAACAAAATATGGATAGGGCCACTTTAAGTTGACATCAACATCGTGCATCAAAGTTTATTGACCATAGATTTATCATAGCTGATTTTGATAGGTTGTAATAGAAAAAAGATAGGGAAAATAATAATTTGGAAGTCATACATCAGAGGCAAAGATTGATTATATTTATTAACATAAGTACAATGGGAAGACATAGGGATAGTTTGCCTGAGTACATTAACTGTAGACTTGTCTTGATTGACTATGTCATAGAACTGATTATTTCACCACTTACACATGCATTAATTAAAGTCATGGGAACATATTCAAACTTGAAAAATTAATCAAAAATACCTACAATGATAAAACCCTAGCTTCATACAAACAAACCAAATTGGAATCAAATGAGGAGGGGGAATCAAGCAAGGTGCTTGAGCTAGATTGACCTTGGTCAATTTTCATTGAAATAATAAATGTTGCACTACATTTCCAATACTCCAAAGAGTTATAAAACTCAAATTTAGTTTTCCCACTTATGTGTGTGTGGAATTATGAATGAAAATATTGATACTATTTATCTTATTTTACTCTTGGCACAAGTATTTATATGAAGGTTCAACTTTGAATACTGTTTCAATAAATATAGGGAAAACAAATTGAATAGCATTTGAAAATAAGGAAAATCATCATTAATTACTTAGATAATCCTTATATTTATAAATGTTTTGATTTTGAATTTGGATCTATTGTTTCAAAAAATATGACCCAAGATAAGACACAATGGATAAAAATATGAATACAATATATTGTGCCCTGAAATAAGTTACAAAAATTATGCCTAGACTAGTATGTGCTAAATAGATTGTACCATAGGCTACCCATGTCTAGTTATTGTGTAATTGTCTAGGACAAAGGAATAAGACATGGTATCTCCATGATAAGGTGGAAAGATAAATGACCAATCGACAAACAAATAATAATAGAAAAGGATTAAAGTAAAATGCACCAATAGATGCCTCATTTGTTATCAGTATGCATATAAAAGGTGAAGTAAATGACATAAATATGCATTTGTATTGAATTTGGGTGTCTAAATTTGTAACCATTTACTATGGAAATGAAATTTCTAGAGTAAAGGAAATAATATAAAATTAATTGTGTATGGCACATTTTGTCTTTTTTCCTCATTATTGTTGAGTGTGGAGCCCTTTAGGGCTATCACATGACCATAGGAATAAATTTTTGGGGCTTATAGAGCTCCAAAGATATGGGGGGAATAATTTTCATGTTCTCCACATATGAGTGGAACATTCCTTGTATTCCTAATTTTAATGTATTCCATATTTCATGGATTTAGTTGTCAGATGCCTTTTCCCATGTTTACTTCCTTGTTTTGAGGAAGCTAGTTGTTTTTTGGAAAAGGGAACTCCTTCCTTGTTGAGTGGAGTTGGTTGTGATCACATGCTTTTGGGAAAATTTGACCTTAAAAGGTGGAGAGATGGAAATGGTTAATTCCTCCTTGGGAGAGATTTTGGATAGGCTTAATGAGGTGGAGGAGGGTTGTCACATGTTGGATAATTCTTATCTTGAATAAGCATTGCATATTTGATCCTAATTTTATGGATTTTCTTCATTTTCTTATATATACAGGATGTGGTATGGCCTTTATAGGTTGATGGTTTATTTTTAGGGTGTGGCTTTGAGGATCAGAGTCAAAGTGCAGGTGTTCATTATAAGGTGTGGTTTAATAACTTTTGAGATACAACATTATGTAGGTGCATGTGAAATTAAAATTTTTGTGTAGCATTTTTTATAAGAGATTTTCCTATCTCTATGGGAGTTCATTGTAATCTTGTTTTAGATTACTGATTTATTTGATAACTTTCATTGGTGGATGTAGCTCACATTGGGTGAACCACATTAGAGCTATGTTATCTATGTCATTTTTATCTTGCTCTCATTTATAATTTCATATTAATGGTTATTTAAGGAATGTTTATATGATACATTTTATTTCATAGCTTTAGATCTAGTTTATGGTAATAATAGATGTAGATTTATATGCATTTTATTCCTAACAATTATTGTGATTTCATACTAGCTATGATGCGACTTATAAACAATAACACATGTAATAGTCAATGCCCATATATAAAATCATAAGAAATTAAAATTTTAATTTTTAAAACGTAAAGAAAAAAGATATAACACACCTATATGTTTTTTCATTATGCTACTTGTGTATAATGTTTATGTTGTGCCTAGTGTAAAAGAAGATGAATTCAAACCTAATCATTTCCTTAGTCCCTAGAGCTATAAAATATAGTAAAATATGTCATTGTGTGTCACTATACCCATGACCATGTTGACTTGATAAGATACTGGAGAAGATGTGACCCTTGTTGAAGAACTTGGAGAATGTATTTGCTTATATTGAAGTGTTTTTGAAGAGTTGAGAGTAATCAATTATCAAATTTTAGACAACTAATCAAGCCCATAAGTTGGAAAGATTCATTATTTCACCTTTCAAGAATTATGAACAGTATCCAATGTAATAACCCCCAAAAAACTAGAAGTAATTCCAAGGTTATTGAGTGTCACTAGACTCAAACGTACATCACCCACAAAAATTTTAATCACAATACTATAGATGTATCTAGACTCTAAATTTTTAATATTTAAAAGTAATGAAGAGTATATGTACCCCCATCATGACCAAAATGCTCATATACTTTGCTTTTATGAGAAGACTGTTCCACATTTGAATTTGTATACTTTACTCTTTGAACTTTAAAATTTTAAATTTTGAAGCTTTTTCCATTTTGTCATTTTGAATAGAAATGAGCATGAATTATTATCATGCCCCATTTGAATATGTGCCAATGATATATAATGTTGTGTATCTATATGATTAATTTTAAAATGTATTTGTAATATGTAACTTTACTTTTTAAACTATTTTGCATATGCATTCAAGTGTGTATGATTGTGTTCTCTTAGTTTTTCCAAGTGGATACATACACTTATTATATACCCCTAAAATATGTATGAATGCGTCAAACTATACCATATGTTTTATTTATAAATCACTTTGTATCTTTTGGAGACCTATAAATGTATAAAATATTATTTTTGAATTATTTTAAACCATTGAAATCTTTATCTCTGCACATTTTCAACCTATATTATGTATCTTTGAACCTATATTATGTACTAAGACATTCTTGAAGGTTGGGATCTCTAAAAAAGACAAGCCTATTGTTATTCCCCCTTTTTGGCATGAGGATTATATCCTACAAGTTACTCATTTTGAAATAAAAGTTTACTATATCATGTGATAAATATATTATCATATAGTATAATTTTATCATGTTGGAGAGTATGTCATCATATAATTTCCATTCATTAAATGCAAGGCAAATAAAGTATTATTTAAAGATAGATTTAGAAATGAAACATGTATTAAAGGAAGCATCTTATAAGTATATTGCTCCATATAAGTTCATGATAGGAACCATGACACGACTAACTGAGCTCAATAAGAACACAAGCAGAACACATAACAATGTTAGGTAGTGTCATATAATAAGGCCATGAAACACTTCCAAGGGACATGTTCAAATGTTACATAAGTAAATATTTTGCACACATAAGGCCTAGGGCCACAAGCTATGGATATTTTAAAATGTCACACATACCAAAAAATGATTTCATATCTATATGCTCAATCAATTCGTACACAAGGTACAAGAGAGACACATAATAATCAAGCTATATTAAACATAATATGCAAGAAAGTAAAAACATCAAAGGAGCATAGAAAAAGTGATACTAGTATATTCCATTCCATATATCAATGTTATATTGTTAGAAAATTAACATATATATGTAACACAATGTAAGATATGAATGATTTAGCAAGACACTTATAAGATATGGAGTTCAACCTTGTATTTGAGGTCATAGATAGATACAACATTTTGTAGTGCCCTAGCATAGGCATAACCAATGGGTAGAAGGTAATTCCATCATCTATAAATGCATATGTAATATATGTCTTTCATCACACTCAAATACATTTGAAATTCATGTGTATATAGGAAAGAATATGTTATCAACTTGTGTGGTAAATAACATATGAAAATAAGAACTAGTATATTATGTCATGCTTAGGTCATGGTTTTTATTTCATTTAAAATCCTTAAAATATTTTTTTTATGTTTTTAATATTTTATTTTTAAAATTTTTGAGAGTGGAAGTGAAATTAACCTATGATACCATCCATGGAAGGATTGTAGTATGTGGTTGTATCAAAGAGTTGAAGTTTGATTTTACATGGATGATGAATACAAAAATTAAATGTTTTTGAATATAAAAAAGTTTCAAGTGCCATATCAAAACCATCATGATAATTACTTATATATTTTTTTTCCATATTTTTAATTGGATAAGGTGCAAGATTTAGCGAACTCTGTCATATAACTACATCTATTTGTGGTGAAACATGTTGAATGATCTTAGGATTTTCCTTAAGATGCACTATAGGATATTTATATTTATTGAAACTTGGATAAACACTTTGGGATGAAGCTTTATTCTTTTTAATATATACATTTTTACCTTTAACTGATCATATAGATGGATTTTGTATAGGTATAACAACGTATTATGTACTATATTCTTAAATGGCTGAACTAATTATATTTATATTATGATTTGGAATAGGTGCCATAATTTACTTTTTATGGTACTCTTGAATATGTTCCATAACCAATTGTGGTGGTGGTGGGGGATGAGGAGAAATTATTGTTGACTATATAGGATACTCATATGGAATTCCCTAAACTTTGACCACTTGATTGCAATGTATGTATTTGAGGCATTTATGTAATGTATATGGTACTACATAAAGATTATATATCCGAGGGCATACTAATAACATATAAAAGACCAATATTCTTGGTAATAATACAAATGGATTTGATACTATTGCTAAACCTACTTGAACAAGTAATACAATATGCCCCAAATAATCTTGCATATGCCCATCAAAGGCTTTGACTATATTTGATGTAGGTTTTCAATCTTGCTCTATGTATCAAATAATGTAAATTAGTGTCATTGTGAATGAATTTTAAATAAATACATTTTCAATCATGACAATATGAATATGTTTTTTTTTTTTTTTAAATGTATGCTCTAGTAAATAGTGCATACCTATCTCAATCTTCATCCTTGATTTCACTATTATCAAATGTGATTACTAGATGTAATGTTTATGTACTTAAAAATGTACAAATGATTCCATATATTATATGCCCATATAACTTAGGAAGAGTATTCATGTTGTATGCATTATGTACTGTTTAATTACCTATCTTTCAACTATATCATGATTAGGAAAAGGAATGTTGAATATTTTCATCACTACATAATATTTCTATTTTGGTCTTACTTCTTCTTTGGGTGTTCTTACCTCAATAGTATCACTAATGATATCACATATGTTTTTCCTTAGCCTATATCATTTTTTTAATAATTATTAATGTATATATGGTAGTCACTCTTGTTGCTTACACCACCCTCAATAATTCCTCTAGAATCATGGAACCTGATTTTTGTTTTTTCTTCACTTTTGCTTGCACTCACAAGCTATTTGGTCTTATATCTATTACATCACTTTGGTGGGTCATATTTTTTTTTGATGAACCATTTCCTATTATCATCTCCATTTAACAAAACACACATGTGAGAAAACTTCATATAAATCACTTAGTGTGAAATCAAAGTCTTGACTCCCCAATTTGAATTTGAATACCTTACTTTCTTAGTTATTTATGAGTCAATCTCAGAGGTCATCTCAAATTTCATGCCAAATTAACCTTGGGACATAATATTTTACTATGACTAAGCTTGAATAACAAAATTTCATATAAAATAATTGGTCCCAAAGTGACTTTTTGATGTATTTATTAGACTTATAAAATATTATCAAAATCTTATTGAAAACAATAGATAGGTCTATTATAGATCATCAAAACACTTATTTGATTGTAGACCTAATCAGTATTCTAACTCCTAATTAGGTATTTGAGGTCAAATTTTGCATCATCTAGTTAAAATCAAGTTTTTCCCTTTTGAACAGGCCTAAGTATTGATTCTAAATTCCCTATAGTTCTTATCGAGATTCTAAATATTGATAAGGCCTATGAGATCCAAGTATATTTTTTCAATTTTTAATTAGAATCTAGGTTCTAATTTTATCTTGCTTGAGTAAAAGTTTTCCCATAGTTGTAATTGGGATCCCATTTATTTGACTAGGTCTTGCAGGTTTCATGTTCAATTCTTAAAGTTCAAAGATGTGGTGGTCAAGCCTGTACGCACAACATGTTAGTTGTGAAGCTTTTGAATTCCCATAATGAAAATTTGGGAATTAACCATAGGTAGGTCATGTAAGGTTTTAGCCTTGAAAATATAGAGCTAATCAGGCTCACAGACCTGACTAGGCCTATGCACCCCCTCCATTCACTATCCAATGTAATGCGAGTGTAAGCCCCTACATAGGTTTGATACTACTAGCCAAATCCCAACTATGATAAACATGTATTCCTAGTTACAATGTGTGCATTGGAGTTAAAATAAGTAGTGATAATTAGGGTTATAGACCCTTGATTAGGTCTAGACCATGCCCTCCAATGAATCAACATTTAAAACTCAGTTCTAATCACTATATCAAATGTTGATTAGGTATATGACCTACCAAAAATTAAAATGTAGTGATAATCAATCTTTCAAAGATAATTAACAAAGGGGTTCTAATTTTTTTAAAGTGACATTTATAGCTCAATCAAATCATGAATAGGTTTGGGGACCAAATTTGACCCATTTTTGGTTTTTTAACAATAAATTCTCACTTGTTTATCTATTTTTCAAATCATCTAAGGCACCTAGTAGATAGTTATGCCCTAGACTTTAAGGTCTTTTTAATTTGGGAAAATTTTGCTTGAGTTAAAATTTGTTGACATTCTCTTTTTGTAATTTCTTGAAGATCATTTTAGTGTAAAATTTAACTTGTTTTTGTTTATTTTTTTAGGCATAAAGTGTAGAATAGTAAAATGAGGTGAAACATTTGGAGGGAAAATAATATTTGGTGCCTAAATATAATGGCTCCAAGTGTGTTTTGGAGGGAAATAATCTTCTCATTGAAACAACATTTCCTATATGTGGTCCATTTAGAGACATTATTTGGGGTTGTTTATTTATTCCTCCAAGGATAAATATTGGATCAAATAGTCTTTTTATGAAATTTTATGTTTTGGTATTATAATTTATCCCTCAAACTTTTTTTCCCAATCTTTATGTTGGTAAAATTTCTATCTGATTAATTACAAACTCTAAAACATTATGCTAATCAAGGATATTTTTATTAATCAAAGCTATGAGAATTTGATTTCATTACATGCACATGTAAATGGTGATAGTGTTATTTTTTCTCTCACCTTCTCATCCTTAAAATATTGAATCATTTTCATTTTTGGTTGTGCATTTGCTAGCTAGGTGCAAGATTATTTTTTTGGATGTTTAAAAATGAGATAAATGGATTTGGATTCATTATGATAGGTTTTTTCCCTCTTTTCCCCCTTTATTTTATTGTTTTTATTCAATCTATTAATCTAGGGTTTGATTAAAATTAATGAAATATGTTGCTACATGTTTACCTCAATTGCATATTTTATTTCATTTCCATTTCATTATTGTGCTATTGAATATATATGTTATGGAATGAAAAATCATTTGAATTAGCCACACTCCCTATTATCAAAACTCAAAAACATTGATTTTGTCACCTAAACATTATATAAAAATGCATTGTTTTGATTTGTTGATTAAAAATGATTAAAATACATCCCAAAAAAATGATAAACCTTAATGTTACCCCATTTTTTTAAAATTCCAAAATGACATTTAAAATTTTAGAACTAATAAAGGCCCTTTGTATTAGAACAGTTACACATTGATTGTCTAGGTTATCTAATACAACACGACTTGAAAATAATAGATCATGGGGAGACTCATAGGTCTAATTTAAGGAGAGGCTGGATGAGTTACCATTCCACCTAATTTGGTGTGCCAAATGACCCATAAACATAATTAACACTAGGATGAGGACCAAAATTATTTTTTTAACATGAAATCCTAATTTTAACATTCTATAAGCATTACCCACATTGAGGTTGTATATGTTAAACTATAAAATAAAATAATAGTAACAATATCAAGGTATTTGAGGGTGACTTTGAGATCTTAAATCTAAGTGAACACAAAATACCTAGAGAAAACAAATGAAAACAAAAACTAGACAAATCCATTCAACTAGTAATTTACCTACGGTTGTCGTTATTTTTTTAAATCCATTCACTACCCCTTAAAACCCACTAATAGTGGTTATTATTACTTGGATTGGTTGAGTTAATTATCCCATGAGCACTATAGGATTTGCCCATGATTTACCAAAGAACCCTAAAAATTTCTACTCTAGTTATGTGCATGGTGAAATTTGCACTACTAAAGAACATATTCAAGTGTTCAAAGTTATTATTATTGGAGCCTAAATCCAAAACTAGGATGTTTTTTTAAACTTATTAACTTATAATTTTGGTTAAGTGGAATAAAACTTGTGTTTTAGATTACTCTATGGGTCTATAATATTTTAGAATGACCTAGAAACTATCTTTATCAATCATTTCTACATGACTATATACCCCATTGTCCTCTATCATAAATTTAACATAGCCCATGAAGAACAAAATGAACCAATGAGAATCTTTAACACTCATTTACAAAAAATATACAAAAGTTTGAAATCCACATACACATATATGGAAGTGGATGCCATGCAAATGTATTTGAAGGCCTTGGATCCCATGACCTCCTTGTTCATCCATAGGAATCCTATGAAACTTTCAACCTTGTCCTTTGAATATCATGAAGTGATCATGATTGAGAAAAAAATTATGCCATAGGGGTATGGAGCTAGTCAGTTTCCTTTGTTAGGGAAGTTGGGTGTGTATAATCATATTCCCATGATCAACCAAACACTTGTATAAAATAGTTAATGAATCTAATCCTTGGTACTATGTATTCAAATCAAAATCAAATTTATAATCCAACACCATTGAAATACATGCCTAATGGTCATCCATTTGTACATCCTAACCATGTTTTATCTTAGGTGAATAATCAACAAATCATCCATGTTCCATATAATAACATTGCTTTCATGCCTAATGTTTTAGCTCAATTTTTCACCCTTGATAAGGTGTTTCAATCCCTCTCAACTTGATCTATTCAATGGGATTAGTCCTAGGTTGTGGTGACCTCTAAGTGGACTAAACCTCTAGATTATAGGGCTATCTCCCCTTGTTGTATCAATTAAGCTCTCAATTATAGACTTTTAGCTTATAAAGGAAAATGTAGAATGATAACATGAAAGAAAACTAAGGAGGTAATACACCCAATCAACACCCTCCACTTGATTTTCATGCACTAAGAACATGGATTAGGCCTGAATCTAATCACACTACTCAATAAGGAACTTAAAGCAAAAGTTTTTCAACAATGGAGGTCATAGACAATGCATTGAATGAGAGGGTTGGTTAAGAGGTCTAACTAAGGAAATAATGAATAAAAATAGAATTTAAAACTATATAAAGCTACATCAAATTCACCATGTGACTTGAAATAAGACAATCAATTTGCAAATAGGTAGGAAAGGACAAATGAGAGAGAGTACAATCACTACTACTAGCATTCATAAAAAATCACACAAGTACACTAGTTGAAAGTATGTAAGGAGGTAAAAATTAGATTTATTAATTTTTCCAAGACATAGTACAAGTGTTTAGTTGAGCAGGGATTTTCAATACTTAACTAAAGGATCCTTATAAAGCCAAACAAGGTTGTATATATAGAGAATGAGAGAAGGAGAGAGAGAAGTGGCATAGGAGGGAGTCATTGACAAGTGTCATACACTCATGTCAAGAGTTAAAACAAAGAAATAGGTTGAAGAATAGTTTCATGAGGTATTAAATGACATGTTTTGCCTTCTTGATGATGCTTCATCTCAGAATTGGTTTTAGAATTTCTCTCTTTGCTTGGCATATCTTGTTTCTTCTTCAAACTGCCCTCCTCTTGGATTAAGAAGTGACAAGTGGCACTCCTGATAAAAAATTAATATTAATTTACATTTTTCCATTTTTATTGACACTTATCATCTACTTAGGAATATTCTTATAGTGACATTGAAATAGTGATCATATCTTCTTAGGTGTCTTAAAATCCATTAACCTCACTATGCCTCTCTTATTCAAATGTCTCAAATCTTGCTTCCATCTTCATGAAAAAAATATCTCTCCATTAAGGACATCTCTCTACCTTAGAAACCTCAAATTAACCCTCTTATATGCCTTTAACACTCTCTATCACTCCATTTCATACTTAAAACCCATACTTGTCTTCAATTCCTTATAACCCTCAAAATAGATAAAGCTCCTTGTATAGAACATTATACAGATGATCCTAGAAAAATAGTCATTTATTTAAGTACCCACTATGCTCTTCCTACTCTATAAAATTTTTCATGACCATAAACTAAATTAAAGTGTACTTACTCCACCTATTTCTATTCCCATTTAACCCTCAATTAGGTCTCTAGGCCTAGAAATTGAGACTTGGATCTAATCATTTCTCACACATGTGAAAATTCATAGAAATGTTTGATTCACTTTAGGGACCTCATGAGCATTATCCATGCCAAATTTGAGGGTTTGAAACCTTGCGTATGTTGTTTTAGTTCCCAAAATTACACTGAAGAAATTAGGCCCTTGTCAAGTACAGATGCCTAAGTCTTTACCCAATTTCTATCTTAAAATGTTCACTCAAATTTCAAGTTCATATTAAATCAACTAAGTGTTATTTGTTCATTAATTAGTGTGAAATAGCCTTATTTATTTTGGAAAAAAATTTTGTGTTAATATTTGAAAGACTTATTTACTTCACACTTTTTATCCAAGGTAAAAAGTCTGTAGGTCCATTTGTTTCAGACTTTTTGTCTATGGCAAAAAGTCTGAAGGGTTATTTTCCTTTGAGTATTTTGCCCATGTAAAAAGATTGACAAAATTATAATTTCTTCGACAAAAGTGTAAAATCCAATTCCTTCAGCAAAAGTGTAAAGTCTAATTTCTTTGGCAAAAGTGTAAAGTTTAATTTCTTTGAGAAAAATGCAAAGCTCAATTTTTTTTGAGGAAATTATTTTGGATAAAATGTCTAAAACAATTATCCCAATGAAGACAAAATACTGAATACCAAATTGTTGTGAGGGAAGAGCCTGAGAGAGTTTAATATATTAGGAAAATTATCCTAAATAAAATGTTCAAAATAATTGTCCTGATAAACAAAGGTCCCAAAAAATAAAAGCTTCAAAGAGATTCACCTGAGATGCATAAGTGTCAAGCATGTTACTATCGATTGATGGTTCACACTTGATCCATACATGTCCCAATCGATGGTGCATGTTGGATGAAGGACTGTTCATCACAACTCAAGGAAAATGTAGAAATGGATTGGCTAGTGTATTTATAAATTTTTTAAGCTTAATTGAAAAGTGTCTCATGGTCAAAGGATCACATAACTTAAATGTTTTGGACACCATGAACATCTCTTACAAGTTTGGTGCCTTCATGTTTTTTCTGACTCAAGATGTAAGCTTCCAAAAGGTTAAACAGAGTAGTGTGATGGTTTCATAGATGTCTTTGATGGTCATGTGGACATCAAAATTAAGCTCAACCATTATACATTAGGACTTAAATTTGACAGTCATGTGGATGTCATTAATGGTCATGTGAACATCAAATAACAGGTGAATGGACATCAAATTTAAATCATGATAACTATTTGTTAGTGCTTAAATTTTATGGTCACACGCCTGTCAAAGACATTCATGTGGATGTCAAATGATGGGCATGGAGATGTCAAAATTAAGCTTAGTGATTATCTAGTGGGGCTTAAATTTGATGGTCATGCACCCATCAAAAATGTTCATGCAGATGTCAAATGATAGACACAAAGATGTAAAATTTAAGCCATAGTGGATAACCAATAACATTTGATCATTTATATCTAAATCGATGGCCAACATTCTATTAGGATTCAAGATCAATGGATTGAATAAAAGTTGACTTGTCAAAAGACTTGGGCTGAATAAGGAGCTGTCACATGATGAAAGGACACTAGATTGATAAAGATTATTGAGAATGCTTCTAGATATAATTATGTGTGTACTTTTTAGATAATTTTGGGTCACACTTATTAAACCATCATTAGGATGAGAGTGAGGACAAAATGATCTACAATTGTAGACTAAAGCTGATTTATTGTCATGTTCCTCCTGCTTGACATCATAAGTATAAATGGGCTTAAGTATGCAATTATAGATCATGTTATCCTCACTCTCAACTTGATGATGGTTCAGAAATTGTGACCCAAAAAATTGATTTAAAAAGTGCACACATAGTTATATCTAGAAGCATTCACAACAATCTAATGGACTATGGAAATACTATCACTCTAATTGACAGAGATTGGCTATGCAAGATGCAAAAATTCATGTATTATCCAAGTGGCATGATCACGAAGGTCTTGATAAGGATCTAATTTTTTTAGTAAAAATTTAATGATAAGGGGATGTTGAGAACTCATAGGGATGCCATGTGGCATGTTCATATTCATCACATAATTAAGGACATGGATCTGCCAGTCTTAGGTGGACTATTCAATTATCTAGACCTGATGATGTGTTAACACATGTCCTATGGGAAATCATGTTTCAAGTTAATAAACAAGTGAAAATGTAATGCCACATTTGTATACACATTATATAGATAACAGGACCTTGTGTAAACTAGTTGATAGAGTTTTCACCAGTGGTAGTAGATTGATTAGGCTAAATAATAAATGAGGCATGGTAACTATGTAAGAAATCTGATGATGATAAAGCACTTGAAACTTGTTGATATTATTGCTATAATTATAACATGCCATTATAAATGGGTTTATGCTTGCATAATTAATGATTTAGTGATGACCTTGAATAAATCCTACATAAGAAAAGCAAATTACTTTTTAAAAAATGGAACAACAATGCTTAATTCATTACAGTTTAATCTAGATTTATTAATCCCTTATGTAATTATTTGAATATTTCCATCCTAGAAATTTATTATTTAAAAATTAGTGAGAGGGTCCATAATTTTCTCAATTAGGTCAAAATTTGAAAACAATGCATTTATGCATTAAAAAATGAAAGAAGCAAAAGTGCTAAAATGTGAAAATATAAGTTGGAGCTAAAAATTAAAAATTTAAAAATAACCTAAGTTGTATTTTCATTTTCTTTGTTTGCCCAAGATCTTCCATGAAAATATATTTTAGGTTCACAAGTCTAAGGTAGGCCACTCTAAATAACATCATTAAAAGGGCCATGGATCTAAAATATTCCTAAGTAATCATTGCAAGAGCAGGTTGTTCCATGGCATGCATGAAGGGGAGGGCATCTGTATAAAAGTTTTGAGCTATGCAAGTAAGTTTTTGAGAGCATCCCCATGTAGTTACACATAATAACAAAGTTTTTTTAGCCCTCTACCATGAATATTCTCCTTCCAGCTCATGTGAAAGGCATCTCCTACCATGAAATCAAAATATGTGCTCCAAATCTTCATCATTCCTCATAGAGGTAGTTAGAGTTATGATTTTTATTGCAAATGGATGAAGATTTAAGTCATGGAAAAGGAATATTTTCTAGTTGGAAGAATCTTGGTGAAATTGAAAGTTTGTTTTACAATTTTGAAAATTGTCACCCACAGTCCTAGATTTGAAAGTGTATAAATAAAGGGCTTATCCTCTATTCAAGGTTGTTGTTGGTTGTCATTTTAAGTGTTCATTTTCTCTAAGTATAGGTTATATAATAATTTTTGGGATCAATTACTATGTGTAGATCTTGTCTCCCTTGCTAAGGTGGCATAACTATATAACCATTAGTGAGATTTGAGAGCATATTTATATCTCCCTTGTCAAAAGATCAATCTCACCATACATGTCCCCATGGTAGCATTTTAAAATACCGATGTGTGTAATATTTATTTTCAAGTTAATGAAAATTCTTGTGATTCTTTGTGTTTCCTTAGATGAAGTGTAGCAACATGGTTTTCAAGAATTGTTGATTGGACATTTGGGTTGGTGTTCACTATTGGTTTTCATTTTGAGCATAGATTTAGCTTATAAACTCTTTCTACTTTGCTTTAGGATATGTTGTTGAATAACTTGTTAAGGCACCATAGGTTTAGGAATTTGATAGGGAAAAGCATTTGAAAGATTAGTTTTAGTGTGTTTTTGTAGTCTCTCAAGGACCATTTGGTATTTACCATTATCTTACATTTGAATTTTTTCTACATCTTTGCTAAAGAATATTGTCATGAAATAGTGCAAGACACCCTACTGTTTAGAAGCCACTAACATGCCACCCTCCATTTTATAATTATCCAAGTATTCTACCCTATCCTACCCTATAAACAATACACCTTTTGCATACTATAAGTGTTATTTACCTTGAAAATCCATAAGATCTTTCACATTTGAAATGTGTTTACACTTTGTGTTTTAAATCCTAGCATTACAGTCTTTTATTTGACCCCATATTGTTGAAGATTCTATAAAATGAAGATTGCAATATTTTTCCCATCTATTTTTAATAAATTGTATATGACTTAGAGCATTTATGCATTTCCTATGATAACCTTTCATGGGTGAAGTGTGAAAACTTGGTTATGCCCTACTGATATTTATTCCTTGTGCCAAAAATCCCCATGGAGGTTGAATTGCAAAATCTCTTCATGTGAGCAAGTTACCCCATAGTTCCTCTCACCTTGGTTTAGGTAGTACTAGAAGTAGCAGGGAGTTAACCATACCCTTTGTAGGTGCCTCTCAGTCATTTTCTACATTTAGTCCATTCTAGATGTCAAACCATTTCCTGGCTACATTGACTTACTAGTGGGTTTTTCATCTTTGTTTTCCATTTTATTCAAGTGTGCAAGGCTAAGTATATAAGGTATATAATTGGGAACCAACACTCTTCTATCACCATTACCAAATAAAATAGAATACATAGATGACACTTGTGTTGCTGGGGAATCTTACAAAGAGATGTAAGTGCTTTCGTTATTATCAAAGTTATCTACCTATTTGTACTCATCTGATTATCCTTGGTTTGTCAATGATGCACACTCTTCTAGCACCAATATCAGGGACTAAACTCAATTCCTTGTTACTTGTGTGTTATTTGGGACTCTTGTAGAGAGCTATAAGTATTTCATGATATAAATTTCTTTGTTGTTACTATACTAATTTGAATATCTTGGTCATCAATGCTGTAACAGTCCACTAGGGATGTGCCAAGAGTTTTTCAAGGCTTGATAATTGACTTGTACTATGTTTATTAAAAATAACTGATTAAGATTGTATGTTAGAAGGTGTTTTTCCATTTTGAACATTATTCTTAATATTTTAGTGTTTTTGATTTTTATCTCATCATTAATCTCAACAAAGTATGTTGTCAACATGTATCAATGTCAATTTATTAACTATTATATTATATAATTTTCATTATAGTGGTGACTCTAATTTTTAAAGCCTAGTTTCAAGGAAGACTAGTTCCTATTTTGAATATTTTTCTTGGTTTCATCTTTGAGTATTTTATTATTTGCAAATCTAGAAGGATTGAGATCATCTTTAAAAGGTGACCCATCTAAGAAAATTATCCCACCCTTAAGTGTTTCTCAAAGAAGAGAGAAACAAGTTTGGAAGCCTATTGAAGGGAAAATTTTAGCTACTAAGGGTTGTCCATATTTTGATAATCTTAAACTATTTATCAACCCTCCCATTATTGAGGATTATCATAGCTCTCCTAACAATTCTTAAACCTTTAGTCCTATTTAATATCCATCTCCTTCTCAATAAGTTGAATCCCATCCTAAGTTTGATCCATCAAGTCCACCTCATTCACCCCCTTATATCCCTTTGCCAGTTAATCTGAATCAATAGTGATAAAAATAGACAAATACATTAAAAAATATAAATTAACATTTAATGAATATCACCTCAAATTGAACCAATCATAAGGCTTAGGGACCAAGATGAGAATGAATATCTTGTATTTCATGTTCCCAAATTCAGTCTTATCAATTTTAATGAAATGGAAGGCTATCCTAATGAAGTCCCAAATGAAGTTAGGAAATGCCTCCCAAAATATCAAGGGAATGGTTTAGTGAGTGGTGATCAACACTTGAGGGATTTTCACAATATAATTGAATAATATGAGGTTAAACATGAGGATGCATGAATAAAACTATTTGTGCACATGTTGGAAAAAGATGCTTGTGAGTGGCTTAACTTTGTTCCCAATGGATGCATTGATTCATGAGAAGAGATGTAGAATGTTTTTAAAATTTAGTATGGTGCTAGGATTGATCCAAGGTTTCTTTTGGATGAGTTTGAAAACCTAAAAAAAAACCCTAATGAGTGTGTATAGGACTTCAATATGAGGTTCAACAAATATATGATATAACCGCCCTAGAACATTAGGCCTAGTGATAAAATGTGCTTGATAAAGTATTGTGATGCCTTTGATAATAAGGTTGTATACTACTTGAGGGACAAGGTTATCATGAACCTATGGTTGGAATTCAATATAGCCATCCAAATTGAGAAAAACATAAAGGCTATGGGATAGCCCATGAATAAGTAGGCTGATGTAAAATTGTTCAATTCAAAAAAGACTGTCCGTAAAGATAGCCAACTTTGAGGAGATTGTTAAAACTTTTGTCTCTAATTTCAAATAAATGTCATAAAATTTGGCTAGATTTGAAAAGGAGCTCCGTCATATGTCTACCGATCAAGAGAGGGATCCAAATCTAAATCAAGCATAAGGAAGGCCCTATTTCCACAATTGAGACTATGATAAAGGGAAGAGGCCTGCATGTGAAGAAAGAATAGACAAAAATTAGAACAAAGGGGCTGGAAAAGAAGTGTGTAATCCTTTAAATTCCAAGGTTAATGTTGCATATTGTGACATTGATATTGATTGGTGTGATAAGTGTTTCCTTTCACATCCCCCATGTGATACAATTGAACCAATTGATGAAGATGTAGATGAACTTGAGTCTACTTCATTTGTTGATGAGATTTTGATGTTCAATTGTCAAAGCCCCTAAAGAAAATTGACTACCTCCATAAAATTATTGAGTGCTATTATTGTTAATCAATTTTGGAGCATGGTTGAAAAGGTAAGTGTCCCAACTCCTAAATTTTCTTGTGATGTTAATATGGCACAAACATGGGAATTTACCATTCATGATTTTGATTTATTACACTCTATAATGATTAAGAAATATGATGGGTGAATTTCATCAGTTAAGGACATGAAACTGCTAATTAATGTAGAAATTGCCCAAGAGAAGGAGTATCACTTGAGAAGTAAATATTAGGTTGGTACTCCTCAAGACATTGCCCCTATAAATCTAAAATCAGGGGATGCTAATAAGGAGGCAAAGAAAACTAAAATAGTCCCTAAAACTTCCAAGTGAGTACCTGTTTCCTAATTTGCTAAGCCTAGAGGTGCTATAACCAAGAATAGATTACCCTTATCGTATAGTATCCCCAAGGGTGCTAATGGGTTTTAAAAAATACACCTTTGAAGGTTGTTGTTAAATATTCAAATTCATCCCAACCTACTCCACTTCAGACCTTGAGTGACTAAATTTTAGCTGAAGGTGTTGTTACCCTTCCACCTAATACTTTTTTTCCTTAATATAACATATGTGATATGGCCTAAGTGTTGAGCCAACTGAAAATAATGGTGTCACTTGTTGAATTATTAAGAATACCTAAACATAGGAGGAGATTATTTGAGTACTTGCACTTTGGTGAAAAGTCAGCTACGAATGAAATTGACTTACCCCAAACACCCCTGAAAAGTGATGAAGAATCAGAAGAGGTTGTTGAAACTGATATGTAGGTTTATTTAGGGACTAAATTAGTATAAATTAAGCTAAATGTGGATTTTTCTTATACAACCCTACTAATTAATGGTCTGATTATTCACAACTATATGTTTGATTATGGTACTTCTTACAATGTGTTGCCCTTGGGTATCCTAAATGAGCTCAAGGTTAAGATTACATCATCCTTTTGTAAGTGTTATGCCATGGACTCATAAGATGTTCCAATTGTTAGATATGTTAAGGGGTTGGTGGTACAATTGGTAGTGCATCTAGGAAAGTATTTGAATATGGATGTGGTAGTGTTGGGCTACCAACCTAAGTGGGGGATTTTGTTGTCATGTTAATGGGCTACTAGCAAGGGCAAAAGTGTACAAATGGACCTTTTCTATGCCACCATTCCTTTGGAGGGTAAGATAGTCAAACTTTATAGAGATCCAAATATGCTACATGTAATTAAAGATCCAAAATGTGCTCTTAATGAAGTGTTGTACATAGATTTTGAGCTTGGTAACTTTGTTAGGAATGTTGATACTAGTGAATAGCCTATTATTTTTGATGTTGAACTTGATAAAGAAGGTGTAGTTAGGAAGAAGTGTTTTGATAGGGCTTGCTCCAATCTTGGAAATGGAGCTAGGGTTATCTTCTATGCCCCTAATGATACATGTTTTATGTTTTTTTTTCAAATTTATTTTGAGTACATGGATAATACTACTAAGTATGAGGCACTCTTGCTTGGTTTAATTATTACCCTTGAATATGGAATTAAAAGTTTGTTTGTCAAGGGAAATTATAAGTTAATGGTTAAGTAGATCCATAATGTTTATGCCACCAAAAATAAGATGTTAAAATAATATCAAAATGTTGCTTGGGATTTTATTGAATTTTTTGATGCATTTAAAATTTGTTATTATGATAGAAGCTTATATGAAGAGGTTGATAAACTTGTAGGGTTAGGTGTTTAGTTTGATATTACAAATGTGAGCCCTTATTATCAGTACCAAGTGGAGGTACTTGTTCGGCCTTCAATCCTATATAATGTTTATCATTTTCAGGTCTTTGATGATGATGAATAGATTAAGAGGTTTCTAAATTGTGAGGATGAGTTCCATGATCAGCTCATAGAATTGAAATCTATGGTTCAGGTTTGTGATGGAAAGGAAACCTTGTTTGGGAAGGATGTTATTTAGTTGAAGACAAATACACTCCCAATAGGATTGGTGATTTTGGAAGAATATTTATATGGAGTTGATAGAATTAAATCAAGAGACTCTTTCATTTCAAAAGATGGGACTGAGTATAACTTAGGTTCTCAAGAGAATCCAAGGAAGTTTTGGTTGGGTACTCACCTAAGTGCCACTAAGAAGTAAGTTTTCATGAAACTACTAAAAAGGTACCAAGATTGTCTATCATGGGCTTATTCTAAGCTGAGAGCATATAGGGAAGACCTATTCTAGCATGTCATCCCATTTTATCCTGATTGTGATCCTTTTAAGTATAAGTAGAGGTCCATTAACCCCATCTTAGACACCAAGATGTGGGATGCATTAAATATGTTAAAGGATGGTGGAATCATTCAACCCATCAAGTATTCATCATGGATGGTGAACTTAGTCCCTATGTAGAATAAGAATGATGACATCTATTTGTGTGTGGATTTATAAAATTTGAATAAAGCTTATTTGAAAGATAATTATCCCCTACCCATTATGAAGAACCTATTACAATGTGTTATTGGATCAAATATGTCCACATTAGATGGATTCTTAGAGTACAACCAATTTATGTTAAAAGAATTAGAGAGACCCAAGACTATGTTCACAATGCCTTGGGGTATGTATGTATATATGAGGATGCCTTTTAGGTTGATGAATGTTGGTACAATATTATAATGAGCTATATATGTCACTTTTGTAGGGATAATTAACCAATTATTTTTGTTATGTATTAGGATGAAATTACTGTGTACTCCAAGACTATAGAAGAACATTTGGAACATTTGGAAAAAGTGTTGATTAAATGTAGGGAGTTTGGTATTTCACTTAATCTGAAGAAGTACCATTTTAGAGTACTAAAGGCCAAGTTTTTGGGATATATAGTTTCAAAGATGGTGTCATGATTGACCCTAAAAGGGTTGAAACCATTGACAAAGTGCCTATCCCATAATCCAAGAAAGGAATTCAATATTTCTTTGGACAAATTAACTTTGTAAAGAGGTTTGTGTCCAATTTTGTAGAGATTACTCTGCCTAGTAATTCTATGTTGAAGAAGGACCAAACCATCAAATGGGAGGAAAAATTCATGCAAGAATTTAGTGGCATCAAGGGAGCTTTAAAGTCTACTCCTATCTTGGCCAAACCTGATTACATAAAGCATTTATGATTTTCTCTTTTGCATCATATAATATTGTTGTTATTTTGTTGTAAAAGAATGAAGATGGTCATGATTAGCCTATAGATTTCTTTATCAAAGATATACAAGGTCTTAAAATTAACTATACCATCATGAAAAAGAAAAAATTCACTCTATTGAAAGTTATCAAAACATTTATGCTTTATATTCTGAGTTTAGATATTGTTGCTTATGTCCCACATACCATGGTGAAGGACATCTTGATGCAAACTGAAGTATCTAGCAAGAGATGTAGGTGGGTCAACAAGTTACAAGAGTATGAAATGGATATTTAGACCACCAAGTTAGTAAGAGGGATGGGTCTAGCCAAGTTTATGGCTGAGACTAATTTGTAATCTGTTGAGGTAAACACTATTGTTTTTAATATTGATGATTCATTGAGTAAATTTAACATATATCCATGGAATAGAGAAATCATTTACTACTTGTAAAATCTAAATTGTCCCCCTTACTTGGAAAAAAATCAAATAAAAACTCTCAAACTTGTCTTCCAAAAATATCTCTTAATAGAGAATGGGCTAGCATGGAAGAATCCATTTAGGATTTTCCTAAGATGCATGTTGGAAGAACATACCATTGACTTGATTGAAGACTTGCATAGTGGAGTGTGTGGTGGCCATTTTGTGGCTAAGGTTATATCTCATAAAATTTTGAGAGATGGTTATTCATGGCCATTGTTGTTTAAATATGTTTCTTAGAAAGTTAAAAAATGTGAAAAATGCTAGTGCTTTGCCAGGAGGATGAAATCTTCAGGGTCTCTTCCCTTATAGCCCATGACAATTGCAGGCTTATTAAAACAATGGGGAATGGATTGAATTGGATAAATTATTGATTAATCAAGCACTGGACATCAATGGATACTATTTGCAACTGACTACTTCACAAAATGGGTTGAAGTGATCCTTACAAAGAAGGCCACACACCTAGTGGTTATAGATTTTTTGCTAAATCAGATTATTTATAGATTTGGTGTGCATGTTAAAGTTATTGCTAATAATTCCATGAGTTTCAAAGATAAAACTTTAGTGGAATTATGTAAAGATTATGGAATTAAATTGACCTATGCTTTTAATTACAACTCTTAGGTGAATGGGAAAGCAGAATCTAGTAACAAGAACTTGATCAAGATCATTAGATGAACATTGGAGGCAAACAAGAAGAAGTGGGGTGAAAAAATAAATTTTTCCTTATGGGATGATAGGATCATGCCTAAGAGAGATATAATCCCTTTTGATCTTGTTTATGAAGATTAAGTAGTTTTTATTATGAATTTGTAGTTATTAACTTATCAGCTCATGAAGCAACTAGAATATGATGAACAAATCAGCCACTATAAGAACATGATGAACCATATTATTAAGCTTGATGAAATTTGAAGATAATCCCATGAGAGACACCTCAAGTTCAAGGAAAATGTGAATAAGGTATTTGATATGAAGGTCACTCTGAGGACTTTCCAAGTAGGTGATCTAGTCCTACTTTGGGACAACATGCATGAGTAAAAAGGAAAGCATGGAAAATTTGATGCCTTGTGGATGGGTCCCTATTCCATTGACTTCTAGATTGGGGAGCATAATTTATTCTTGAGAGACTTGGATGGTGAAATACTAGAGTTTCTAGTCAATGGCTTCCATCTAAAACACTTCCTTGATTGATTTTGTAACCTATGTACATTAGTCTATAGTGTATAGTTTTGTCAATATGTTGTTTTGTTGCTTTGTCACCCCTATACTTTGGGCCTTGTATGATTTCATTTCACATTCATATTGTGTGTTAATTTTTAGATCCTCTTGATCTATTTTTGTCGAACTAACTTATTTTATTGAGCCTTCATGAGTATTGTTGGTAAAATATTAAGTCTTGACTCTGTGACCCAATGGATTGACACTCAATCTTATGTTTTTGGGTTATTTTCACACCTATATGGAGTATACATCCCCAAATGAGAACCAGTGTTAGTGCCCAAATTTTTTTAAAAGTAATTCAGCCCTTGTAAAGTATAGATGCCTAAGTCCTTAGCCCAATTTATATTTTCAAATGTTCACTCAAAGGCCAAGTTCATGTTAAATCAGCTATGTGTAATTTGGTCTTTACTTAGTGTAAAATAGCCTTATTTGTTTCATAATAAATGTTCACACAAATGTTCTAAAGGCTTATTTATTTCATACTTTTTGTCCATAGTAAAAAGTCTATAGGTCCATTTGTTTCAGAATTTTTGTCCATGGTAAAAAATTTGAAGGGTTATTTTTCTTTGAGCATTTTTCCCATGCAAAAAGCTTGACAAAAGTCCAATTTCTTCGATAAAAGTGTAAATTCCAATTCCTTCGGCAAAAGTGTAAAGTCTAATTTCTTCAAAAAAAGTGTAAAGTTCAATTTCTTCAAGAAAAATGCAAAGCTTAGTTTCTTTAAGGAATTTTTTAAAGATAAAATGTCCAAAATAATTGTCCTAATGAAGACAAAATGTTGAAGACCAAATTTTTGTGGGACAAGTGTCTGAGAGAGTTCAATATTTCAAAAAAATTATCCTAGAAAAAATGTCCAAAACAAAGGGCCCAAAGAAAAAAATCTCTAAAGAGATTCACTTGAGTTCCATAAGTGTCAAGCATGTTCCTATCAATCGATGGTTTGTGCTTGATCCATACAGGTCCCAATCAATGATGCGAGCTAGATGGAGGACTATTTATCATAGCTCAAGGAAAACATAGAAATGAACTAGATAATGTACTTATGCATTTTTAAATTTTTCTTGAAAATATTATCATGGTCAAAGGATCAAATATCATAAATATTATGGATGACATGAACATCTCTTGTAAGTTTGGTGTCTTCATGTTTTGTTATGACTCAAGATGCAATCTTTCAAAAGGTTGAAAAAAGTAGTGTGATGATCATGTGTACATCTTTGATGGTCGCAAATATGTCAAAATTAATCTTAGCCATTATACATTAGGACTTAAATTTTATGGTTGCACATACATCATTGACGGTCATGTGAACATCAAATAACGGGCATATGGATGTCAAATTTAAGCCATAGTAACTAGCTATTGGGAATTAAATTTGATGATCACCCACATTTCAAAGGCATTCACATATATGTCAAATGATAGGTACATAGACATTAAAATTGAGTTTAGTGAATATCTATTGGGGATTAAATTTTATAATCATGTGCCCATCAAAGACATTCACATGAGCATCAAATGATAGGCACATGGACGTCAAATTTAAGCTATAGTGGACAACCAATGACATTTGATCATTTGGATCTTGATTAATGATCCATGTTCCATTGGGCTTTAAGATTGATGGTGAAAATGAAATATGAATTTTTAAAGGACTTGGGCCAAATAAAGAGATGTCACATGGTGGAATGACACTAGCCTAACAGAAATTGTTTGTGAAAGATGCAAAAAGCCATGGATTATCTAAATGACATGATCTTAGGGATCTTGATAAGGATATAATAGATCATAATAAAAATATAATGATAAGGTGATACTAATAACCCATAGGGATGCCATGTGACACACTCACATTCATCACTTATACAAGGACCTAAAAATGCTAGTCTTAGGTGGATTGTTTAATGATCTAGACCTAATGATGCATTAACACATATCCTAGGGCCAATAGTCATATTTAAATTTAATGAAAAAAGTGACATTGTGATACCACATTGGCATATACATCATATAAATAATAGGAAACTGTGCAAACTAGTTGGTAGAGATTTAACCAATGGTAGTAGTTTAACTAGGCTAAATAGCAAATGAGACATGGTGACTCCATAGGAATTTGAAGATGATAAAACACTTGTAACTTGTAATATAGTTTTGACCTTGGATAAAGCATGTATAATAAGAGCAAATTACTTTTTCAAAAATGGAACTATCAATGCTCAATGCATTATAGTTTAATTTGGCTTTATTAATCCCTTATGTGCATATTTGAAGATTTTCAACATGGAAATTTGCAATTTTAAAATTAGCGAGAGGGTCCAAAATTTTCTCAATTAGGTCAAAGTTGAAAATAATGCATTTATGCATTTAAAAATGAAAGAATCAAAAGGGATAAAATATGAAAATATAAGTTGGAGCCAAAAAGTAAAAATTTAAAAATAACCTAAGTTTTTGTATTTTCATTTTCTTTGTTTGCCTAAGCTCATCCAAGGAAAGATATTGTAGGTTTACAAGTCTGAGGTAGGTCACTCTAAATAAGATCTTTCAAAGGGCCATATATCAATAATATTCCTAGGGAATCATTGTAAGAGCAAGTTATTTCATGGTATGCATAAAGGGGAGGGCATATAAATAAAAGTTTCTAGCTATGAAGGATAGTGGTTGAGAGCATCCCCAGGTACTCTTACACAATGAAAAAGTTTTTTTGTCCCTCTACCATGAATATTATCCTTCAAACTTGTGTTAAATTCATCTCCCACCATGAAATCAAAAGATGTGCTCCAAATCTTCATCATTCCTCATGGAGGTAGTTATAGTTATGATTTTTCTTGTAAATGGATGATTATTTTAGGCATGGTAAGGGAATATTTTATAGTTGGAAGAATCTTGGTAGAATTGAAACCTTTTTTTACAATTTTGAAAATTACAACCCACAGCCCTAGATTTGAAAGTGTATAAATAGAGGGCTTCTCCTCTGTTCAGGGTTGTTGTTGGTTATTGTTTTAGGTTTCATTTTCTCTAAGTCTAGGTTCTTCAAGAATTTTTAGGATCAATTGATGTGTGTAGATCTTGTCTCCCTTGCTAAGGTGGTTTCAAATATACGACCATTAATGAGCTTTGAGAACATCTTTATGTCTCCCTTGTAAAAAGAGTAATCTCACCATGTTTGTCTCCATGACAACATTTTGAAATACTGATGTGTGTAATGTTTCTTTTCAAGATAAAGAAAATACTTTTGATTCTTTGTTGTTTCCTTTAGATGAAGTGTAATGATGTGTTTTTCAAGAATTATTCATTGGACATTTGGGTTTGTGCTCACTACTAGTTGTCATTTTGAGCATAGATTTAGATTATAAACTCTTTCGATATTAATTCAGGATATGTTTTTCAATAACTTTTTAGGGAACCCTAGGTTTATGGATTTGATAGGGAAAAAAATTTGAAATATTAGTTTTATTGTATGTTCTAGTCTCTTAGGGATCATTTGGTATTTACCATTATCTTACATTTGAATTTTTTCTTCATCTTTGTTAAGGAATATTATCATAAAATACTAGAACACATCATTTTGTTTATAAGCCACCAACATGCCACCCTCCCTTTTATAATTATCCAACTGTTCCACCCTATCCTACCCTACAAATAATACACCCTTTGCATATTATAAGTGTTATTTACCTTAAAAATTCATAAGATCTTACATATTTGAAATGTGTTTGTAGTTTGTGTTTTAAATCCTAGCATTGCAATCTTTTATTCGACCCCTATTGTTGAAGATTATATAGAATGAAGATTGCAGTCTCTTTCCCATATGTCTTTAGTAGCTTGTATATGACTTAGAGCATTTATGCATTTCATGTAACAACCCTTCATGGGTGAAGTATGAAAACTTGGTTATGCCCTAGTGATATTTGTTCTTTTAGCCAAAAATCCCTATGGAGGTTGAATTGTAGAATCTCTTCATGTGAGCAAGCTAACCCATAGGTCATATCACCTTGGTTTTGGAAGAGCCAAAAGTAGTAGGGAGATGACCATGCCCTTTATAGGTGCCTCTCAGTCATTTTATACATTTGTTCCATTCTAAATTCCAAACCCTTCCTTGACTATGACTTATTAGTGGGTTTTTCAACTTTGTTTTCCATTTTCTTCAAGTGTGCAAGGCTGAGCATATGAGGTGTACAATTGGGAACCAATACATGGGTAAACTAAGAAATGGCTAAAACCCTAGTTTAGATTCATGCTTAAGAGGTAATTAAAGTGATTTATCAAGAAATTAATAGGTTCCAATACTTGATGATGGGTTTTTAGCCAATGTCCATTGTAAGACAAATCAATACAATGAAAGGAAGATCTCCAAGAATATTCCTAGGTCTATAGATAAGCTTCTTGGATAATAAAGTAGTGCATTTCTCCCTTTTATCCCAAATTATTAACTTGACTAATTCATATACCACCTTAATAGGTTTTAAAAAGTGTTTATAGGACTATAAAACCTCTACCTAGGATTAAAAATCCTTTATACCTGATTTGAATACCTACTATCACCCTACATATTCATAATTAGTCCTACAACCATGTCTTCTAGGCCAATTTTATACACTATACTTTTTACATGTGCCAAAAAATTGCCTAGTCAAGTTTTTAGGAGAGGTGTGAATGTATATTATGTCATGTCAATGGTCACCCAATCCATTTTGAGTGATTTAATGCACTATCTCTCTCATCAAGCTCTTAGAAGGGTTTAGGTAGGGTTTTACATGTCTTAGACCCTTAAGGATTGTTCATAGAGATCAGGGCCTTTACCTAATATCCAATGCCTAAAATTTTTAGGTATAAACCTTTCTCACTATCCCTAGGATATTTTGGCACCATGAAGATTTTCAATGGAGATCTAAGCAAAGTTTGGGAGTGTCTTGGTCTCACTTAGGCAGGCTATTTGTGTCTTGCACTCTTAAATTTTGTTCATAGCCTATAGGTCTTAAATATAAGAACTAATAATAGATTATAAGAGTAAGAAAAACTCCCAAAAATATCTAAATGCCAAATGGTCCCATGCATTTTCTCAAGAGAGTTCACACATGGAGAAAAGAGCCTTCTTCGACAATACATGTTTGCTAATAAAATCAAGAGGTTTATTTAGAAAAACATGGCATAAGATGCTTGATATTGGTTTGAAATACATATTTTAGGTATGTATATATATTCCATATTCTTAAATGACCCCAAATGGTCATCCTCCTTCCATAAGGATCTACAACCTACTTTCTATATCTTGAGGGTTTCTTGGCCATTAGGCCAATTTGACCTAATGGATTGGTTTGAGGTTTTCCTTTAATGTTACAAGGTTCCATTGTTTGTGAAAACCCTCACTAAAACTCTTCATACAATTGTTAACCACTTAGAACCAACTCTCAATTCAAGAGTGTATGTTATTCTACATATCCTTGAAGGTAGACTTAAAACTTTCAAATAAACTTGTAGGTCTACATTGGACCTAGGATTTATGGAGCTCATAACAAATATTCACTCATTGTTTATCCTCCATTTTACCTTCACACATATCCATAGTGTATTCTTATATTTCCCACCCCTCTTTTAGCCTTTAAAACTTAGCTTTTAGTAAAAATTCATGCATTTCATATTAAAAAAAGAAACCTATAGGTCTGCAGGCTTGTAGGTCTACTTTTTATCAGTTTAGGATTCTTTATCATGGATTTTGGACCATGTTATCAATTAATACAAAATTAAATTATCTAATTACTTGTCACGTGAGGTTATAACCCTCATACTACACTAACAATGTAACATTTATTACCCTTTTTATTCACCTGTTGTGCTTGATTACATATACACAGTCTTTGGCTTAAAAACACTGTATGTTACTTGGAGAAACTAGTGTTGGAGTAACAAATCATGTTTGAGGGTCCTTACAAGTATGATATATCATTTCCTTTCACATGAAACCAATTCAATTCATTATTTTTTTATGTTCATGACTAATACCTTATTGCTCTGCCACTTGCAGGCTACTAGTCTATTGGTGGGTTATGAAAGCATGACTTCTTTTGCCTTTTTGAGTTCTAATGATTAATTGAAGAGATAAAATGGATTTAAATAACTCAAAAACACAACAACATACATCTATCCTTATTTTCATGCAACACAAGACTCTCAAAACATTAATACTTTATTTTAAAATTGATGGTTGATGAGCACTAGTGGGAATCTGTAGGTCACCATCATGTTGAAAAACCTATGGGTGTGGATTGGGAATGGAGAACCATTAATGGACCTATAGAGTATTAGAGGGATTGAAAATATTATGGGACATCCTCATCCTCATAATCTATAGTAATCAACAAGTTTGAATAGAACACCATGTTTAGAAATGATGTGACCTCCTTGAATTTGCTCATGAGACTTAATAATGTCATGAAATAGTGGTTATGTTTCTTGTAATAGTAATTAACAAGTTCTCCCATCAGTTCTAAATAATCAGACACCTAATAATAATTTCTAAAACTAAATGTATCCTAATTCCCCCACATTTATAAATGTTGAAGCCCATGTTATTAACCCACTATTGCAAGTAAGAAATCAACATAATGCTAACATGAACCCTGAAGTGGATAATTTGTAGTAAATGGTTCAATAGTTGACATATCACAAGGATAAATTGTGGAGATAAATCCATAAAAATAATAATCAAAATGAAAATAAACATCCTAAAAATAGAAACTTCAACTTTTAGAGAACCAATCACCAATGGAATGCTAGGTCAAACAATAAGAATGTGTCCAGTTTGCTTGATAATGCTAATCAAAATAAAAATGCTTTATGATATGTGAAATTGGATGATTTAGTGTTACCCACCTCATGTATGATACATAAAATAATATATCATTCTAAAATTAACTATTTTGATTTCAAATTGGCCTCAAACATCTTCTAGAATGAAATGGATAACCTGGAAATAGTGTGTGCACCTAATAGTAACTCAAACCAAAGTGGAGGGAATATAGGTATTGTCATGGTCTTGTAAATATATGAATTATTATATGAGATAAAAAATGAGCCTCAGGATAACTTGGATGAATTTCACGTATTTAAATAATTTTAAAGGGGAAACAACTACTTATTGTAGAGTAAATTACAAAATACTTTACTTTGATAAATAACACTCAGGTTCCACCTAATGAAAACTCAAGTAAAAACCTATTTCCACCTAAATTTCATACCAAATTTTATCAACAAAATAATAGCTACACCCCCACCAAATGATAAACCATTGGAACAATAAAAACTTAGATATACAACTGTTAAGGACCTAAAGTATACTAAAGCCAGAATAACCATGTTTTATTTGTTCTAAATCTATAATAAGAAATATTTATTATTTAAAGTTTTTATGCTCCTAAAGGGAAGGAATTTAATAGGATAGTTGATGCTTACATTTAAATTTACAAATATGAAATTGAAACTCCTCCTTTTATCTTAACAATTCACATTTTACAAGAAAACTTACATAATTTTTTTTTGGATTCAGGTGCTTCAATCAACATGATATCATATTCAATTTGTCAAAAATTGGGATTGAATCTTGTAAATTAAAACAATAAGGTCATACAATTAGATAAATCAAAGGTCATTGTGGTTGGTGAGATAAACCACATTCACATCTAGTTGGCTTTTGATTTAAGGGTTAAATAGTTCATTGACATTGAATTGGTTGACATATTTGATTCATATGGTATGTTTCTAAAAAATGACTAGTCCAAAATTATAAATGGGTATATTGAAACTAAATTATCTCACATGGGGTTCCCATGGCATAACATACATAATAAAATTAGAATTAACAGAGAGATAAAAATGACTCATATAATCATTGAGTATAACAAGATGAATGTATTTTTTTAAGAAGAGTCTGAACTCAAGGTTGATGCACCTAATAATAACATAAAATATCATGATAAATGGATAATAGATAAATCAAAGGTTGAATATATTGAATAATTAGATGAGCAATATATCTTTTATGTACCTAAAATATCTTCATTTCATAGTGTTTCTCTTACATATGAAAATTTGAAATAGGTTGATCCAAATGAAAAACCTAGTTGTTAACAGTTCTTGTCAGCATTAGGTATGGTTAGGATGAGAATCAACAAGATAAATCATGGTGGTTTAAGTGAAAACAATTAGTTTACAAGCTGTTGGGATGAAAATACTTCCATTATAAGCAACCCAATTCTTACTTATACTACCTAGGACCAAGCCAAAGGTCATTATTGAGTGAATTAAAAAATGTTGCATGTTTGATGTTAAGTAAAATATTAAAGAGGCCAATATTACAACAACACCTAACTCTTATAATCCACTAAAATAGATAAAGATCATTTATAGACCATCAAATTTGATGGCTCTAAGTCTTAGAACCTAAAGGTGTTGGGTGACTTAGAGATGGTGGTCAAGTATGCCATAACCCACTATTATTTTAATGATAAGTGTTTATATATGTATGGAATATAATAAAAATAGATGTATTAAATATCCAATCAATACCTCATAGAATAAATCATATGGTAGATGCATTGGAAACAACCACTAGTACCTTGAAACTAATTTCCAAGTCCATATTGAAGAGATTCTTAGTGGAGTTAGTCTCTACTCCTTCCATCCTAGATAATGTTAGGAACTTATAGGTATTTATAAATCATAAACACATTATTTAATTCATCACAAACACATATTTATTTAAGTCTGATATCATAGATGAAGAGGACAAAGATGAGTTTGAACTAGATGAAGGAATGATAAATTTGAAATCCAATAGTTTACTGAAAGGAATGGTACAATTAAAGAGGTTGTTTGGAATGGATTACTAAGGTTAAAAATAGGGGAAAAAAAAACCTACCAAAGGTATTCCACATAATCATTGTAATTTGGGTAATGTCAGTGACTCAAAAAAAAAATCAGCACAACTTTCTCTCCAAATCAAAAACCTAAGATTACATAATCCCTAAAAGACTTCAAGGATGTCATTACCAATAATTACAAAGACCTGAGGGTATTTAAAACCTCAATTATCACTCACACTATTCCTCTCAATTTGAGAGCCAAATATTTCTATTAGAGGCAAAGGCTTGTGAATTCATAATTAGAGCCTTTTATCTTCAAAGAGATGTAAAAATTGATTTTAGCTAGAATCATGTTTTCAGTTAGGCACTCCACATGGGTGTAAAATCTTGTGCTAGTTCAAAATAATAATAGAGAGATAGAACTTTATGTAGAAATTTATAACCAAAACATAGCTTTCTATAAGGATAATTACCCACTATATTTACTAGATGAATTATTGTAGCTAGTGAATGAATCTCAAATGATGTCATTTATAGATGGATATTTAGGATACAATTAGGTGATGGGAAGCTATAAAGACATTTTTACAAAAAAATGTGGTACATTCACATACAAAAGGATGTTTTTTAGCCTAATTAATGTGGGTGCTACTTTTTATCATGTTATGTATGTCACATTTAGAGATCTAATTAGAAAATGCATTGTCATCTACATGAGAGAGTTAATTATATTTTTCAAGAACAAAGAAGATGTAAGAGATTTGAGAATGGTACTACAAAGGTGTATAGAACATGAAATATACTTGAATATGAAAAAGGATATATTTAGGGTCATTGAAGGAAAATTTTTGGTTCACATCATTTCATAAATAGGTATATCCATTGACTTAGACAAAGAGGAAGAAATTTTGAAAATTCCATTGTCTATCAGTAGAAAGGAGCTAAAATATATTTTTGGAAAGATAAATTTAGTGCATAATTGCATATTTTGCTTCAATAAAATAGTCAATCCATTAATCATCATGTTAAATATTGATGCCAAGATTAAATGGACCACAAAGACACAAATGTGTTTTTCTCAAATTAATAAATTGATTGTAAGCACTCGGGGGTTGATAAGTTTTGATTATATGCAACCCTTATACATTTATTCCTTCACCTCTGAGCACTTAAGTTATACTATTCTAACTTAGAAAAGAGAGGTTGGATATGAGAGACTAGTGTCTTTAATGAGTTATCCACTCATAAATTCTAAACTTGGGTATTAAACTATTTAAAAATAAGCATTCACATTGTTCAAAGCAATTAAGAAGTTCAAGAATTACATCCTATGCAATAAAGTATTCACCATTTTACCTAACCCTACTTAAAATATATGTTAATGAAAAATAAGTGACCATTCTACAATAATTTGACCTAGAGATCCAAACAATGAATATTGTGAGACACATAGGATGATTGGTATCAAGTAATACTCCATTACCTACCGAATATTGAGTGCTTGATCCATTTAAACTACACTTAGATAAGATAATTACACCTAAAGAGTAACACTTCATGATTGAATAATTCATGCTATACATAATGAACCATGAAGGCATTTATTTGAGATGTATAAACAAGGTTGAACTAGCTAAAACACTCAAAGACTTTTATGGTAAATAAGGAAATGGTCATGGTTCAAATAGTGCTACAACCCACCATAGCCTTTATATAGGTTATTAGTGGATGCATATTTTAAAGGATGACCACTCACACATAATAATCTACCACACTTGCTAATTTGTCACAGACAAAGAATGTAGCCATGCTCTGTCATTTTAGTCAATTATTGAGGGTTAACCTTTTCAAATATGGGGATTAGACATTTTGGGAGATATCAACACTAACTCATTTGTGGGACACAAATTTATTTTGATGGAAATTGACTATTGCATGTGGTGTACTAAAGTATATGCATTCAATAAATGCATAACTGATGTTATGATTATATTTCTTGAGGAGCACATCATCACTAGGCATGGAATGTCATTCACTTTGGTATGCAATAATTAACATGCCTTTTCCTCTCTCTAATTTATTGAATGGGTATATGAAACTTAAATTCTCATCTATCTATTATTCACAAGGTAATTTGGTAGGTGAATCAATGAAAAAGAATTTTTTAGATGTAATTAATAAAATCTTAGACAAGAACCATAGGGATTGACATAATATGTTTAAATTTACATTATGGCATACTATGACTAGAATTAAATCATCTCTTGACATGTCTTTGCATCATCTAGTATACAACAAAGATCTTATCTTCCCTATAAATCTGAGCATCCCAATTATAAATTTCATGATGGATTACCTATAAATCAATAATAAGATATAAGTTCAACTCTTAAACCTAATAAAACTTGAAGAAAAATATGATATAGTCCTATTTCACTTTAGTAAACATGTGGGACACATCAAACATTTGTTTGACAAATGAGCCAAAGTGAAATCATTTCGTATCTCTTATTTAGTCCTTATTTGGGACCAAGTTCATACCAAAAAAGTGACAACATGGAACATTTGATGCCTTATGGCTTGGTCCCAACAAAATTTTTGAAATTTCAAGAGAGAATGTGTTTGGTATCATGTGTCTAACTAGTGAGAAAATCTCATTTCATATCAATAGAAGGTTCTTTAAACACTACTTCCAAGGTTGACATGGCCGAGTAAACTCTTGTACATAGTTTCTCTTTGATTTTTGATTTGATTTCTTTCTTTTTCTATTAGTTTTGGTTAATTTTATTATTTTTCATCATTAGTTTGGCCTCTAAATTTATCCCTTTTTATTCTAGCTTGTAAAATTTTTATTTTGGGTAGCTCCTTGGTAAATGAAAATATGTAAAAAGGTGTGAAGGTGAGTAGCATGGATGACACTCTTGTGCTTAAGTACTATGAGTAGTTTGTGGCTTAAGATTTTGATTATGAGTCAGTTTAGAAAGATTGGGTTGTCATGCATGTTTGAAATTTGTTCATGTTTGGGTAAACTATTTTGTATATGAATATATTCTCTCAAAACCACACACAAAAATCACAATTTAATGGTTTTTTTATTTACTTGGAATTTCTATTATGGTTAAGATCTAGGGTGAAAAATACATAATTCTACCTTTCATTTTCCATGATGGTCCTCAAACTAGAGTTAAGACAGTGAAATAAATTTAAAAAATAAAATAGCAACAAAATAATGAATATAATTTTGTGGAAACACTCAATTTTTGGGTGATTTAAACAACCTTTATCATAGCTATGGATGCTCGATCAGTAGTAAAACAAGGCCTTGAATGGGATTAAAGACATATCTTACAAAGCTATGGATGTTTGGATGGTAATGGATTAATGCCAATAAGTGTGTGTTCTTAAGGTATAATTCACTACCCTCATGGTCAAAGTCATAGTAATGAGTCCTTGTAGGTCACATAAATTAGTAATGAACTCATATGCACATATCAGGTTAGGGAGAATATTGGATTTGGTCTTGTATCCACTCTATTATTTTCATCTCTTGAATTTTTTCATGTTTCTTATGTTTTCTCAACCAAATAATTTGATTTCGTAGACACATTTCTCTAGTTTAAAAATATTCAAAAGTATTTCCAAGTAGAGTCTCCATTTGTTGTTTCTTGCACAACACACCCTAATTCCTCTAGAATCATGGAACCCCTATTTTGATTTTTGATCCACTCCTAATTTTCACTCATAGGATATTTTTTCTTATATTTATTATGCTTATTTGGTGTGTCATCTCTATTTTCATGCCAAACTAGGTCCTACAACCACCTCCATTGGATATCCCACATCCATGCGATAAAAAATCATATAAAACACTTAAATGAAAGTAGATTCTTGATGGCCTAGTTTACCTTTGAATACCTTGGTTGATTGGTTTTCTTGAGATAATTTTAGAGGTCATATAAATTTAAATTCCAATTAAACCCTAAGACATTCTCCATTGTGATGACCAAGTTTTAATTGTAAACTTTCATATTAAACATTTGGTCTCAAAGTGATTTTTTGTTGCATTTATTACACTTAGAAAATATTGTCAAAATATTATCAAAAACACTGGTTAGGTTCATTTTAGCTCATCAAAAAAATATCAGTTTGTAGACCTAATCATGCTTACAACTCCCAATTATGTCTTCAAGGTCAAATTTTTCATGGTCCAATTGTATCAATAATTTACATTCTGAATAAGCCTACATATTGATAATGAAGTCCCCATAGTTATAATCAGGCTTCTAAAGCTCGATTAGGTAATGAGATATAAGTTTATTTTTTACCATGTTAATCAAAATCTAGGTTATTATTAGGTCTTTCTTGATTCAAAGTGTTCTCATAGTTGTACTTAGGATCCCATTTATTGACTAGGTCTCATAGACTTCATGCTCAGTTCTTGTATTTCAAAGGTGTGGTGGTTGGGAATAAAGGCCCAACTAGATCATTTGGGAAGATTTTATCATCCCCATAGTGAAAATTAGTTAATTAACCCTATGCAAGTCATGTGTCATTTTATCCCTAACAACATCAAGCTAATCAGGGTCATAGACCCAACTAGCCCCCCCTTTCACTATCCGCTACAATGTAGGTGTAATCCACTGCATTGGTTTGAGAATCTTCATTGAATATTGACCATGTTACTCATGCATTTAGTCATAATTACAATTTAAATTCCTTTAGGATAAAATAATAAGTGATAATTGGGGGTCTGGACAACTCCCAAATGACTTAACATTAAAAATAATAATTTTAATCAATACATCAAATATTTATTAGGTTTACAACCTATGCAAAAGCAAAATGTAATGATAATCACAATTTTATATCCTAATTAGAAAAGGGGTTCTAAAATTTAAAAAATTGACATTTATTGCTTAGTCAAATCCTAATAGGTCTAGGAGACTGATTTTGACCCATTTTTTATCCATAACTTCTCTCGTTTGTCCTTTTTGTGAACCATCTATGACATTAAAAAATCTTATTCTAGACTAGATGTTTTGGCCCTTTGAATTTTTGGAAATTTTTCTTGAGTAATTTTTTTACATTATCCTTATGTATTTTTATTGAAGAGCCTTTGTTGTGAAATTTGAATTATTTTTGTTTGTTTTTACAAGCATAAAGTGAAAAATAGTGAAGTGGGATGCAACACTTGGAGGGAAAATAAGATTTGGTGGATGTATTTAATGTATCCAATTGTGTTTAGAGGGAAATAATATTCCCTTTGGAATGCCATTTTATATATATGATCCATTTGGAGACATTATTTGGGGTTGATTCTTTGTTCCTCCAATGAGAAATATTAGATTAATCAGTCTTCTTAGGCAATTTTATTTTTCAGTAGTGTAATTTCTCCCTCAACTTGTTTTCCCTACTATTATGTTGGAAAATTTTCTCCTTGAATGATTGTAAATGCTAAAAAATTATTTTATTCAATGATATTTCTATTAATCAAAGCTGCGAGGATTCGATTTCATTACTCGTGCATTTAAATGGTGGTAGTTTTATTTTTATTCTTACCTCCTCATCCTTAAACTATTTCATCATCTCCATTGGTGGTTGTGTGTTTTTTTTCTAGGTGGGATATTGATTTTTGTACATTTAAAATTAGTACAAATATATTTGTATTCATTATAGAAAGATTTTTCTACTTTTCCCCCTTTCTTTCATCATTTTTTATCAATCAGTTAATCTAGGGTTTGATCAAAATGAATGCAACTTGTTACTACATGTTTATCTCAATTTCATAGTGTATTTCATCACCATTTAATTATTTAATATGTATGTTATGTAATGAAAACTCATTTAAATCAGCCACACTCCCTATTATAAAAAATCAAAAATGTTGAGATCATCATCTATGCTTTATCTGAAAATGTATTGTTTTTATATGTCACTAAAACATGATTAAAACTCATCCTAATTAAATTATAAACCTTCATTTCACACTAATTTTTTAAAATGACAAAATTATATTTAAATTTTTAGAACCAACAAGGGTCCCTTGTATTGGAACAATTGCACATTGATTGATTGGGTTATTTGGTATGCCATGACCTAGTAATAACAGACCTTGGGGAGACTCACGGGTCTACATTTAGGATATGCTAGATGTGTGATAGTCCCACCTAAGTTGGTCTACCAAATGACCCATCAAAAGTCACAATATGCATTATTTTCATAGCTTTTAGTTGAGGCTTGGTTATATTGAGCTCAAATAAAAGAGGTATAATGATGAGATTGTAATCAATGAGATTTTGTAAGATACAAGGAGGTTGTCATAACATTTTAATCACCTTCTAAGTGAATCCATTTATTGAATCTTGATTATTTTTTGTGATATTACATTAATTGTCACTTGGCTTCATTTTTTATTTCATTAGATTCGACTTTGTAGTGTGGCCTACTTTAAAAATTGGCATTTGATGTAGAAGGAACACTTGATGCATATTTTAACTTGTTCAATGCTAAAATATTAACTCTCTTTTATTTGACTATATGACATATCTCATCAAAAAGATACAAATTTATCATAATTTATGGAGTGGTCTACAAAGCTTTGAGTAAAGATTTATTGAAATTAATTATCATTCATAAAGTTTGTCATCTTTACTTGAATAGTCTTGTCCTATAAAATATAGTGACTAATTTATTCATTTGACCCTTGATTGAGTTTATAAATTTGTGCATAAGATGGATTTTTAATAATGTTTAATGATAAAGGTGTTAATATTTGATCTGCCAATGGGTTGATTCTCTAGCTAATTAAAGTGGGATGGCATAGAACCATAAAGTGCATAGTCTTTGAGACTTCTTGGAAATATTTTCATAAATAATTTATCATTATAAGTATAGTCCAGAAAAGTTACATGTATGGAACATAGATGTTACTTAGGATCGCATTAACCCTCATAGAGTGGTAACTTCAGTGATACAAATCCTATAGGGAGTGGGTGAGAGGCTATTTTAAGTGTCAAAGGATTGTGAAGTAGAGTATGAGAATCGATTGAATGAATAGTTTGAAAGACACCTTGTTCTAAATTTAAATATTTTGGCCTCTAAAGTGAGAAATTTTTTTTTTAATAAAAGATAGATTACGTGAATTTTGAGGTGTGGTGATCAAGGGAGGTGTATGTGATGCTCTTATAAAAATAGGCATGCTAATTTTTTGTAAACCAATGGATGCCCTTGTGCCTAAAGATGTTGGCACATGTGTAACTATAGGGGTTTGGGTAATAATAGTAGTGACTGGAGTATCTAAAATGGAGGTGAAATTTTAATATAATTTATTTTTTTCATCTCTTTCATTATAAATTAATCTATAAGTCTTATGTGGGTTGGCATTATGATAATCAATGACTTATTTGTCATTAATTTCTTCTTATTTTTTAGTATTAAAATTATCATTCTTAATGTCAATAATAATTTAATCAAGATGTTTTTGAATAGGTCATATATCATTCTTAATGTATGAATATTATTGTGCTCAAGTCATGCTAGATTTTACAAAGAGTTACCTTAATGGTGCTTGTATCTTACAAGGAGGACTGATCAAAGCTTGAGATTGCACATTAGTGTTGTTATTTTTTTATTTTTGTGTTTGACCTATGCATATAGATAATTAATAAAAAAATTGGAAAGTAAGATAAAATATAATACTAAAATTTAAAAGACAAGAACTAGATTCACCCATTGTGACTAGGGTTTTGAAAGAAAAAGTAACAATGAAGAAGGTTGTAACTAGCCAAGGGTGTATTTTATTTGTAGGCTCTCATAAATATTGATCCTAGTCATAAATAGTGAACATGCTATGGATTATTCCACTATAATATTAGTTGAATTATATTTTTTTATGTGGTATGTTAAGAGTAACTTCCTGGGAATAATTGCTTACTCCAACACTACAGAAACAAATTACCGAAGGATTCCAATGGATGAAAAATACCCTGGGCATTTATGATACACCATGAGGTATGTGGAAACTTATATATATATATATATATATATATATATATATATATATATATATAAGTTTCCACATACCTCATGGTGTATCATAAATGCCCAGGGTATTTTTCATCCATTGGAATCCTTCGGTAATTTGTTCCTATAGTGTTGGATTTCTATAGATGAAAAAAACCCTAGACATTTATGATACACTTTGAGTTATGTGTAAACATATATATATATATATATATATATATATATATATATATATATATATATGTATATATATATATATACATATATATATACATATATATACATATATATATATATACATATATATATATATATATATATACATACATATATATACATATATATATATATACATATATATATATATATATATACATACATATATATATATATATACATATATATATATACATACATACATACATACATATATATATACATACATATATGTATGCATATATATATATATATATATGTATACATATATATATATATATATATATATATATATATATATATATATATTGGATTGAGTATTGGGATAGTACCCCTCACACCACAACACATGGAAATTTTTATTTATTTTTCCTAGAATGAAAACTCTTATGAGTTTTAAAAAATACTAAAACATGGTTTATAGGAAAAACAAGTAAATAAAAATGAAATAAAAAAGCAGAGGCTAAAAAATTTGGTTCAGGTTCACTAATATGTTTTACCCAATTATTTGATAAAATATTAAATTTGGATTAATAAGTGTTTATTATGTATATAAGTGTAAAATTAGAAATATCAAAATTCTAAAGATATAAAAATGATTAACTACTCTAAATTTTATAAGATGATAATTATGGAAAGTTGTTATTTTATGACAATACTAAGAATAAATATTTGTAGCTCACACAATGATCTATAATGACTATTTTGGCTACATGAATATGAAAATTATAAGAGTTGACCATGAAAGCTCAGTATTAGAACAAAAAAAATAGAAACAAAATATAGACAAGTCCACTATAATTTGACAACAACATCATGCACACAAGTATGTTGACCATAAACTTGTCCTAGTTGACAATGACAAGCTTTAATAAAAAATATATATAGCAAATTATTATCAAATGCAAATTAATAATAAACACTAAACCACAAATATTATGGACCATTGTAAGTTATAATTTGTATTTAGTCTAAGTATAATTTTATTCTAATCAATGACAACTTTAGAAAGCCATAACTTTTGCATACGAATTCAGATTACAACATTTTTTTTAAAATTGCATAGATCTTTGATAGGAATATAAATATGTAATAATATTTAGGTTTTGGGAATTTTTTGATTTATTATTTTTTATAGCTAAGATTTAAATCCATTAATTTTATCCATTTGATCTAACCTACAGATTCACCATCATCCATAGAGGATTTACCACAGTTATGAATCAAATTTTCCTAGATTCACCAAAAAATTACAATATGTTTTCTAGTAGGGCCTCTTAAATTAACCTTGATATAAAGAAAAAAATGTTGAATCATTAACTCTTTATGACTAGAAACCCCAATAGAAAATCCATACTCTAATATTGTAATGGTTCATTTGGCACAAGTAATGGCATGTACAACTCTGTGTTTTTTGCATGTCTTTTAGCCAATTAACTTATCCTGCACCATGACACATACTTTCCACATACCTCTTCATCCTTGGCCAGAAATACTTCTCCTATATCAAAGATATTATCTTATTTTTACCAAAGTGTATGCTTAAACCACCATTATGTATTTATCTTAAAATATTATCTCTCATAGATCCAAAGGAATACATAATTTATTTCTCTTAATGAGATAATAATCATGCATAAGATAATCATCATGAATATATATTTTATTTCCAACTAATGTATTCCCACATTGTTCAGCAATCCTTCAAAATTATTGATCGAAATCATGAAATTCCTTAATAGCATCGAATATAACTACTTCACTCACCATAGTATTAACAATGTAACATGTTTGCTCAAAGAATAAACTACATAATTATTCTTCCTTGATTTATACTTCAAAATATAAGTCCTTTCCTAAAATAAATAAACCTACTTTGTATGTATTCTATTTTATTTCTTTTGAGTGTTCACTTACCACAAATCCTCATGTTTTGTAAATAGAATAAAATTATTTAGAACCAATTAATGCTTCCAATGTCTCAACACTTGTACAATGGCATATAACTAAACATAATATGTAGAATATGTATGCCTTTCTTCATTGAAATTATCAGTGTAATATGATATTTCCATTCCCTTCTGACTCAATATTACACCAACACCCATGCATGAACCATCATAGTTCACCTCAAACACCTTACTAAAATGTGATAATGGTAAAATAGGTTCCTCTATCACCTTATTATTAAATAATTATAATATTTTTTTTGTTCTTCATTTCCACACAAAATATTTCCCCTTTACATAATCTCTTATTAGTACAATAATACTTCTAAAATTCTAAATGGTTTTTTATAAGAGTTTCATAAACTATGCAAATTATTATCTCTAACAAAATTCTTGAAGTAGGCCTCTCAAGTTATCCATTCTTGCCCCATCCTATTGAATGAAAAATAAAAAATATACCAAAATATTATCCAAGAACTTATTCAAATTTACATATAAATTATACTTTCTCAATAATTTTAGTAACATTCTCAAATTCCTTAAGTGTAATGAATACAAAAATTCCATCAAAATATACTATTAAATTTTTTCCAATATAATATCACATCACCATGTTCATTATCATATGCATTGGACATTCTAAATAGCATCACCAAATTTCATATAGTCCATATGTACTATTGAATGTTGTTTTCCATTCATCTCCTTATCTAATAAGAATTTTATAATAAAAACTCTATAAATCTATATTATTAAAGTATGTAGCTCCTAAAAACACATCCATCATGTCATCAAGATGAGGTATAGGGAATTTTTATTTGATAGTGATCTTATTTATCACCTTGCTATCTACAAAAATCTTCTAAATTCTATTATTATTTAGAGTTATAAACTTAAGATTTGAACATGGACTCGTTCTCTCACTCACAAAAACCTTTCTCACCAATTTAATTACTTAACTATTCAAATATACATACTTTTTGGGATCATATTATAAAATCATTGATAAGGTAGAGTTAATACTTGAATTAAAATAATGTAATGTTGAATATCTCTCTTTGTTAGTAAACCATCTATAGATTAATTAGATATAACATTGTATTCCTAAAACATTTTTTGTACTTATATTGGTATCATTATTACATCTAATTCTTCTTTCTCTGTCATTAATTCATAACTAAATATTATTATCTTCATCTCATTGATAAATTATTTTTTGGAAAACATGATTTCTACCTTTCCTTTTTCCTTAAGAGTTAATATAAATACATTGTAATCATCCTTCCAAAAAGATGTGTTATTCTCTCCATCATGGTTTACTTTCCTATCATATTTCCATGATCTTCATAATAACATATGACATGCATCCATTAATATAACATGACACCATATTTGATCTATATAGCTCTTTCTTATGGATAACATTTTTAGTCACTTTTATGACTAACACGTCCCTTTTTGGTGAAGAAAAGGGGAGCTATGTTTTGTTAAAAAAATTTAGCACCTTAATAAATACCCAAATGATCATTAATTTCATGGATCCCTAATATCTGCTTAACCCCAATCAAAAATATACTCTATAGCTTCACCATTTATTACTTGTCACATCTAAGAACTCCTTGAAGCTATACATATTTAAATAAAAAAATTAGCACATTGCACTCTAAAAAATATTTCCACACAATATTTTTTTAAGCTGCCTATGTTTTTTTGTATAAGTTTCATTGTGCAAGCTTCTCATGGTAAAATAGTCCCAAAGTTTGAGCTAACACTCTCCTAGAATCCTTGTGGGCTGACAGGTAAGTGTCCCTTGCTTATGAGGTTAGTTTATATGACTTAACATTTTATTTCAATTATGTAATTCCTAGAGGTGTCAGACTTATCATATCTCAAAACCAATGAGAAGGCCCCATGTGTCTCTTATCACTCCCACAATGTTAGATTTATTAGATCCCTTGGAGGCCCCATTCATCAAAGGTGTTAGACTTGTAAAATATTAAAACTAATGAGGAGGTGCCACATGTATTTTGACACTCCCATGGTGTCAAAATTATTAGATCTTCAAGAGGTTCTACATGTTAGAGGTGTCATACTTATCAAATCTCAGAACCAATGAGAGGTGCCGCATGTCCATTAACACTTTCATAGTGTCAAACTTGTTAGAACCTTGGGATGTTACATATATTAAAGGTGTTAGAGATATCATATATTGGAACCAATGAGGAGGTTCCACATTTCCAATAATACTCGTGTGATGATATAATTTTAAGAGCCCTGATAGGTACCACAAATTAGAGGCATTAAAGCTATCAAATCTTAATATTAATTAGGATATGCCATGTGTTTGATGATAGTTTTGTGGCATCAAACTTATTAGAACCCTAGGAATTATTGTTAGGAATTAGAGATATAAAATATTAGAACCAATGAGGAGGTGACATGTGTCCACTGACACTCCCATAGTGTCAAATTAATTAAAGCTCTAAGAGGTCCCATGTGTTAGAAGTGTCAGAGCTATAAGATTTTATAAATAATGAGGAGGTGCCACATGTTTATTAAATCTCCTATTGTGTTAGACTTGTCATATCCCCAAGAGGTCCCCCATGTCATATGTCTCATATTTTTCATATCCTAGAACCAATGAGGAGGTCTCATGTGTCTATTGACACTCCTATAATGCCACTTGTCAGAGCCTCGAGAGATCCCATGCATCAGAGGCATCAAAGCTATCAAATATTGGACCTAATGAGGAGGTAGCACATGTATTTTAATAAACTCAAGTGTAAAAATGTTAAATAAGGATTTGAAAATGTTAGAGATGAGTAAAAACCAAGACTCCCAATCTTATAGAGATATGCCATGTGTAAAAGAGACATCTAGGTGGTCAATTGAGTACATGAAGCTATCAAGAAGTAGGTGTTAGCTAAATTTTGGTTAATATAGGATAGGGTCATAAAATTATTCCTTTTTAAATTCATATTATCATATTTTAAGTTAAATTTTACAAAATTAAGATAATGGTCAATTCTCATCTTGAGCTTGTCTAGTCACTTTATGTCATGTTTCAAGAGGTTCAAGTGATGCTAGGGGTTAAGGTGCCTTATTAAGTCATAAGCCATGTGTCAAATTCATGCCATACTCTCTATAGTATAATTAAATTCCCAAATGGGATTTATATTTTATTTAAGGTAATTAAGTCATGTTTCACATTCTTCTACATGTCACTTGCATGTGTAAATTATCAAAAAATCACCTTCAAGAGCCTTAAAAAGAGTGAAAAACACATATAAAAGTTTTTAAATATGAATTATGAATAATGATACAATTTTAAGGTTGGAATTAAATGGTGATACATCAATTTCAAATAATGATAAGCAGTTACAAGTAAGTTTCAACACTTAAAGGAGGCTTATCACCCACTTGTACAAATCAAGAAGACTTATTTTCATGTGAAAATGGTTTAAGAATGTATATTAAGATTCATAAATCCAAATAAATTATTTAAATGTAGGTAAACATCTAGATAATTCAAAAAACACTCCCTCTCTTCCATCACTCCCTTGGCAAGCTCATAAAGGCAAATTTCATGTGCTCATTTCATACAGTCAAGTGAGATTTATAACCTAATATTTTTAAAATATGAGGGGTTCCTAATTTCATTAAAATCTATGGCCATAATTATCATATTGGTGTCCCATCCTTTATTAACAATCATTAATAAGGTAGGGTGGTCCTAAACCCTACATAAACCCCATATGCTTAGTTTGTTTCCTTGAAATAATAGTGTGAGGATGGTTGGAAGAATGAGATAAATTTAAGAGGATATATAAGGTCTATAAATACATATAAAATTCTATTACAAGCCCTAATTATCATTTGTATACCTCAAAAGTTTAATAAATCTCCATTTATTCATAGTTTGCAAATTGAATGTCATGGTCTCTTGATTGTTTAAACGTTTTCAATAGTTATAATAATGTGGATGAAGGTATCCCACAAATTTTTAACTATATGAAATTCAAGTAAATTTCTATTAATGTCTCCATTTATAACTCCAACACTACTTTCTCCAAGTAACATTCAATGGTCTTATTTATTTTGGGTTGTGTATATGACTCCAAACATAAAGGTGAATTGAAAGGTATAAATGTTGGATTATCAATGTGGTATGAGGGTCATTTCCTCATGAAATAGGTAATTAAACAATGGATTTAGAATTTCATCTAATTATGAGGTCATTCATTAAATTTGCATTGATGAAACCTAAGCATAAAGACACTAGCAAGCATGTCATCAGACTAAAAAGAAAAAGAGACTAGTATCAATGATGAATTTATAAGCTAAGAGGTCCTAAAGAATAATAAAATAAGAGTAGTGTGTTCACCTTAATTGGACTCATCAATAACATCATTATGTTTGAGAAAATTAATAAGGACAACTCCAATGGAAAACCATCAGCAAGGTAAAATACTTCTAAAATGGATTTGGTTCTATGTAGAAACTAGACCAATTAGGGGCTCTTCCTTCTCTACCTTTATGAGGATGGTCCACAGAATTAATAACTACTCTTATTTCTTTAGGGCATTTACCTAGCCAACATTTTTTTCCATCTTTACTTAAATTTCTATTTTTCCATTTAACATCATACTAAACTAGTCTTAAGAAGAGATCATACAATGTAACCTAGCATTATATGGTCCAAATATAGATGTACAGGCTCATAATAGTCATCAAATGAGAATAAATTTCTGATGATAACTTTAATGAATGGTTAGTGGTTTCATCTAATATTAAATGACATGTCAAACCTCTAGATGGACTCCTATAGTTGGTAATCTTATCACAAACCTACTATCATAAAGTGTTTGAGAATATTATCTAACCTCCTTGTTTGTAACTTGATCTTGCATGAAGGACACTTGTCAATTCCTCTCTCTCTCTCTCTCTCTCTCTCTCTCTCTCTCTCTCTCTCTCTCTCTCTCTCTCTCTCTCTCTCTCTCTCTCTCTCTCTCTCTCTCTCTCTCTCTCTCTCTCTCTCTCTCTCTCTCTCTCTCTCTCTCTCTAAATACAACCTTGTTGGGCTTTGTATGGATCCTTTTTCTAAGTATGTAAAATCCTTGTTCAAATGAACACTTGTACTATTCCTTGGAATAATGAATGAAGTTAATTCTTACCTCCTCACATGCTTACAACTAGTATACTTGTGTACTTCTGTGATTTTTTATAAATGCTAGTAGTAGTGATTGTAATTTATATCATTTATCCTCTCCTACTTATTTGCAAATTGATTATCTTCTTTTAGGTCATATGGTGAGTTTAATGTATTTTTACATAGCTTAAAAGTGGATTTTTAGTCATTAGTGTCTTTTTTAGACCTCTTGACTAACCCTCTCATTAAATGCATTCTTAAAGACCTATATGTTGAAACATTCATGCTTGAAGGTCATTGTTTTGAGAGGTGTAATTAGATTCAAGTCTAATATTTGTTCTTAAGTTCATGATAATCAAGAGGAGGGTGTTGTTTAGGTGTATAAGCTTCCTTACATAGGATTAATTCATGTATTTGCTATCCTTTTTACTTTGTAATAAAGTAAGTAGTAGTAGTGAGCCTAAAAAATATATTAAGGGTATTTATCCCTATAATCTAAAGGTTCCCCATAGCCTAAGACTAATCCCATTATATAGCTAAATTAAGAGGGCTTGAAACACCCTCTCAAGGGTGAAAATTTGAGCTATAATGGTTCTAACATGCCCAATGGGACTTTTATTGACATCAATTAAAGGAAATTTGGTTCTATCCTTCAATACATCATCCTTTAGAGGCAACAACTCAAGCATAAATGGTGACTCTAAACAAATATCAACTCGTATAGGTATTCTAAGTGCCTCAAAAATAGAAAATTGGTATGTATCATCACTCATATGATCAAAATGTTTCTTGTATGCCTTCATATTAGTCCTATTAAGTTGATGTTGTTCATGATTTATCCCTAAGTGTCCCTTAATAAACAACATATCAACCTACAAAAGCTATCGATAACCTTATGTACCATCTCTTAATCCAACTCAACCTCATTGGTAGCCTACTCATTCCCCTAGTCAACCTTCTCAAATCGATTTTGCTTCCATTCTTGATCTCTTAGACTTCAAGTAAACTATTTAAAGTTTTGAAATGAAAATGAGACAAGTTGATAAAAAGAGGGAGCTTGGTCTGCTTGTTTATGATCCTTAAATTCAAAATGAGAATAATCAAATGATGCAGAATCCTGTGCACTCCCTTAAGAATGGGTGGGAATGTATTGAAAAAGAAAACAATCATCTACCAATATGTGATGCAATGGAGATAATAAGTCTGATCCAATATATTGAGAATAAATTTATACTTGAAGGGAGGCAACAAATATAATGCCTTCATCCTTGTATGCCTCCTCCTACCCCAAATCAACATTCCTTTTCTATAAATCTCCTCCAATCTACAATAAAAGATCAAAAGAAGCTCAAGGAGTCTCCTAATGATTCCACTATCTCTAAAATTCCAATTTGAAAGACTTTTACTCCCCAGTAGAAACATTTGTCTTCTCAAACTACATTCACTCTTCATCAAGAACCCAAGACTATTCCACCTTGGAGGCCTTCTTGGACCATGAATTCTCATTTTGGCATGCCTATCATAGAGAAGGAATCTTCTCCTATAGCCATCTAAAATCAAGAGAGAGAAGAGGATGTAAAATTCACACCAAAAATTTGTCTAAGTTTGAAGGGGGTTGTTCATATGCAAGCTCAAGAGCAAGAGGGAGGAAAAATGTTGGAAGTCAAGTCAAGAAAACCTAAAAACCTATACAATCCATACACCTTTCATGTTGCAGCTATCCAAGATGCATCTAAGTAGCCTAAGTCTCCCAAACTACTAAGTTGGAAATATAATTTAGTATATCTCAAGTAAGATAATCAATTTTCTTACCCTTCCCTCCTTTTTTTAAAGTAAAATCAAGTGCATTGAGGGAAAAATATGGGGAATCAATTGAGAAGGAGAACTTGTCAAGAAAACATGATTATGTGGTTATCTTGGAAAGGTAAAATGTTGTAGCTATAGGTAAATATCAAGAATGTGTTAAAGAGAGTGATTATATTGATCATGAAGAATAAATTACCATTGGCACTCCCCTCAGTGGAGAAGCAAACCAATCAACTTTCAAGGATTAACATAAGCCTCTACCTTTTAGCCAATAGTTGGATAGATCTCAAGGTGTCATAAATGACCAAGTGGATTAGATTATTTGGTATGTTATTTATGTGGATGAAGAGGAAAACAAATCAAGTTTGAGAGAGCAATACAATCATGAAGTGTTAGATCTCAAATGGGTAGATGAACTTCCATTCTTCATGGAAGAAGAGGAAGATCAATCTAGTCTTGATGAAGAGAGCTTGCATCTTTGCCATGAGTATACTCAAACATGTGAAACATCTGATCAGATTGTTTCCCTTCAAGATAAAGGTAAGGTTAATATTTAAATTGACATTCTTTTAAGGACTGAAGAATAAGCTCCCTTTTGGGAAGAGTTAGAAATGTTTTTCTCTAGTCTAGATGGTAAACATATAACTCATGAGGAGAATGCTAATGATGTGGCCTTGACCAATGAACATGATCAAGAAATACATGAGAAATTTAATGAAGAGAATACTATGCTTGATGACCTTATTGATTCTCATGAGCAAGTGTAATAAGGTTTTGAAGACATGTGGAGATATTAATTGGACATATTCAATGAGTTTGAAGAACTTGGTAAGCTAGCACCACAAGAAGTGGTTGATGAAGGTTTCAAGGATCTTATCAAGACAATAAGTTTAATCATCCATCATAAAGAAGTTTAAAACCATGGTGTGGTAACATATGATGAGTATGACATTCTTCAAGATGAGCAAGAGGACAATATTCCAGATGGTTAAGAATAAAGTGATCTTAAAGACTTCCTTGATGATATGGAAAGCATTCTCATTCAAAATGACAACTATCCAAGTGATTTTTTTCAAGAGATAAAAAAGAAAAATCATATTAATGAGTTAATAATGGTTTTTTTTAGGACAAACATCCAATTTTGGGATGATTTTGAATTTGTCTTTGACTCACATAGTCAACTCATAGACATGGAAATGAAGTAATAAGGTTTGATTGTTGGCCATGGAGGTCTTGAGAGCATGTAAATCATGTTATCAAGAAATAAAAATGATCCATAAAATACTATAATAAATAGGCAACTTATTCCAAAACATCTCTCATCTCATGAATCAACTGATCTAAGAATCTTTCCATTTGACCCTAGAGGATAGGTTAGTTGTATATAGTAGGTTGTTTATGCTTTGTTTTCCCTAAGTACTTTGGCACAAGTGTATTTTATATAGTTTATTTAATTTGTGTTAAATTTTTTTTGTGTGTTTGTAGGTTAAGTCAGTTGTCTTATCTTGGTCAAGGTCAATTCAGGTCTGAGTTTGAGTGCAAGTGACTCCATTGCCCAATGGATGGACTAGGCTATTGGTATAATGGGCATAACAATCATTCCACCCTATGAGGTCACCAAAGATGTTAGAATTTTTTTTGATACCATAGGATAGGGTCATAAAAATATTCCTTTTTAATGCATAATATCATAGTTTAAGGTAAATTTGATAAAATTTAAGGTAATGGCCTATTCTAGTCTTGATCTTGTCTCGTCACTTTATGTCATGTTTCAAGAGTTTCAAGTGATGCTAGGGGTTAAGGTGCCTTGTTAAGTCATAATTAATGTGTAAAAGTTATTTCATACTCTCTATAGTCTAATTAAGTTACCAAATAGGCTATATGTTTTATTCAAGGTCATTAAGTCATGTTTCACATTCTTCTACATGTCACTTGCATGTGTAAATTATCAAAAAGTCACCTTCAAGAGCCCAAAAAAGAGTGAAAACCATGTATAAAAGTGTTTTAATATTAATTATGAATAATTAAATAACATGGAGGTTGGAAAAAAATGATGATAAGTTAGTTTCAAATAATGATAAGTAGTTATAAGTAAGTTTCAATGCTTAAAGGAGGCTTTTCACCCACTTATACAAAACAAGAAGACTTATTTTCAAGTGAAAATAGTTTTTTAGTGTATCTTAATATTCCATATTCCAAATAAATTATTATAATTTAGGTACATGCCTATAAAATTCAAAAAACACTCCCTCTCTTCCATTGCTCCCTCAGCAAGCTCATAAAAGCAAATTTCATGTGCTCATTCCATACAATCAAGTGAGAGTTTTGACCTAATTTTTTTTTTAAATGAGGAGGTAAAAATGTCATTAAAATACATGTCTATATTTTTCATATTGGTGGCACCTCCTTTATGTACAATCATTAAGAAGGCAGGGTGGAACTAAACCCTACATAAACCCCATATGCTTAGTTTTTCTCCTTGAAATGATAGTTTGAGGATGGTTGGAGGCATGAGATAAATTTAATAGGATATAAATGGTTTTTAAATATATATAACATGATATTACAAGCCCCACTTGTCATGTATGACCTCAAAATGACAAGAAATCTCCATTTGTGCACAATTTGCAAGCTAGATGTTATGGTATCTTGATTTTTTTAAGGTTTTAAATAGCTGTAGTAATGTGGATGAATGTATCCCACAAAATTTTATATATATTAAATTTAATTATATGTATATTAATGTCTCTATTTCCAACTCCAACACTACCTTCTATAAGTAACCAATAATGGTGTTGTTTGTTTTGAATTATGTATATGAATCAAAGTACAAAGGTGAATTGAAAGGTATTAATGTTGAATTATCAGTGTTGTATGAAGGTCACTATCTTATTAAATATGTCATGAAATAATGGAGTTATATTTTCATCCAATTATGAGGTCATACATTGAATTTAGATTGATGAAACCTAAGCCTAAAGACACTAATAAGCCTGTCATCAGACTAAAAGAAAAAATAGATTAGTTTCAGTGATGAAGTGATAAATTGAGAGGTGTTAAAGACTAATTAAATAAAGAGTAATATGGTCACTTTAATTGGCCTCACCAATAGACTAAACTAGTCCTAAGAAGAGATCATTTAATAGAGCCTAGCAGTATATGGTCCAAATATGGACCTACAGGTTTAAAGCAGTTATCAAATGAGAATAAATGTCTAATGAGAACTTGAATGAATGGGTAATGGTTTCATGTGAGATGAAATGACATGTCAAGTATCTATATTAACTCCTATATTTTTAAATATTATCACCAACCCACTAAAACAAACCTATTATCATAAAGTGTTTGAGACTATTATATAACCTCCTTGTTTTTAAATTGCTCTTTTATGAAGGATACTTATAAATTCCTCTAATCTACACATGTTTATCTCTCTCCTCTCCTATTTTTGGGTTTTGTATGGATCCTTTTGTTGAGTATGGTGAATTCCTACTCAAATTAACACTTGTAATATGCCTTGGAATAATGAATGATGCTGATTCTTACCTCCTCACATGCTTGCAACAGTGTACTTGTGTGATTGTTGATGAATTATAGTAGTTGTGATTATAATCTCTCTCATTTATCCTCTCCTACTTATTTGAAAATGGATTGTTTGATTACAGGTCATATGGTGAGTTTAATGTAGTTTTTTCATAACTTGAAAGTGTATTTTCAGTCCTTAGTGCCTTGTTAAGACCTCTTGAATAACCCTCTCATTCAATGCATTCTCAAATACCTATATGTTGAAGCATTCATGCTTAAAGTCCTTGTTTTGAGAAGTGTAATCAGATACAGGTCTAATCTTTGTTATTAAGTGCATGATATTCAAGTAGAGGGTGTTTATTTGGTATATCACCTCCTTAGAGGGTGTTCATTTCTTTTATATCCATTTTCCTTTGCAAGAAAACAAGTAGTAGTGGTGAGCCTAATTAATACATCAAGGGGATTTATCCCTATAATTTATAGGTTTAGTCTATCTAAATGTTACCCATAACCTATGACCAATCACATTGTATATCCAAAGTGAAAGGGCTTAAAACCCTCTCAAGGGTGCAAATTTGAGCTATAATAGTAGGGATATTCATTGCATCTAAGTGACACAACACTCATCGAGCCCACCAACCATTACTTGGTATATGGACATACCTATATCCAATCATAGTGCCATGAGGGCTATATGGGCACATGTACCCCACATTCCTCACATGTATTAAATTAAACTAAAATAATATTAAGATCCAATATATCAAGGAGTCCTATCACTATCATATAAATCTAAATGGAGGCTTATTTTTAAAATCTCAAATTAATGCCAAATTTGGAAATGGATAACTTGGACTCACAACATCAACTTAGAGCTCAATTCATATGATGTGAGCTCACCAAATACATTACTGAAATTTTTAATTATAATCTCTATAAGGTCTTTATGGATCAAATTTACCATTATTATTTATTTGTGAACTCAACTCATTTCAATCCCTTCACATCAAATTTTCCCCAAAACCTAGAAATTTACCTTGTGATAAAATATATATTTGTAATGAGCTCAAATATTTTAGAAATGGTAATCTCATCATCACACCCTAGACTAGAGTTAGAGAGTATATATGCTACCTTCCTACAAGGTATAACTTGGTTCAAGAACTACAATTGGGTGTTCAAGGAAATCAAGGATATTTAAAAGCTAAACTTAGATGATAAGGCCAATGATGATGAGATCATGTATGCAAATTATCTCATCACCATCATATCATATGAGATCCATGTGGATGCATATAAACTATAGTTATTACCTTATGATGACCTATTCTATAAATTTTTTCTTTCTTATAAGTTTAATAATGATGTCTTGAGGTTACCCAACACTAGCTTCAAAATTTAAAATATTTGAAGGCTTGCATCTAAGTAGTATTATAAGCTTCTAGACTACATCATGAAATATGACAAGGAGTTCATTGATGATTTTCTAGAGATCTAAAAATTTATTATGTCCTTAAAGATTGTTCAAAGGATCCATATCACTAGGTCAATAAGGATAACCTTGACTCATAAATAATAAAAACCTTCTGAGAAGATGTGTGTATGGGAATGTTCTTGGTCAATCACTTTTATGAAGAAAGTGATATAATACACATCAATACTTTTTTCATTCCCCTTATTAGTGTCAACCTAAAGGGGGATAATGTCTCAAACTTGGGTAGTCTCATCACATTCAACCTCACTAGGTAAGTAAATGAGGTTTTTGCAATCATAAATTTATACATGATGTCATATATAGTCAACATTATCTATGCCACCTTGAATTTTTTGAGATAAGTTTTACCTCAATGGGTTCCACTAGGATATATGTTGTATGTGTTATTCTACAAACTCTTCATACACCAATTCAAGATCCACATACTGGACATATGTGAGTACTTCTACCCAATAGTGTATTAAGATATCAATGAGAAGTACATGCCAAGGATTTTAAATAAGATATGAGATTCATTAAAACCCATCAATGCCTATTGGTATTACTAGGATAAAATCATTATATAAATAGAATGAATTCATGGGGATCCTCTTCTATTACCATACATAGTCCCAAACTACCTCATAGATTAGGATATCACCTACCAATTATACCATGATGTAGTTGGGCACTATTTATGTAGAAATTAAAATCCATGTCAACCATTAATTATGGTCATATGCACCATGAGTATAAAATTTTCCATTTCTTAAATATATTACCCAACATAGTGAGTCCTATAAGTTGGGCAAGTGGAAGTGGGATCCTAGTGTCACTATGTAGGCCCATGTGGCAAGGAACTAAGTAAAGCTCAACATCATGTACCACTATGAAACCCACCCAACAAATTTTATCCACCTCATCCTAGACAATGGTGAAAATTTGGTTGTGAATATTAAGGTCACTCACATCTTGAAGTCTCAGGTGTTTTATCAACTAGCTATTAAGGGAAAATTGACTCCTCCATAGCAAGAGCATTTGCGGAAAACTATTGAGGTCCCAGTGACCATAAAGGGACTCTCTAGGAAAAATATATAGGGGGTCACAATAGATTCCATTCCATTATCCTCAACATATATTATGCCTATGCCACCACCCTAGATAATCAAACTTTAGGTTTATTTTGCCCTACATTTTGATAGAATTATTGAGTCTATCCCTCTTAGAGATCAATCTTCCCTACTCTAATACCAGCCATATAAATTTATAACAACCCTTAGTGGTTCCCCCAACTTTTAACATCTTATCAAGGACTACTACATCCATGTGTCCCCTTCACCAGTGATCCCAAGGACCTAACTACCTTCTACTCCTTTAGTGGTGACCTTTCTTGGAATCCCCATTGCCCAAGTTCCCTTAGTTTAACCCAAAGCCTAATTATGGAATTCCTTTATTAAAATAGCATGGTCTATGCCATTTTTGACCTTTTATATATCCCCATATTTCATCTTGACCCCTCATATAGCTCAAAATCCTTATGCTCTTTTGTTCTTAGCTACCCCTAAATGTATAATTACCACTACAATAATAATCCCTCTAAGTATACATGCCTTCTTGATGGATCCTATCACCTCCAGTACTCTTGTCTTCACAAATATCATTATTCCTACTATAGAATCAATCCTAATAGTAAATATTTAGCTTCTAAATTCTACATATGGGACTACTTATATCACTTCTACCTTCAGGCCCACAATCTAAACATACCCAAGTAAGAGACCAAAGAAGAAGCATAAGGTTAATTATAGTAGAGAAATTACCATGCCTCACCCCAAAATATCTACAAACACTTCATGAATCCTCTATCCATCACCTCATTCCCCAAATAAAATATATTTAACCATCCAATTTCCTCATTCATCATGAATACCTAGCTCCTTGGTTCCATTAGTACCTAGGTTTCTATGACCCTTAAATAATGACAATCACATTTGTTTCCTTGGGATTCCTAATTTATGGTTCTTCAATTTTATCACATCTCTCCCTCTCTATATTAAATCATATTCCATGTGCCCCCTATACTCTTTCCTCTACCCTCCATTTTGGTTTCTTCCACCCCTCTAATTCTACCTTTCACTACCTTTGAGACATAAGTTGGACCAGGTTGGGTTAGGAACATTGAGTATTTGAGTGCATAAAGGCCAGATATGATCTATAATAGAGACCTAAATGTATATTAGAATTTTTATAGAGCATATATGAGCATGAAAATGGTACTCACATTGACCATCACTCAACAAGGAAACCCTGTGGTATGGAAGACCAAGTAGGATCTCTTTTCCCTCACCAAAGTGAGGAATGTGAGTAAAGAAAAGAGGGTAGAATAAGACCCAATCTTAGTGATCTAGGACATAAATTATCTCATGGAGAAGATGATGGAACAAATTATGGATTAGGTTAGAAATTTTAAGTCTTAGGTAAGGAGCACCTTCCCCATAGGCTTGATTGGAAAAGTAGAGGTGGTACTTATGCAATTATTTGTAGGCCTCATGAAAGTGACTAAGGCTCTCTAACTAAGAAAATATCTTATCTAAAGAGCCCAAGAATACTAGAATATAATTATATTAATGGATAATAAGTGAAATAATATGGTTATTATCATCAATAAAGGGATGTTCCCAAAGTTGAAATTAATGCCCCATTTGGATATAAATTAATATCAAATCTTTATAGCGACCAGGAGGGCATCTATTTATGATTGGTTGAGCATTAAAAAAGAAATAATTGAGCCATTAAATAAAATTAAGGGTTAAATCCTTACTTATTTTAATTAGATCAACCTCTTGGTGTTCTTTAATCTAGATGGCACTTTTATAGTTAGAAATGAGTCTAGGGTCCACCTATCACACTTCAATGAAACCATGAAGATAAAGGTGGCCATGATCAACAAAGAAGGAGCCAATGATATCTTAGATCTATCCATGTAATCTAAAACAATCATTAGATAGGTCCAAGAGGTTAAAATATCCTTGGAGGCCCCACTCAAAGCTGATGAGAGACTACTAACTCGGGTGGAGTTCGTCTTCTAGGAACCACCTATCAACCTACATAAACTCGATCATAAGGTTAACCTCATTAATCAATCATTGGTAGCTAAGTAAGGCCTATAGTGTTATTTTGGAAGTGTCCCACCTCCAAATTACTCTTGATTCTCTCATAGTGGGCCCTTTAGATTTAGTTCTATTAAGTTTGAGAGAGAGAATCTTTGTTGTAATAATGTTATAACCATTTTAGACCATGATGGCCAAGAGTGGGATCTTGTGCTACTAGAAGGTGGGTTCCATTTTTATTAAATATATACTTATATGTAATATTATATTTGGATTTAATCCATTGTAAATGAGCACTTTAAGATTACTGTAAATTTGGTTTTCTATTTAAATGTGTTTGGTTTTCATGGATCTCTTCCACTTTTATTATGCTTTAAAATATATTAAAACTAAGACTAGAGGATTGTAATTTGTGTTTTTATACATAGTGTATGCATTATTTTATGATGCACTTTCACTATTATAAATATGTTCTTTGATTATTTTTACCTTATTTGAATTCTGTGATGAACTTGTGTAGTTAACTAAAATCATGTTTAAAATTTACTCATTAAAGGAATCTTGGAATCAATAATGTACCCCTTTCCTTTCCCTATGTGACTATACCTGAGCCATCATGAAAATTAGCATATAATGGTACAATTATAGATAGGCACATTTTGGTTCCTTAAAGAATTTGTGTTTCCATTAATTTAGAGAGATCCCTTTTCTACCTTACTCTCTCTCCCTTTGATGTTTATTTTTTCCCAAACAATCTTTCCCCGCTTTTAGAAATTATAAAGAGAAGCAAAGTAATACTCATAAAAAATATATTAAAACTGGTATTAGTTAAAAATGTATAAGTTTTGGTCTTAGTGATAAAATAGGAATTGATCCTTTGGTGATAATTTTGCATATGTTAGATATTTATTCCAAGCAAATTATTTAATGGAGAAAAATACATGTAACTTGTGAATGGATTGTCTCAACATTAATCCTAAAACAAGAGGATGCAAGTTTCCCAATTATTCCCTAAGATCATTTAGTGCATCTATCTCAATAGATGTATTTGGTAGAATGAGATCTTGGACTAAATAATACTCACCTATTATGAACTATAACTTCATTCCCTTTTTTAAATCATAAAATATAGTATGAATAAGGATGCTTTTCACATTATAGACCCAATTTATCTATCATATTTTTCAAAAATTTAATCATGAATAATAAATGTACATACCATTCCTATTAAATTACACATGGATTATTAAATATTTATATGAAACCATGATTCACCAATATATTTATCCTACACATGTTAATTTTCTTTGAGTAATCACTACTTTTATCATTATGATATTTACTCCTATATTTGTCATAGCTTCTATATTATGTTCTTCTACATCAAAATCAACCATATTCACTCTTAACCAATCCTCTTGCATCCTTTCTTGAACTTTATAGTGTGGAAACTTAAATTTTCTATTCCCTTCTTCTCCACATTTTTAGTAAACATAAGGTCTTCATGAGGTAGTTCATCCTCTACCATAACCATAGCCATTGCCTCTCTAAAATAATCTTCCTATTTGATAATTATGAAATGTTTATATAATATATTATTATTTGTCCACCCCATATGATGATTAAAATTTTCTCAGATTAAAACCATTTCATCCCTTAATTGGAGGTGAATGTCCTTTCTTAAACCTAGGTGATTTCCTAAAATCTTGTCTACTTTGATTTTCCTTAGCGTTCAAAGCTAGTTGATAGGCATATTTCATGTTATTTATTCTATGTATACTTATATCCTATTGAATATAAAATTTCAAACCAATTACATACCTTTCAAATAATTGTTCCTCTATCTAATTATGCTCCACTTGAAAGGATAGCATGTAAAGTTCATTTATATAGTTTTGTATACTATGCTCCTTTTACCTTTTGATTATGAGGTCTTGTGCATAATCTACAAGGATGAACTTATATCTTATCTTATTCTCTATATTACTCTAGGCCTTGATCTTCTCGTTATCCTTCCTTTGGATTTCTTTCCATAAGCTATTGCACCATATCATTGCACATCCATTTAATTTTTGTATTAAAAATTAATGTTCTCTTTTTTTCATAATTTTCCATTCAAAAAGATTCTCCACACTAATAAAATGGTCTATTACCTCCTCTTATTTGATGATAACCCCTAAAATCTAAAACTTCACATATATTCCTTTGTTCCTTCTTTCCTACACCCTAACCATCCTTTCTTAGATTGACCGTCTTTGTTCTTATTCTCCCTCCTCTTTATAAACCTCTTTTCTTGTTATGTTTCTTCCTATGTGTCATCACCTATTTTCGTTTGTCTATAGCATGTAATAATGACCATCATAAACATATTTTATACATTATCATTTAACTTCATGTCAAAAGAGACCTAGTTATTTCAAATATTATATGTCATAATTATCACAAGATATTTATATAGTTATTTTTTACATAGGTGGATAGTGAATAATAAGATAGTTAATAGACTACACTAAATAATTAGATTGGAATAATGTTGAGAATATGCATATGTTTCAAATTAGGTTTTATTATTTATTAACTATTAATCCAAAGTAAGTTTTATTCACAATCTTTTTGTTGTTTCTCATGTCTCACCTTCTTCTCTCTCCACTTATTTTATGGGCTTATAATGGTCCCCCAAACACATATTTAGTGTGGATATGGTTCCAAAAACATACTCAATGTGTTTTTGTAGTTTTGTGTGGTCCCATTTAGTTAGGTTACAAACTTGGTTCATAGTTATAATGCATAGATAGGATGCATCTATGGTTTTTGGTCTCATATTTAATTATTTTTTAACTATTTGATGTTGGCTTGTGCACTACTAGGTTATAATTGGAATTAAAAATATCTATGAATACACATGAATATTAGAAAATTAAAGTGCATAACCAAAATTTCATTAAATATGTATATATTTTTAATCCAAGGCACAACCCAATATTATTTTTTTAATTTTATAATAACAATATTGGAACCCAATTTCACTATTAGTAGAATCAAATTTAGAGAATTTTAGAATTAAATATTAAATAATTGAATTATAATACAAGGTATGATGGAATATAATTTTAATCTTTTTGGAATTCATTGTTAAATAACTATATTCTAATATATCAACTATTGGAATCCAACTATTATCACATTCTTATTATCACTAGTAATTGTACATGTGTTGATTGTCATTGTTGCCAATAATTATAGTATATCATATTTTGGATTATAATATACATTTTTTGTATAAAATATTTTGGATTATATTATACAATATTTTTGGGATTATAATATTCAAATTTTGATTTCTTTGAATTATATTTTTTCAATTATTTGATTTAAAATATGATATATATTTTTATTTATTATTTTAAAAATTAATATTATTATCACAATTATTATTTGTATTGTTAATATTGATGTTTTGATGATAAATCAAGTTAATTTTAGTTGATATTTTTTATTTATATCTTTATGCTTAGAGTTTCGAGCTAGTAATAAAGTCTAGTAGAAATTACATAAAGGGGGCCTGACAGAATATATATAGATAATCATAAGACATGATGCATACCTTGTAAATCATTTCATAGCTACATGGAATAGAAGAATTATGGAGATAAGGGGGATAAAAATATTTGTTATTGAGGAATTGATTGGTGATGTAACTGGAATTGGTCTAAAGATTTTAAAAACTAATCAAAGAAAATGGAGCTGATGTAGAGGTTATTCAAGATAAATGAGACTTTAAAAATTTATAATAAGGGCTTCCACTGAATGGACCTATCAAGGTACTAGCTGGAGGTGTGCCTAAAAATCATGAAATACCTTACATTATAAGGTAAGTTTACACCTTTCTTCTCATACCACTTTCTTCTTCTTAACCATTTTCAAGTGTTTAAAATAAGTTTGCCTTACTACTTGATAAAGTCTCTTTAAATCATAACCCTCACCTTTAAAATCAATGAAGCAAATGTTATCATCCATCAAGGCCTTGTTTTATTTCTTGTCAAGCATGGAGAGATCATATACAAAAATATGTCCCATTGGGAAGGTCTTCTATAAAGGACTCCCTCAAGGAAGACCCATCCATGAAATCTCACCATCCTCTGCCTAGCCCTTCCCCCACAAGCCCCCTTTTCCAAGATCACCATAGGGGAACTCCCTCTTTAGCTTATAGTAAATAAACCAAAACCCATTATTTTTTAGGAAGGGAATGTTGTAAAATATTCTAAAAAAGGAAAGACTCCTTTGTCTAAGGCAATCAAGAAGAAGAAAAAAATAAATGGAGGGTTTCAATAGAAAACTTCATAAAGTTTGACTTGGTCAAGCCATCTTGATAAAGGAGTGGAACTCTATAAATAGGGAAGCCACCAAAATGCTATAGGCCCTTTCATAGCACACTGGGGATAAAGTTTCTACCCAAAACTAGGATGTTGGGTTGATGGAGGTCCATAATCCAAAACCCTCTTACAAAGCACCCTTCAAAAACTCATCAGAGGAGCTACCTCAAAATAAAATGAGAATTATTATACTAAAGGACATCACAGAAGGATGGAGTAATAAGACTTGGGAAAAGATAACCAGGAATACGCTGATGGATAAGGTGGAGGACAAGGATGCTAGTAAGGCACTCATGAAGGATACTATCCTTCCTGAGTAATTTATTTATTTTATTTTATTCTATTTTGTCTTCTATAATGGTATTTAGCTAGCTATTTTTGTTCTATTGTACTATGTTTCTTAGTCCTTCAGGTTTACTTAATTTTATTCTACTTTTTTAAAACTCAATTTGTAAGTCCATGTAAAATTTGCTAAATTTATCTTATAAAAAAAAAGATAAAAATGTTACAAATAACATTTTTTATTGAACCCTTAATGTTAAATTCAATGGATCAAAATATCAATACATATAAATGAGCATAAATTATAACAAATAAATATTTATTCAAATCTTTATATAATCCATTTATATTTAAAAATAAATGTGTACAAATTATCACAAATTTTTTAATTCAAACTTCAATGTAATCCACTGATAAAAACTACAATACATATAAATGTACACAAATTACCACTTATCTTCAACCCTCAATATAGTTCATTTTCATCTATTCACACATATTCAACCTATTTTATGTGTAGTAAATACTTCTATAACACATGTAGTTAATACTTATATTCATGAAATCAATTATTAAAAGACTTTACAATGGTATAAATTCCCCTATCATTTCAAATGTTTCTACCGTAAAGAGTCATAAATGAGAATTGTATTGACATGATTGTAAAATCTCTTGTTAAGCTTAAAAACTAATTGTATTACTTTATAAAATATAACTAGATTTCCAAAACTTTTTTAATCAACACATGGAAATAACTTGTAATCTTATTTGGTATATATTAACTCAAAGTTACATGCACTCAATTTTGTTTCTTGAAGGAACAAATTCATAGAAATCATTCTTTTTAAATTTATTTAGCCGAAGTCCATATTTTGATTTTGAAGATACATAAACACATGTAAGATTTTTTTTACTTGTGGGTGGAGGAAACATTATTTAGCCATAAGATCTATCAATCCTATTATACTAAACTTATTTTCAATGACTTATTTTTAATGTATCATATGAACTAGAACACCATTCAAATAAAATACAATCAATGTTGATTGTTGTTATTTTGAATCTACAAGTATTAAATAAATAATTATTTTTTTATATAAGATAGTAAATACGAAATCATTTATCTATACAATATTAATTTTAAATAAAAATAATATTGAAATCAAATATATTTATATAACTTGTTTTAATAAAACAAACTAATACAAGACAATTCAATCAAATTCACTAATGGTTATTTTTTTATGTTTCCAAAGAGTGACATATATTTGGATATGACCTCACATACTCTAATACAAAATAAGTAAATCAAAGTCATTAATGGTTGGTTTATATATTTCTAAATAATTACACATATATAAGTGTTACCCATGTGTTCTAACTATGGACATAAGTGTGTATATATGTTTATATGAGAATGGAGTGTGTCATCTAATTTCTAACTAGATGGCAATGTAAAGCAATGTGCTTCAATAACATTGCCAATAAATCATGTTTTATCATCTATAAATAATATATTTTATTATTGGTATATGTGTACTTGTTTATAACTAGTCTAATTCATTTATGAAAGTTGGCACAATATTTATTTTTCTTGATCTAATAAATATGTCACCTATATCGCATTGTAATTTCCCCCAAGTAAAAAAATTTGAAATTTTGTAGTTAGGTGAGTTTTTGAATGAAAGTAAAAAATACTCTTGAATCCAAGTAACTAAACCCCAATATCAAATTGTTTATTTTCAACCTTCATTTAATCAAGGCTAAATGTATGCTATAAATATTTTAAACATTTATAAAAGACCCAATTGTAAAGTTATTGATCTTAATTCAGAAATCCTTGTAACTTGAAAAATAAATCATTCTACTCTCGACACCAATAACTTCCAACTAGAATGAGATTTTGAAAATATATCATAAAAAATAGTTTTCAATGTATTTATAAATAATAAGGAAGTAAAAGTAAGTAACTATCAATTGAAGGCAAAACAAAACTTGAATATTTTTCAAATTGGGCTATCTCTAATAGTAAAAGAAAATTTTTAATTATTTATTTAAAAGGTAGAAAAAAACATAAACAAACATTGCATAAGATATTTTGAATTAGACTATCTCGAGCCATAAAATACATTTTTGGTTGTCTAGTATTTTTTTGAATTAAGTCATCTCTAATAAGGCCATAATATTTTTTTACAATAAAATAATATTAATCAATTTTTATTAAGTAAATGATCGATAATTTATAAATCATAAATATAATAAATTAATTTTTGGATTATATATGTAATGTAATGACATAAATATAATTTGATCTAAAATTATAGATTGATTGAAATGATTTTTTTTATTACATGTTTTGATAATAAATTCATTTTAATGACTATAAACTGAATGAAATTAATTGTTTATGTTACATGTTTTGATAATAAATGGAATTAAATAATTTGTTTTCTATTACATGTTTCAATGAAAAAAGGAATTATATAACTACATGGTGCATGAAATGATTTATTTTCATTACTTATTTTGATAATAAATGGAAATAAATAAAAATAAAGTCAATGAAATGATTTTTTATTATTAATTTTTTTGATAATAAATGTAATTAAATGAATAAAAAACTATAATGTGAATGAATTAGCATTCTTGTTTAATATATGTTTTGATTAAAAATGTAACTGATTTATTAAAAAAAATTATTAAATGAATTAAGTGAAAGAGATATACTATAACATTTAACAACATATTCTCATCTTAAATGGAATCAATAATTAAAAAATAGACTATACCATGTATGAACATATTAGCATTCACACAATCCAAAGCAATAAATGTAAAGACATATTTTTTATTTACAATAACATGTAAGAACATAATTTCAAGGATATATTAGTAACATAAAAAAGTATAATAAATTTATAAAACACATATATCTAAAATAATAAATACAAAGACACATAATTATTGTTTGATAAAAAAACATGTAAGAATATAGTTTTTGAGATTTTATTTTTAGTATTAAAAAATTTAATAATAAAAAAACATAATAATTTATGAAACACAATACTCCATTTATAGAATGCAATGAAGTATGTCAGTCAATCATATCAAATTATAAGTGTACAAGTGTAAGGATAACTATCCTTTCTACCAAAGTTCTAGAATAGACTAGACTTTCCAAAATGAACTGACCTATAGGCAAATGTGCTTACAAGTTATACAAGCCTTTACAAAATAATAATCTATTTTCAAAATATTACAAAGCTCTACAAAATAGAATATTCATAACTAACTTTGTGGACTCTGTGTTGATGTAGTCCCTTGCCTTTCCTGTAGGATCTTCAATTTGTAATGTTGTTTATTGATGAGCTATAGGTCCACAACTGGTCTCATGAATAGCTCTTTCTCTTGGATCCTAGGTCCTTGAGTTTTATGTCTAATGCATCTCCCATATTCTCTTGTGATGATAAGAGTAGGCCCATGATTCTCTTATTTCCATCCTCTATTTTGCCTTGCCCTTGGTTGTTTACTTCTTGCATAAATTGAGTAGTTATGAGCTTGATCTCCCCATCTATAATAAGGCCTAAAGAACTAATTGAAATAGGCTCTTTGATTAGACTGTCTAAGATGTACAACACCTTATCCTCTTACTATTTGAAATCCTTGACAATGTCCTTCATTTACTTGGACCAATTGTTTAAGGCATTGATCTTGTCCACTAATATGGACATAGCCATGTTTAGGTGGGCTAGGTTGATTGTCTTGAGTTTTGGGACTTGATTTTTAGTCAAGGATTTAATAAAGTCTTTCACTTGATAACTTACAACCTACCAGTAGCCAACTTATCATGTAACCCTATAGATTTGTCTACTCACTATATTTTGCTTGGCTTTGACTACTTTTAAGGAAATAAACAAATCAACCATGGTGTCTTCAAACTTAATGAATCAGTCCTCATGGATTGATAAGATGGATTATTCCTTCAAATTATTATTATTCTATAAGATTCCTTTAATATCAACCTATAACTAAGATGATTGTGCTCGAGCCAATTCAAGCACATTTTCCTCAAAGATGTGGTTTTCACTTGATCTTTACCCTTCAATAGAAGTCAATCCAAAAAATGATTCCACTTTTTAAAGGTGAATTCTTATCCTCTAACCAAGGCTTTCTTCTTAGTGAATCTTTTCAATCCAACTATTGTTGGGTCAAACCTAACACCAAATAATGATTTAATTACTTTTGGAGTCTCTAGGGTTTCCACTTGTGTGCCTAAAGTTCCAAGAGAAGAGATCTATCTTTCCTTCTCTTGTTGTTGTAATTCCATAATTTATGGTTTGATTCCATCATGAATAGTGATGTTGATTGATTTAGTAATGGTCCATGAATGGTGCAGAGTAGGAACCTTATACAACTTACCATTTATGAAATACTCTAGAATGGAAGGGCCATAAATTGAGTTATCTTCATTGAAAAGATACCTCAATTATGGGATGGGTGAAGATCATCTTCAATATCTTGCTCTTCATTGAGACTAAAGTCATCTTAGCCTTTATCTTTGGAATACTAATTGGGACTAAATCCAAAGCCAATTCCTTCCCCTTCTCTTTCTCCTTAGATTGGGGTTGATGCTCTTCCATTTATGCTTCCTCATCCTGAGCATCTTTTTCATTTGATTAATAGACTTCATATAACATTTTCATAGCATCCTCTATTATTTCCTTAGGATCTAATGCTATTATATCAATCTCCTCAATTGAGGGTCCTAGTTCTTTAGGATGTGATAAAGATGATGCCACCTCATCTAGCCTTCTTTCTTCAGGCCTCTATTCAATTTATGTTCTAGGATCTTGTGTTTTTGTTTGTGGTTATGCTGAAGTCCTAAAAGATGGACCTAGAAATAAATGGTACTACCTGGGGCCCATCTACCATATGCCATCACTTGGTTTCTTATCTATTAACAATCTAGCCTTTGGCTTAATGTTATGTTTCTTCAATCTTGCCAATACTTTAGTGAATGAAGAAGCTCTAGTATACATATAGTCATAAGGACTAGACTGGTGCTCATAGGTCATACTAATTCATTTTGACTTCAAAATTTTCATAACTTTATCATTAGGGTCCCACTATCTTGATTTATCATGTTGGAATCTAAAAGAGCTCCTATTTTTAGAAGCAACTTCTATATTATCCTATTATTGAAACACAATCTAACCAATGGTTAAGGGGAATGTGTGGAGTAAGCCTTTCCTCTTAGTTATATAGAAACCATTCATATCATTTGATATTAAAATATAACTTATTGCTCAACTAACTTGTTTGTTACATGGTTTGGTAGCCTAAGTGAGGTGTACTAGGTCCCTTTAATTTTGATTATAGTGCAATCTAGATATAATGAAATGTCTCCAATGAATTCAACATATTTATTGATTAGAGGGATGACCCTCATCATGGGTATCCCTAAGATAGCCTCAACCAAGGATGGATAGACACAACCACATATTAATTGCATATGGTCCTTGTTCTTAAATATATACAATTTCGAGTAGTATTGGGAGACTATTTGTTTCCCATCAAGTGACCATTATTTAATGCTAATAACATTGGTCATAGCTAGCAAGGCATCCAACATATATGACATCATATAAAATTGACCCATGGTTTTCTTTTTAATTCTAGAGAACTTCCTACTCAAATAAGTGTTGATGATTTCACAAAGGGGAGGTGTTTTCTCTCTCTCAACCATAAAATAAACCAAAGGCACCAAGATTTTATCCATGTAAGTGGTGGTTCGATTCCCACATAGCCTATTCATCATGGTCATAATAATCTTGATACTAAGCCTAAATTGGTTGTTTAGGATGTTGTCATTGTCATCAAAATCTACTTGGTTCTCAAAATATAGCTAGGGAGTTAGGGTGGTCTTCAAATCACTCTTCTTGTCCCACTCATTGATTGTAGCCATGTCTTCTTGGGGATTTGCCAACTTATAGTAGTTTTCTAATGTTATAGGTGAAATATATGTAACCTTCCTAAAGCTATGCTTATGAACTAACATGCCCTGATCAATTTTACAATCTTTGAAAATAAGAGCAATAACATCAATGTAATGTAGTAACTCTAGTTTTGGTGAAACATAGTGAAGGCTCATCATCTGAATGGAAACTAGGTCATAATATCTCTTCATGATAGATGCATTCCTCTCATCTTCCCTCATCATGGATGGTAGGTCTTCAACATCCTAGAAAATCTTAGATCATTTATTGTCTCCCATATTCAAAACTACAACATCAAATTCTATGTCTTTAAAGAGTCTGCCTTCTAAATTTGTGGTCAGATAGAGCTCTGTATCTTTTTTTTTAGGTTGATATGACTGTGAGTTTGAAAAATTGCTCACTAGTTATCTATAGTTCACCTCTGGATTGATTTTCACTTTCTCAAATGACAATTTGGCTCTCTTTGGCTTGACTATGGCCAATTTGAGATTGAATTAGGTATTTTTTAGACATTAAGGATTTTTTATAGGTATTTTTTGAGCTTTAATGTTGAGTCTATTTGCACTTAAGTGAGTTTTTGTGCCTTAGATTTATTTTAGATCCTCATTTATACCTTTGAATTTTTGTGCTCATAATATCTTCAAATTTATCACTTTCTATTGATGTGGCATCATCATGGCACTTATGTGGCATTTTCATGATGAGATACTCATTAATGTTTTAAAAAAATGATCATTGCCCTTTAAAATCTAATTTTACCTCACACCATCAGATTTAATAGGTATGAATCAATACAAACCATAAATGTTTGGAACCAGATAACTATATTAAAATTGATGTTTGTGGCAATGTCATTTGAAATCCACATGACCATCTTTGATGTCCTTGTGACCATCAATTTTTATCTCATTTTCAGGAGTCTCTACTGAGCTTAAAGTTGACATCTACATGACTGACATTTAACATCTACATAAATGTCTTTGACATCAGTGTGACCATCAATTATAATCTCATATTTGAGATCTTATTCTAAGCTTTCCACTTGTCATCTTCTAGTTTACTCTGTAATCTATCAGTTCTACTGGAAATGCCTTTTCAATATGTGGTGGTCCCAGGTTTGCTCAAAGCTCTATTGAAAAATTCTTGATTTGATACACTTTAATGATTTGGATTTGTACATGTGAATTCATCTCATAGATCTTTAGCAAGGTGATCAATGTTTAACTAGGGTTAATGTCTTTTAAAATTTAGCTTTGATCTCGCTCCATTGGATTATCTTTATATAGTCAAATGTGAGTCATTGATCATGATCCAAGTAGTTGAACACCATTGGCTCTTGTAGTCATAAACAGATTAAGTAAGCTTGGAACTAAATAAAATTTATATCAAAGCCTTAGACTAATGTTTTATTTTGTATTGTAGTCATATAAAATGCAAAATTGGTAACCTGAGCATGGCTAATAACACCTAGTCTTTAGGTCCCTCTTGCTTGCTCTTCTAACCCTTTTAAACTCATTTTCACTAATTCTCAATCATCTATAGCCTTTTAGACTTGGTCCCAACTCACCCAAACTACTCTTTCCAAGATAAATCAATCCCTTTAGGTCCCATATATTTAGGAAAGTAACATCACACTTGGAATATAGCATTGGTGCCCCTCTTGTCCACTTTCAACACTATTTTCCAAGTTTATTTCTAGCCCCAATGATAAATTTCTTTTAGTTTCCCATCCTTATCCTTGTTGGCCTAACATGATTACATTCAACCCATGACAAATAGATCCCTATAAAATCCCATTCAAAGATCATCTGGAAAGGGTTGGAAAATATCACTAAGCAAGAAAGAATACAAGAAATATTACTCAAGCAATATTTCTTAATCTCTCCATATAACCAACCAACATACTTAGAAGCTCATTCAAATCCTTACACAAATCCCTAACCACTTTAATAACATATAGTTTAGAATAATGCATCTTCATATACATAATTTCACAAAGCACATCAAGTGAGAGAACTACATCTAACTTGATCCCTCTTTGGAGTATTGGTATGTAGGCAACATGCCCACATACGAGGTGTGAAGCATATTTAGTGTATCTTACACACACTAACCTCCTCCCCCCCCCCCCGTTTTGCTCAAAATTAGTCAAAGCACAATGGAAGATAGGGTTTGAAGAAAGAATCTTCTCTATAGGGAGCTATATAGACTTCCAACTACTAAAACTTTGTAGACAGGGTCACACAGACATAGCGAACAAAACCCAAAAATCTCATACCCTTAGGATAGTAGCAACAAAGTTGGACTATAACACCAATTCCACTACTATCTAATTTTGATGCTGCTATCCAATCATAAAACAAAGTTTAGATCTCAATTTGTGATAGTGTCTCAGTCTTGCATAGTGAATTCTAACCTCTATCACAGTCAGATCAATCAGTTTCTAGCTAAGTTTTATTTCTTTCTCCTTATTACTATTTTTTAAAAAGTTTGAATTGAAATAAATTTACACAAATTAGTAACTTAATTATTTTCTATTTATTTATTGATTCTACTACTCAAACCCTTTAACTAAATTAGGAATAGTACACCAATATTCCCAAAATTGTTAAATCATTTGGTGAACCTAACTTACTTTGTTTGTGCATAAAAACCCTAGAAACCCTAGGGTAAATTTCCTATTGATTTTTTATCTATTTTTCTAATTTTTTATCTGCATAATAAAATTAGAAATTAGCTTTAAATTTTAATTTTTTTAGTAATTTTAAAATAATTTTCTTTCAAACCCTAGTTTCCCATACTAGGTCCTAGTAATTTTCTAAATTTTTACCATCATATTTAAATCAAAAAATCCAATCAAATTTCAAAATTTAATAGTAATTTTCCAAAACATTTATTTTTCAAAACCTTAGTTGCATTTACTAGGTCTTATTAAATCAATTAATTTTTGATTTTTTACTTACATATATAACTCATATATTCACTTTCAATTTCAAAATTTGATAGTTATTATTCAAATAATTATCTTTTAAAACACTAGTTGCCCATACTAGGTCCTATTGCTTCTTGAGGTATCACCTTACATGTTTGTGAGCTTTGTATCCTTTTTATGTAATTTCTAGTTGACTATTTTTAGGAATTTACATTTTCTATATTTAGTATTTTATTTATATTTCACTTTACCTATTATAAATTTTTGTAAAAAATTCAATCAAATTTTAACTTGTTTTCCTACTTTATTAATGGCCCAATATACCAATTTCGATGAAACTGATAAAAGGGAAATTCAAGAAATCTTAACTAAACACCTTGACATGCAAGATTACATGATTAAAATAATACAAAAAGAAAAACAAAAAGTAAACAATGGTCAATCTTCCCAAACCATAGAGCAACTAGTTATAAATAACACTACAAGGGAAACTATGTCTCAATAACCCCTTATAATAGCTCAACCTGCCTCTATGCCTCCAACTACAGATAGTACATCTTTATCTCCTAATGTGGCATCCCTTGTGTAAGAGATAAAATTTCTTTAATCCAAGGTGATATACCTTGAACAAGGTGCCTCTAGACCTACACAGGCTTTGGAATATTTTGCTCTATTACATAAACCATTGGCATGTCACATTGCTTCTACACCCTTGCCACAAGGTTTTTTTCAACCCAATCTTACTCTATATGATGTCAAGGGTGATCTAGAGTAACATTTTAGAGCCTTCACATAGCATTCTTGGACTATGTAGTAAATGACTGGCTATTTACCAAGTTATTTCCATGAAGCCTAAAGGATTATGCTTTACAATGGTTCTCTAGTCTATCAAATCAGTCGATCAATGCATTCAATCCTTTAGCCAACATGTTCCTAGTCTATTTCAGCATTAACATTGGTGATAAGTTTTAATTTGCTCAAGTTGCACAATAAAAATAAACTTCAAATGAGCATCTCATAGATTATGTTCTTTGATATAAGACTATCTTGGCTAAGATGACTAGCCCCATGGTTGATCAAGGGTTACAGGATCTCTTCAAACTGAGTCTTATACCAACTTTACATGAATCAATTATGTTTAAAAGACTCTCTTCTTTCAGTAAATTATGTCACACACTAAAGAAAAGAGAAGTCAAGTTAATTTCAATGGGAAAACATAAGTACACAAGTATCTCAGACACAACAAATAAGAGTAACACAAAAAGCCCATACAAAGTAAAGGTCAATGATAACAAGAGTTAAAATAAACCTATAGTTAATGTAGCTTTAGAGCCCCTTCAATGAGTGGTTTTATTAGCACATCCTCAGTGAACCTTTACCAATCTACCAATTTCTCCAGCCAGAGTTTTACAATAGCTATTATAATGTAACATCATATCTCTCCCTCCTATTTGTGAAGTTGACCCAACAAAGCCTATTCCACAATAATATGATCAACATTCATTTTATGATTTTCATAGGGCATTAAGCCATAAAAAAAATAGATGCATCAATTTGAGACACAAGATACATGATTTAATAGATGGTAATCATATTGATCTTGGAACTTTAGTTGAGCCTCCTCAAGCAAAAAAAACACAAGATAAAGATTTGAAAATATTTTCAAATATTTTTACACAACATTATAAATAGGAAATAGGGGACACATCAAGGGTTGACCATGCATATCATGCACATCCTCCATAAGATACATATATGGCACTTTCAGTTGAGACACATCCTTTGAGTAACATGATTGGTGTATACAATTATAGAGTTCTATCTAGACCTTCCATCTCCTTCTTAGAGGAGAAGATAATTGAGGATGATAAATATTATCATGCACTCTTTTTTAGAGCTTACATTCATAATCATCATATTCATAGTGTTCTTATAGACAATGGATCTAATGTGAACATGTGCATTATGACATTATTACAACATTTAGGATATTTAGAGTAGGATATTATACTAATAGAAATAGTTATCAGTGGATTCAGTGGGCACATATAGAGTTCATTACATGAGATTGTACTTACTTTATAAGCTGGCCCAACACATGTGGCCACATCATTCACTATAGTTTCTAGTGCAAGAGTTTTTGATATGTTACTTGGTCGACCATGAATCCAAAAATTTTGAGTAGTACCTTCTATAGTTCATAGATGCATGAAATTCATTCACACTAATTATGTTGTTATAGTTAGTGGAGTTCCATATGAGTTACCACTCCCCACTTCCAAGACATCTTTTACTTTGCAGTCACTAGTTCTAGTTTTGCCACCAGTTTTAGTTTTGTCACTAGTTTTAGTTTTGCCACCAATTTACATTTTACCACCAATTATAGATCTTCCTCTAGTTTTAATTCATACATAGTTGAGGCATCCATCACAGAAAGTTCATACACCTCCATGGCTTTAGGATTCTAGACAAATTCTAGCTACAATGTTCACACCTAGGGTAGTATCATTAAGATCTCATGTATCTACTCATAGAGCACATGTTTAGAGGACTTCTCATACCATTAGATGGGTCCCTAAAATCCCTATAGTTGCATTCACTTCTTATAGTTATAGGGGGACCCCACACTTAGTTTCTACTTTAGAGATTTCAAATCATTTACAACATATACAACTTTGAAAGCCATAGTCTTAACATTTCCATTATACTTCATGATCACACATGATTCCTCTCCTTGATATAGGACACCATGATATGGATTCTTCCATGAGACTCAGTGATTAGTATCATCCTTTACTAGTATTACATATATATAGTCTCCTATGCTTGATTTTACATAGACCTTTTTAATTTCTTATACATAGTCTTCTTTTGCTTGATTGTACATAGCTAAAAACTTTCAATGATTCAAAGATAATACAAAATTTCAAAATACAAAAACATAAAAATAAAATTAAAAAAAACACCAAAAATATTTCAATTGTATGAATTATCCATGCTTTACATTTCTACTACAATGTTAGAATTAAATTTGTTGTTCTATGATATTGTTTATTGAGTTATCTACAATACCATACTTCACTTGATCTCCTTTAAGTGTGCACAATGACATCCAACTCTTTAATTGTTTCACTCTACCCATTGAGGGAGCATACTACTTATACATCGAGACATACATCAATATACATACCCATCAGGGGTATCCTTTATATGACTACACCATCCATGTTATGTCATTCCTACACCACATACTCTAGTTATCATGTTGATGTACATTACTTACTAGCTTACACAGATTACTCTATTAACACTCTCTAGTATATAAAACTTGTGTATATTTTAGCATATACCTAGTATTTTACTAACATGTCTTGCATACTTTCCATCTTAATTTGATTAGCTAGATGTGATTGCACTCCTAGTTCCTTATAAGCTTTCTTTTCTTGCTTAGCATAGCTAGATTATTTGCATTTCTCAGTTCTTGTTTGTCTCCTATATGTGCCTTAGGAAATTTTCCAATGTCCTTTGCTTCTATTCATATGTGTGCCTTATTAAATTTTCTAATGTCCTTTGATTTTACTAATTTATATGATTGTGGCTTCCACACCAATTTTTCTTGTTTCAATTATATGTGCATGTGGCATTTGAACATGCCTTGTATGCTTGCTTTTTAGTTTGAATGGCATGTGCCCATGTCCCTTTTTTGATTGGACCCTTAGCCACCCTTTTATGCTTCTTACATATTGATTTGTGTGCTTATTGATTGTTTTCTTCTTCTTATTTTTAATGCCATGATTCACATCATGCATTTATCTTACTTTCTTGGATGTCATGATGGACATCATGATCCATCCCTCTAATTAAAAACTAAAAACTAACTAGGATTTAATTTCTAGTTCAGTACATTTCACATGTTTTTACATCATTATATCCATTTAGGTACACCTCTATTGATCTAATTATCTCTCAATACAAATCATGTTATATCTTGAGATATCTTATCAATTATCATTATTATATCATGTATCTTTGCAGCATAACACCCTTGCAGGGATCTATCTTCTAAGGTAAATCATTATAGGGTCTTATTCCTACCCTCAAAAGAGGGGCAAACAAATAGGGGTTTTGTCATAGAGATTAAAGCTCTTAAGAGTAAAAAATCCAACATTTATCACACCTAAAACAACAACCAAACATCAAAATAGTCAGAACAAACCAAGTAGATAGTGAGAATATCAAATAATCATCATATTTGGCCCTAGACAATAGTGCCCAACTTGGACAAAATCATCGATGTCACTAGTGTCCACTTTTGACACTTTTATCCAAATAATAGAAAAACTAGATTTTTTAAAAATAGATAAAAAGGTAAGTTTAATTACAGTTTTATCAGCTACAGTTCAGACCATAATCAATAGTTTTAGTATAGTTTTGCTCAGAGAATCTAGATATAGGGTCCATCATCCACAACATGATGTCTCTTGCTTATAGTTTTAGATAGGGAAGTTTGTACAACTTCTAGATTAAAATCCATTTTTTAGACACCAATGATTGGGGGTAATGTGCATAGTACATTTGTTTTCTTTTTTTTTTTGAATTCAACATTATCTAGGCATTCTCAATAGCTACATGTCTTATTCCATCTATAGGTGGTTGACATCATTTTATAATGGCTTTCATACAAGCCTAACTTCTCAAGTTTCTAATTTATCGAGTTCTCAAGTGGATTTCATATAAGCCTAGTGCACCAGTTCAAAGTGGCTTTCATACAAGCCTAATCTCCATCTTTCAAAGTGGCTAGGAGTGGCCTAATTTCTAGAATACATTTGACTATCCATGACAACATTGTCAGATCATAGTACATTTATGGGCTTCAAGAGCCATCTCATATGACATACATTTAATATTGGTATCAATTTATTGATTCACTTTACAAGGTAATGATGGAGCCAAAGGACTAAGTAGCCTTTGTATTTCTGAGCCACCCATTTAGATGGATTGGATACATAGTCCAAACATGGATCAAAAAATGCAAGACCACCTAGATTCACTTAGTGGGAAATTATGGAGCAAAAGGGTTAGCCTTTGAATTCTTGAGCCACTTTTAGATAATTGAGCACTCAACTCTATTCATGATATTACTCTTGGTACATCATCATCTAGCATTACTCAGCATCACTTAGCATCATAATAGGTTTTATATTGGTCTGCATAGCTAGTGAGGTGTATTCATGCCTTTCTCTTCTCTCTCTTACCTAGCTTTATATGTTTTTATTTTAGATATAGTGTATCTAGTAAGAACTGATGTACTCTTTATTTTATCTTGAAAATTCACACTTCACATGTGCTCTCTATAGGCACACCCAACATCACATAGCTTCATGAGCTTCACCTTTGTAGGTAGGCTTAGGCATGATTTCTATTTTTCCTTTATCCTAGTATTTCACTTTACTAAATCACTAGAATAAAAGGGGGTAAATGTAGTCATATAAAATGCAAAAATTGGTAACTTAAGCATGGCTAATGACACCCAATCCTTAGGTCCCTCTTGCTTTCTCTCCTAACCCTCTTAGGCTTATTTTCACTGATTCCTAGTCATCCATAGCCTTTCAGACTTGGTCCTAGCTCACCCAAACTGATCTTTCCAAGATAAATCAATCCCCTTAGGTCCCATTTACTTGGGACAATAGTTCCACACTAAGACTATAGCATCGATGCCACTCTTGTCCATTTTTGGTGCTATTGTCCAAGTCTATTTTTGGCCCCAATGGTCAATTATTTATGCTTTCCCATATTTATCCTTATTAGTATAACATGAGTACATTCAATCCATGACCAATAGATCCCTATAAAATCCCATTCAAATATCATTTAGAAAGGGTTGACAAATATCACTAAGCAAGAAAGACTACTCAAGCAATATTTCCTATTATCTGCATACAACCAACTAACATACTTATAAGTTCATTCAAATCCTTACACTAGTCCCTAGCCACCTCAATCACATATAATTTATCATTCTACATCTTCATATACACAATTTACCAAAGCACATAGTGGGAGAACTACATATGACTTGATCCCTCTTTAGAGTTTGATATGTAGGCAACATGGCCACACATAGGGTATGAAAGACATCTATTGAATATTAAAAACACTAACCAACCCCTCTTACTCAAAATTGGTTGAATCATAATGGAAGATAGGGTTTGAGTAAATAATCTATTGTATAAGGAGCTATATCAACTTTTAACTACTAAACTTTGTAGATAGGGTCACACATACATAGCAAACAAAACCCAAAAAGCTCAAACCCTCAGGATAATAGTGGTAGAGGTAGATTATAGTTCCATTGCCACTACTATCTAGTTCTATCACTCCTGTCCAATCACAAAATGAATTTTAGATCTCAATTTATGATAGTGTCTCAATCTTGCATAATGAATTCCAACCTTTGTCTTAGTTTGATCAATTAGTTTCCAGCTAAGTTTTTTTCTTCTCCTTATTACTATTTTTAGAAAATTTTGAATTGAAATTAATTTACACAAATTAGTAGCTTAATTATTATCTATTTATTTATTTATTTTACTACTTAGACCCTTTAACTAAATTATTAATAATACACCAATATTCACAAAATTATTAAATCATGTATTAATAAATACGAATAAACTTAGTCTAAATTTTTAAAATCTAGGTTAGGAACATCTTACATTTAATAAAATACATAACATAATTCTTTATCCTAAGTTTAAATATAATTAATAAAAGACCCTTTGAATAATATAATTCATAGCATAAAATTTTATCCTAAGGTTTTATTGTATTAATAAATACAATTGAAACCTTAGGATAAAGGCTTAAGATAAGTCTATGTAATAAAAAGGGACCCTCTTATTTTATCACTTTGATTTCATATCATTCAATCTTCAACATCCACTCAAATGTGGGTCATTGATCACAATCTATGATATCAAGTGAGATTGGCTCCATGGGTTAGGTCTTCGACTTATTGGGTCCACCTCATTTTGTCTAATTAACTTCATCCAAGCAAACATGGGTCATTTATCCTACAAAAAATCACATGGTTTAGGTTATGAATTGGAGAAATAAGGAATTTAAGATAAAATATTAGGACTAAAGTTTTGTCTATGTTGATAAACATGAATGGGGCCTTAGGACAAAGATATTAGTCTAAGTTAATAACATATAAAAGGACCCTATGTATAAAAGGTTAGACCATGTTAAAATAAAAGGGGACAAAGGGGCTTGGGACATAAAGGGGACCAATCATATAATTTTTACTCTAAGATTTACTCATGTTAAAAAACATGACTAAGCCTTAGTATAAAAATTAACCTTGATATTTTTGTTCCTACTAATTTTGAATTTGGTCCAAAAAACCTATGCTAAGGTTTCTTGAATGAGGGTTCCAAGAATCTTAAACATGGATTCAATTTGAATTTCAATAGACCAAAGTATATTAAAAGGTAAAATTGAGATAAAATCATAAAAATTATGAAACTTAGACATTATCTGTCTCTAATGGAATCCATTAGACCTGTAACCCAAAATAAGAAGATCCAAAGTTAACAAACTTTAGACAAGGTCAAACTAGATCCATGAATAGTTAAGCCAACCAAATTAGGATGTGTATGATATTAAAATACCAATAATTTTAAAACATGATATGACACTCTAATAAAGTGGATCTTTAATTTCAAGGTATAAATTTGTATAATTTGACACATGGGTCCCCATTTTTTAAAAATGAGGGTATGTTGACCTAAACAATGGCTTGCCTCAACTTTAAGTTGTTTGAATATTTTTTTGGTAGTATTGTATATGTCGTTATTAGTATCACATGAATAATAGAACATAAGATATATTAGTGTATATGCAAAATTTAAAAAATAGATCGCCATTCACCTTGGTTGACTCTACTCAAAGTTCATTTGGAATGATTTTTTTTTATAATATTGTTAACAAGTCATCCAAATAAAGTACACATAATGTTTTTTGGATAAATGCATAAAATATTTATATGATGATTTAGATGAATATGTAATTATTTCAAATATAATATCAATAAATTACTAATGCATCTTACAATCAGATTTCTATAAATAATTTAGAACTTCATGGAAAATAATACTATAAATATTCAAATGACTATGATTTTTTTCAAATATAATAGAGATCTATAAGATAATATAAATTACTATCATTTTTCTCTATATTCTTAGGAATACCACCTTCATCCACTAAATATTTTATAACCTAAAAATTATAATTTTGATCTATTAAAATATATAATTGGAAAAAATAATACAATTAAAAATAATAATTATATGATTAAGAGTATATATGTGCTAACCATAGTAGTGGTTTTTAATTTTAAAATATAATAAAATACATTAATATTTATTGAATATGATTCATTCTACCTTAGAACAATTATTATTGTTGCTATGACAACACGTGTTGTATAAAATTAGTTGATTATAAAATAAAGAGAAATGTTTTAATGAAATCTTCATCCACTTTTATTTATTATTTTTTTAGCTTTAAATACATGCCATCAACATGAAATTATGTCTTTTTTCCATCACCATAGTTATATAATTCCAATGCCCATCTAGGCCTCTAGATGTGTCTATGTTGTATAGTGAGGCACTTACCCCCCTATGAGTCGAAGTTCTACTAGATACATTATGAAGGAAAGAAAGAAACATTTCACGGAAAAGTGGAATTTATTTGAAATATATTTGTAGAGGTACTATTTAAAAAAATGGAATATGATAGGAAACTATTTTGAAAAATAAAAAAAGAAGAAACACTGTGTATCAAAATAATTCAAAACATTCATATATTACTTTTTAAAAATTTCATTTCTATGTGTTTTTCTAAAAATGGTGACCACCCATTATAAAATATAATTTTTATATATTGTATTTTTTTTAAGAGTTTCCTTTTTGAATATATCATTTTAAAAACATCTTCCCTGCCATTTATATGTAAAAACAAATCTAGCATGAAAAATTAATTGGTGCACAGTCCAATTAAAACTATAATTTCACCATAAAAATAAATTTTCTAAGAGACTAAATGTTTTTTTATCTTTATAAAGTTTTTCATATATTAGAAAATAATAAATAATCATAGTATAGATTAAAAAAAACTAATCACCACCCTAAAATTCATTATTTAACTATGTATATAGATTGTAGAATACATTTTTGTAAGAAAAGTATGAGTTTCAATTTTTTTTGAATGTTATATGAATGGGTGGCCATAAATTATAAATATCTAATTGAATTTATAATAAAAATGTAATAATTTATGATTTAATTATTGTGAAGAATAAAATAAAAATAAAAATGTGTATTTAAATAATACGAAAACATTGAGTTGATATTTTCTTAGATATGAGTAAATTATTTAGAAAATAAAAATAATAATAAATATTGTATATGAAATAATATAATATTCACCAACACATCCAAATTCAAATGGGGAAAAAATATTAGAAACCAATGTATAATACATAGTGAAACACCATGCCTTTAGTTTCTAACACTTTGTGTTTAACTAATAGGATTTTGAATGGTGAGGGACTCAAGAGGATAGAAGTTGTGAGGGATAGGGATCTTACGCATTCGTAGGTGGATCTTATTTCATAGATGGGGCATATAAATTCCATATGTGGTTATAATCTTAAACCCATTATGGAGGAGAACAAAGTATTTTTGGATATCCTAGATGCTATTGTGGACAATAGTAAAGCCTCACTAGAGAACTCTATGTTAGCATGTTTATATAGATATAAGCTAAGAATTGATATCTTTAGAGAATGGGTGGATAGGAAGTGAAAGTATATGGGATGTATTGAAGTGGTTTTCATGGCAAAAAATTACTTCTTGGTCTCTTTCTGCTGACTAGATAACTATGAGAAAGTGTTGGAAGGAAGGCCATGATATTTAGGAAAATCATTTATATCCCTTAAGAAATAGAAGCCTGGGTTGAATCTTGATAGTAATACTCTTATTGAATTTCCTATATGGGTTATATTTCTAGGATTCCCCCTAGAATTTTGGGAGGAGGAGTTTTTTCTTGGTATTGCTTGAGCCACTAGATAATCAATGTCTATTGACCTAGTTACTATGTCCAAAAGGAGATTGGTCGAAGAAAGGCTCAATGTCTATGTTCAAACAAATAATAATTTTTTTGTATCTAACTTAAATACAAATTAAATAAATGAACCTAAAATATCATTTATGAAAGGGATAAGGTTATTTTTAGAGGATGTGATTTGGTAGGTCAAGGCAAAAGTTTTTACTAGTTTCTTCAAAAGAAGTTAGAGAAGGGAGTCCCTGAGAATCTTGTTGAGTCCAATTTCAATATTTTTATGACCTTGATGATGAAGGATAATTTCACTATAGGAGATATGGAGTATAAGTTGGAAGTTCTTGTGGGAATAAAAGGAGTTTAAGAAATGCCAAAGAGGTGAATCTTTCTCTTGAATCCTTGAGAAAGTGGTTAGAACTAGTGAAATTAATTTTAGACAAACCTTCAAATATCCTTAGACCAAAATAGAAAGGTAAAATTATTCTATCCAAGGAATTTAGGTCCTTCTTTGATTCCCTAGATTAGAAAGTGAAAAAACATTTGATAGGAAGTCATCACTAGATTCTCATAGGAAGACTTGCAATACTCCCTCCCTAAAAAATAAGAATGGCAAACCCCAATGGCTCAACACTAAAAAATTAATGTCTTAGTCACATTTTATCTAGAAACATTAATCTCTACTAGAAAGACAACAATGACTCTAAATTTATTAAGAGAACTCCTCTATCTCATGGGGACAAATGGACAAAGGTAAAAACTCTTAAAAAATAATGTCAAAAGTGGCCATTAGTGCCAACAAAAGAGGAAGGAAAACTCAAAACAATAAGGAAAAATTCCCTAATACTGATAAAGTATTTTTTAGGGATTGTAGAGGATCCTAAGACAATCTAAGATTCTATGATTTTAATGAAACTTGTTTTGAAGGATTAGGGTCCCTTAGGATCTGCATGTCTTGTTAGGATTATTTGGGATTATAAGTTTTGGAATTTCCTTAATTTCACAATACACCTTGATTGGTTTCTTAGCGATGCTAAATTATGGGTGACTATTTAGTGACTTGGGATGGGAAGTAACATGCACCCACTGCCAGTTCCTAGGAGTGTTCTTGGTTTAAGCCATTTTTAAATTAAATGAATTTATTAAATCCCCATTTTAATTTTGAATGATTGGAGAAAATTTCCCTCCTAAAAAATTTTGTGGGAATATCTTTTATTAATCTACCCGTGCATGTGGAAATTCAAAAAATATATCACTTTCTTAGTTATCATTGGTTCAACATGTCAATTTTAGTTTACCAAAGACTTGGTTACTGATAAAGGGATGGAATTTCATAGGAACACTCTAAGTAATTCAAATAACCTATTAGAGGTGATTAAGAACACCTATCTAGTATTTTGATGAGCAGGAATCTAGTTATGTATGTTCTTGATAAGATTTTAGAAGAGGCTGAGTAAAATTATAGTAACTCCTTGGTTATGAAATTCATTAGAACAAGGCATGTCATTGAAGCAAATAGGAATTAGACTAAGAGTAAGTGGATTTTGAATAAATAAGTTAAAAAAAATCTCTCGCTAATGAGTGTTTGTTGTTTTCCCTTGATTATAGAGAAGATAGTACGAAAATCCTTAATGAAGGCCCATTATTGATGGGAAGGGAAATACTCATGATTCAATGCTAGAGATTGAATTGGTCTTACTTGGATTTTAAAATATATTATATTCTTATATGGATGTAATTACCTAGCCTCCCTCCTACATTTAGAGTGGATTAGATCCTAAAAATTATTTCAAAAATCTTTGGTATGCTTATGGCTATTGAACCTATTATCTATTCATGTAAAAAGGATGATTTTGGATAGACTTTGTGTGTTAATTGAAATAGACCAAACTCTTCCCAATTATATTTGGTTTATTTCTTCCCTATGATCTTGGAACAAAAAAATATTATTTGAAAGGGAAAAAGAAAATTGCTCAAGTTGTAGGAAAACTAGTCATCTCAAAGATTCATGTACGGAGGCCCAAGGAGTCTAGAAAGGGATATTAATGTTAATAGGGGGTTTTTAAGTATGATGTGGAATTTATAAATCTATCATCTAATGAAAGTTTTTAAAAAATTAGGGGTTAAGAATATTTTTAACATATTTTGAGATCGAACAATTTATGGAGCCTATCATAATTGGTTTTGTTGGTTTTTGTTTCTAGTTGTTGGTGATCCTATTTTTATTTTAGGGTTATTTTTATTTTATTGATGGAATATCTTTGTTTTCTAGGACCTAATCCCTTTTTTACCCTAGGAGTCCCATACTTGGTCTTTTGGGGGACTTTTTTTTTGCTAAGCTTTTCTCTCTGGTAACCTAGGCTTACTAGTGTGCTCTAGGTTGGGTTTTTTTCCTACTCTTATTTTTTTGTCTAATTTTTCTAATATTTGGGGAGACCCAGGCCTTCCATTATGCCTATCCTAGATTCCACACTAGTAAAATGTAGGTTCATCTTAATCTAAATAATATAATATTCACTCAAATTTTTAAATGTGTGTGTGTGTGTGTGCGCGCGTGCACGCACATGTGTGTGCATGTGTGTGTGTGTGTGTGTGTGTGTGTGTGTGTGTGTGTGTATGTGTGTGTTTTGTAATGTATTAACATCATATATTTCATAGTGTTTACAAAAATGCGTATGAACAAAGTCTAGTTGAAACTTGTTTCTTCTTGAACTTATATGGTACCACCATAAAGAGTAAGAACAATGGATGAATTTTTGTTACATCTAGAAATGAAATGTGTCAATAAGTATATTAATATTTTAACAATTAAATGGAGGATTAATAAAAAAATCCTAATATATATGGGATCGACAATGTCCAAAGGCTCATTATGTAATAAATTAATTAATAAGTTAGCTACATACACATAATATTTGTCATCTTATCATTTATTGATGTTTTCTCTTATAATGTCTTGTCAACGCATCGATATCCTTAAGTGCACACCTTAAATGGTGCACTAAGAATGAGGTGGGAAATGCTCATGGTTATTTTCTAGAGATATTGATATTACATCTTAAGTACACCATTACTACTATTATTTTGACATCCTTTAAATTTGTATCCATTATCACTCTTGTCTACCTCTTATGTAAATTATATATTATTTTTATATCATATTGTATCAACTTTTCCAATACCATTTGTTTTATGTATTCATCCTTTCTATAAGGTATTGACAAACCCAATATAATTTTGAGATTATTTTTTGATATTTGCATTGTATCAGTCTAGCTGATATCATCTTATGACCACCAACTCATTTCAATTGTATCAATTTGGATGATATTGTTGGCTTAAAGTTTAAGGTTGGTTTTGTGTATTGGATCTATATATAGGGTTCATATTTCATTTTTTATCAATGATATACCATTTATTCACTCTTATTTTTCTCACACTTTTGCCCTGAGTATGTTTGGGAGAGATAATGGCTTAGAACCTTATCTTGTGGATTCTTGTCTTATGGTGTCATTGAATCTCAATAGGAAGAGTCATTGGGAGTTCATATCCAAGGATATCATAGTTTTTTTTCCATATATTTAAGGTCTTCAGCCTATAATATCTCTTACAAAGCTCCACTTGAGCCAAGGGGGAGATTTAAGTGTAGACAAGTTCATCCCAAGGTAATTATTTATATTCTTATGCTCTTTATTTTATCTACTTAATAGATTAGGTGTTTATTGTTGATTTATGAATATATATGTATGGGTATCCTTGGTTGGCCTTATCTACATTGAATAAATTGGCATGAATATATGATTGCATAAACTTACCATAAATCACTTTAGGTTGCCTATTCCCCTATTTGGTCAACCATAGCACCTTACCCCTTTACAATAATTTTAGCCCATCCTTAGTTTAGTTATTTGATTTATAACTAGTGTATATTTATTGAGGTCTAGTGAGAGCTACATCCATGTGCCATAGTATTAGGCTTTGGAACCCTTTCTTATTGGAATTCACATTGTAGGTAACCCTCTGCTATATATATATATATATATATATATATATATATATATATGTATGTATATATATATATATATATATATAATATATATATATATATATATTATAATTTTCTCCTTACCTAATTATCTAATTATCTCAAGCTCGATTTGATTTACCTTATTATATTCATATTCTATTGAAAGAAAGAGGATAGTTTTAGGTCATCTTAGCTTATGCATACATTCTAGTGAACATGATGTGAACATTATCCCACCTTCACTTGTATCAGTTTCATGTTTTTTGTCTATCCACTTATAAAAATATTAGAAAGAAACATATATTTTATAGTTTAATTGTATCATCTATTTAGATACCTTATATGTTTGTTTATGAATTATATCAGCTAGCATGGTAACATTTTGTGTGTTTTTAGAGTGTATCACCCATTTTAATATAGTTAAGTGTCTTTCTAGCTACATCAACTAGGATAATATAGTTTATTTTTGTTAAGCCACCAACAATGTCACATTTTTATTACTATATTATATCAACCAACCCAATACCATATATTTTTCTATTTTTCTATTTAGCTTCACTGATACAATTAATTTTTCTAAACTCAATAATCAATTTTATTGATAACCCAATACCATTTGTCTTATTTTGATAAAAAAAACTCCATATCAAATTCTTAGTATTTGTTTTCATGGTATCACATCTTAATATTTTATTAACGAGCCTCAAACCATTGAAATTTTTTATGGGTCACTCCTTTATACCTCTTATGAACACCATTGAAGGTAACTCCTCATGGTGTAGCTATAATACACCCTTTCTCATGGCCAATGATCCCAATGATACTCTTACCACTTACAATGATAGTTCTAGTAAGACTAAAAGTTATCAATATGGCCCTCCCATTTACAGTAATCCCTATGAGGATCCTAATGACATCTATTTTAACACTTATAAAATTGATGAAGATACCCATGATGATCTCCCTTATAACCTTGACGATCCTTACACTTATAATTAAATTAAAAATTATCCTCTTAAAGATCCCTATGAATATCTTAATTTTCCCACCTTTGCCAATTCTCACATTATTGAAAATCAATATCATAATTTGTATATCTATGATGATGATTCTAATGGAGGTGAAGACTCTAGAATGATAGCGGATGTTACTATTGATGATCTATATTATTATTTTTCCATATTTATCAATCCCAAATATAAAAAAATTAATCACGATCATGGTTTCCTTCATGTTTACTCATCCTCTACCCCACTCTTACAAGGATTTATAAGGATGAGTCTTCAAACCTCTCCTCTATTTAATTTTTTTTTCAACTCAATAACTTATTAAGAACACCTAATTCCAATTCCTACTACATTATGCATTATAGGTGATTCTAATCCTAGAGCCTATATGATAATTCATAACTATCATACTTTAATATATTCTAATCTACCCAAATCATCACTTAAGTCACTTATTTTTAATGGTATTAGATAACCTAATAACATTCAACTAAATCCACTTGCACTCAAATACACTGACTATAAGATAAAATGTGTCAATACATTTATTTTATCTACAATCAATTATACCAACCATAACCCAATTCTACCAATATAATTCAATTTCTCTCACAATTTTTTATCAACTTGGTCAATAAGTCCCTTTAAGTCTTATTTCATTAGACTATATCTACATGTATGATATAGTCTATTTCAATCATGTGTCATCATATTATATAGAACTTCTTGATATAATCCATTTTAGTCTTATATCATCATCTAATTATATTGAATTAGATAGTATAGTCCATTTTAGTCTTGTTTCATTAGAATATATCAACCTAGATGATACAATCCATTTTATCCCTATTTCATTGGACCATATTATCATGGATGATATAGTATATTCAAGTCTTATATCATCATCTGAATATATCAACCTAACTGATACAATTCATTTCAATCCTATTTTAACCAATTGTTTCATCCTAATCTACATAGTCCATTTAAGTCTTATCTCTCTAGATTGTATTGTCCTAACTAATATCTTACATCCTTATTTTTTATCACCTCTAAAGATCATGTCATTGCCTTAAATACATCATTTTTTGATGTAACATAATTTTTTACATCATTGTTGGGATTATCAATCTCGAGGCTAACTATAATCCATCTATATCCCATGAGTAGAGGAATATTGTGATGTCTTCATATTTTTTACACATATATTTCAGCATCTTGTGTTTCCCATAATTTTGTTACTATGTGTATATATCAATTTAAAAAATAGTTAGCAATCAAATTAAAACAAAATGAAAAGTAAGACGTTTAATGATAACTAAATTAACAAATGAGACAAATGTGATAAGAACTTGAAAATGAAACAAGTGAACTTAAAATTCACTTACCAAGATGAAATTCTCCTTTTTTCATTGTATGTATTTGCTCCTCAATTTTTTGGATGTGGAAGATCAAATGGAAATTTTATACAAGAGGGTCCAGTAGTGTTTTGATAGAATGATGATTAGTTTGATTGATTACAAGATCTCAAGTGTACAACACAATTAAAATGATGGATGATCCTTGATTTTGAGGAAGAATGATCAATTTATAGATTTTTGGGGATGAATTAGTGGGATTTGAGGTGGATTAAAGGTTGGTGGAGACTATGGAGGATTATTAAATTGATGTTGGTGGAGACTTTCATGGCTTTAGTGACTTCTGAAATTGAGGTTGCTATATAATTTGGAGAATTTGGTGAAAATGGTGTGGAATATTTTGAAATAGTAGAGAAATTAGAATTATTTTTATTTTGGTGATGAATATTAGTGAGGAATTTGGGAGATTTGGTATATTATTAAATTAATGTTGGTAGAGACTTCAAGGATTTGTTAGATTATTAAATTAATGTTGGTGGAGAATATGGAGGATTTGGTGAAGATAGTGGAAAATCTTGGAAAATAGGAGAGAAAGTTGGATTATTTTATTTGGATGATGGAGATTGGTGAGGACTTTGGGGTAATGGAGGATTAAGTGGAATTTGAGATGGATGAGGTAATTTATGTATTTATTTGATTTTAAAATTTATATAATTTATGACTCCATGAATTTTAATATTATAAATGGGTTAGCTAATTAATATAAATTAATTAACTAACATGATGTGTGATGAATAGTGAATGGTGATGAATTAGAATTAGGTTTTTTCATGGATAAATGGATAAGGTACAATTAGGAATGATTAGTGATAGTGTTTATTAGATTGATATTAGGGATATGAGTAAAATGATAGGATTAGAGTATCATAAGATTTAGTGTAAATTAGATGAAAAGGTTTAAATCAACACAAAGTGACCAATTTTCGGTGCCTACATTTCCCCCCTCTTTGAAAGGGAATTGTGAAACATGATGTTGATTAATTTATTTCAAATAATGAAGAATATGGAAAAAAAAATTGGCATAGGAGGATTCACCAAGTGGTAAGTGATGAAGGTTGAATGTGAAATAAAAGGAGAAGAGGGGATGGCTAAGTTATCTTCATAAAACCCCTTTTTGACTAAGTGTTGCTTATATAGTCTAAAGGTTCCCAATATAATGTGGTTCTCCCTTTATGAAAGATACATGAATGTAATTAGCAAATTTGATCAAGAATATCTAAGTGGTATGATAGTTAATAGATGAAATAAACCAATGATACCCCATCAAGATATCATGTGAGTATGAAATCCATGGATGGGATCTCAAAATGGGAGAAATGAGTTTAAAATGGAAAGTGTCGAGATAAAAATATAGGAGTGTGTGATGAAATAAATAAGAGGGTTTACAATGCATGTGATGATGAATTAATAATATGATGATGAAGATGAAGATGTGTACAAGGATACTAGGACGTTTATGTTGTATGTGGATGATAATAACCCATGGACGAGAAAAAATAATGAATGAGATAAACTCTATATAGAAAAGGCTTAATTTTTTGGATCTATTTGATGATAATTGATTGATATTCCCTAATAAATAATATATGTGATTAGGTGGATTGTGAAGGATTTATCCTGATGATAAGTTTCACACTTTGATGTCTCAGGAAATGATATATGTAAGGAGATATATTTATGAATGATAGATCCCAATGAGAATTTATGGGCTTGGAGTGTAAGAGTAGTTTATTTATTAGATTTCAAGCATAGATCAAGGATTAACCAATTGTGAGGAGTATGATGGAGGAATAACATGGGTTTGATAAATTGTGATATGATTCCCAATAGGATGTTGTGATGATGTATTAAGGAATGGATATGAAGGTTGACATGAGGCAATGGAGATAATTTTTTGTATCCATCTTAACCTATGAGGTTTGGTATAAATAAGGTTCGCACAATGAGGATTTATTCACTCCATCAGATAACATTAAGAGTGAGGTCATAGATAAAGATGATGAGGTCACAAAGGGGCATGGATCATAGTATAAAAGGGGGATAGAGTCTCTGAGAGGAACATAATGCAAAACATGGAATGAGATGAAAATCAACCTTGGAATCAAGTGAGAGAGGTAGAGTGTATGGGGATGTTGGAATGGATATTATATATAAACATTTAATTGATCATTCTACAACCCATTCTAATTTGAAATCCCAAGGTGGACAAGAGGGGTAGAATGATCAACAAGCACTGAGAAGATAAGTGATGGTGGTTGGGAAAATAGAGTTAATATAAGAGATCCCTATGTATAAAATATATGAAGTAACTTATAATGTGGAAAAATTGAGATAAAATTAGAGGAGGACATGTGTTATTAGATATTAGCCTTATATGGGTTCTCTCTAGGATCTTTAACTTATCCTAGGTCTATATTTTAGGTGTTTATTTATTATTATAGTAAATTAAGTTTATTATAGATTTATGAGGTGTCTCTCGCCTATTTTACCCTTTTTTAATATTATTTAAGTTACTTTCATAAGTAGCTTCTCCATGTACTTGTCATACTAATCCCCCTCACCCATAAGGGGATTTAAGACATTTAGAACAGATAAGAAGGTTGTGTAAGTAACTCCTCTTGCCTTCTAGATCTATTTATTTATCTCTTCTTTCTCATTATAATATTTTTTTATGTGGATTTAATGCACATAAAAAATATTTTTACAAGGTAGCCTCAAATGTTTTAGGATCAGTGAAAGTATTAATTCTAAGGCACGAGTTACTCAGTATTTGATTTTGTAAATAACCTATTGGTGTAATAGTGGTGAGCGAGGTAGTTTTTTTTACCATGGATGTGTTAGCTATGAATGATTATAAATATAATTTATATGGTTGTAATAATGATGGTTTTAACCTAAGGTGAGTAGGACTTTAAAAAAAAATCAAAAGGAGGGGAAGGTAGGGTAGAAAAGGAAGTTGTGGACCACACCAAATGAAAATTTTCAAGATTAAAACTTGAACTATAGGTTAGACAAGGAATCACAAACTAATGATTTTTTAAGGATACTAGAGCACACCAACAATCAAACATAGTTAGGAATCAAAGGGAACCAAAATATAACATATTTAAACACATAAAATTAAAGTTTTCCATATTTGGAAGACTGTAATAGCACATCTACAATGGGGATTATTATTCACATACAAAAGGCAATCACATTATCTATAGTTATATGTGAATATATATATATATATATATATATATATATATATAAGATAAATTATTCACAAATAAAGACTAAGAAAAAAAATGATATAATCTCTTACACAATCCACAAGTTTTGGAAAAAAAAATCAAATTTTACACATCAAGACTAAAATTGCAAAACTTATCATAATTTCTTATTAATATTAATAGACAAAATTATCCTCCCTTTGGAATAGTATAATACAATTATAAATAATATTGGGATGGGGAAGGCCTCATCTCTTAGTATAAGTCTAAAAATAAATATCTAAAAATATCACAATATGCTAATCTCATGAAAAGTGTGCATGTACAACAATGATTACTCAAAATAGAATTCTTCATCTAAAATATAATATATACAAGCTAAATGAATCAAGAATTAATAGTTCCTCTCAATCAGTGTACACACACACATATACACATACATATATAATGTTTATGTATGTATAAGACACACACACACACACACACACACACACACACACACACACACGCACACACACACACACACACACACATAGAGAGAGAGAGAGAGAGAGAGAGAGAGAGAGAGAGAGAGAGAGAGAGAGAGAGAGAGAGAGAGAGAGAGAGAGAGAGAGAGAGAGAGAGAGAGAGAGAGAGAGAGAGAGAGAGAGAGAGAGAGATGTGTGTGTGTGTGTGTGCATGTGTGTATTTATAAAGTGATCATATATTACTAATAAAATAATAACACTATAACATATTTTCAGTAGATTTTGAAGTTGGTGGGACTCAACTGGAATAGACATTTGAACTATATCTACGCCTAAATTAGTTGTTAGTGTAGTTGTGGTTATAGTTGATGGAAGTGGCACATAGGCAAGCCCATTTTGAGTATGCACAAGTGTATACTTTGGAATTTAAGATTTTTTAGGTGTAATGGGAATGGTAACTACCATTAAAGTAGATTTCTTGGTTGCTTCCATCTGTATGTAAAGTGTGGGACTTCAATGAAAGTCAACTTATATGGTCTCAAAATCAACCAGAGCTCTTTTGAAAAATGAGGAAGCTTATCCATTAGTTTCTTATGTATGAATAATACATATATAACCTATGCATGTAGTGCCTTAGTTCCTATAATTTTGTCCCTTTCAAAATTGACCAGTTACATTATTTCATCACTAGTTATATAGACAGTTCCTTCGATCTCTGCTCTAAAATTATCTTGTGTTGCCCAAAAGATGTTCTTAAAAATGGGTCTGGGCACTAATTTACCATGTGGAGTGATTACTTGAATGACTATTAAATCATTTGAGTTAGAGCTATCTTCCCTCACCTAATTTGTAAATTATTGGACCAGATATTACATATCTTGATGACATTCAAGTATACTATCTATTTTTGCATCAATATAATTTTATGCACAAGCAACTTCGGATGTTGTTACTAAATTAAGGTGGGAATAAGACTTATTCCTTATTTTTTGGATTCTAAAATGTAGTTTTCCATTTATATATATAATTTTTTTTGAATAAGTGAAGAATGTATCCCCACTTAGGTTGGGAGGCCACCTTCTTAGACCTTATTGAACCAATAATGTCAAATAATATCCTTTTCATCCCCTGCAACTTGTCCACTATCTATTTAGGGTCCTAGATAGTACTCACTTCTGGTTGCCTATATATTGGCTGATCAAAAAAATTGAACATATATTTCATGACTCTCGTAATAACATCTAAAAAAGTTTAGGGGTCCTCCCTATATCTGTTGAGGTCTGAGGAATTTATTTTTCTTCATTTTATCAAAGAGAATATGTCTTCTCTTTATTTGAGTTTGACATGTTACCCTTCAACAACCACACTTTTCATCTTCAATTTTCTCAAGGTGTTTATCTATCAATCAAAATGAATCTTTACTATGGGATGCTCAATTATCACCAAATATTGTCTCCCTACTTCTTCCTATTACAATTGTTAGATCCATAAAGGACTGTCTACTATAACTTGTTACTATGTTTGATCTATTTTTGTTGTATGAGTTTCTAAGGGGGAGTATCCTAGAGGTGTTATGGCCCTTGGAGAGGATGTCCCTATTATAATAAAAATAGTATTATCCTTCCTCCATCTAGTAACCTACCTATGGACTAATATTTTAATGACATATGCTGCTTTCCTTGCTAATTTGTGTATTGAGATGGTAGGTGAGTCTACTTGGGATGTTGAGCCAATAGTCATATATAATTATGTTATCAACCTTGAAGGGGTATCTAGGGTATAAAAAAATAATATGGACACTAGGTTTTCAAAATGTACCCCTTGGTTTGGCTTAGTGGACTACAGAATGGTTCCACTAAAGAATGATTAGGTTACATGGGTAGTCAATAGGTTTTATAAATAATAAATAATAAAATTATATGCATCCCTAATGGTCACAATGTTAAAGAATGGACCATAGTATCAAGCTAGTCTATGGTAGTCAAAATGGGCATTACAACTACTTATGGATGATTTATTTATATTAAAGAATGCAAAGTTTGTAAAGAATCTCCTATATCACTAGTAGTTGCATCAATTGAGGAAGTTTTCAAATAATGTGGAATAGGAAGAATTAAATCCAAGGGAGAGATAACTTGGGTACTGATTATTGTAGGTACCATTTCAGCGAGTTGAGGTAGAGAGATTGGAGGTATAGTTGGGGTTGGGCCATATGATGTGATGTACAACTAAATTTTACCTCTCCTTCTAAATCTCTTTTTCTATTTGATAGAAATTCAATAGTCCCTGAGTTACCAATTCCTTAATTGACTTATTTAGATTATAATAATTATGTCCCTCTTGATTGGGTGCTTCCCTCATACACAAATTCATCATCATCCTCCGTATAATTGGTCTCATCAAAGTATTTTATCTCTTTTATTTCAATATTTGAGATCCACTTTGGTTCACCACCTCATATTTTATATTCCTCTTCACTATCATAAATTTGTGCATGGTCTAACCCTAGGTTACCCTTTCTTTTCATTTTCCTTTCCTTATGAGAAACTACTTAATTCTCCTCTACTTCCACCTTTTGGGGTGAAATGGGAGATGGATGGATTGTAGTGTAAGAAGATGGTGAGGGATTGATAACCATTAGAGGAATGATAGGTAGTGGAGATGGAAGTTCAGTGGACTAAGGAACTACCACTGGTGGTGGAGACAAAGGAGGAGAAACAATATGAACTTGAGATAGAAAATAAGAAAGACTTATTTTTTGTGAAATATTTAAGGGGGAAAAGGAAGTATGGAGAAAATACTAAGGTGCTAGGAATTCTAACTAATGTGCTAGGAATTATAGGTCTTTAATCCTCAACTATGTTTTGAGGTTCTACCTCGATGTGTTATGGAGAAGTAGTGATAGTTGTGTGTATGGGGGAGCTTAGAGGTGTTGAATCTACTTATCCAATATAAGATTCCCCAAATGGGCCAAATTATTCCTATGTTTCTTCTTATACCTAAGGAGTTGGTACATGGATAGGTTTGAAAATCCATTCCTACCTCTAAATCATTTTGGCATCCTCCTTGGTAATAGTAGGATCACACTAGATCCTTTACACCAAAATCATAGACATGTTGACCCTATACATCTTTATTTCCACTTCATAATCATCTTTATCATTGATAAATATTGTGTTATGTTCATAATACTTGTGATCATAATTAATCTTTACTTTTCTTTAATATTTTGTGAGGTGATATCTTACATTCATTTTGGGGTCCCAGTGTCTAATCAATTCCATTCTAAACTAATAATTTACCATAATACTTCCATATAATTGAAGGTGATCCCACTTTATATATTGCATCCTTATAATTCTAAGAGGATTTGGATGAATGACTACTTACTTAGCCTTATGCAAGTCGACATCAACATTATCCACTAGTTGGGCAATAATATCTTGTTCAACTATGTTGTCAGGCATAATCCTTAGTAAGTATAAAGTATCTACCTTTGTTACTTCAAATATAATTACTATGTAATCAAGGTACAAATAGCAAGCATCCATATTTATAATAGTTTTTTTATATTTCAAAAATCTTGGGCATATTATTCCCATAAATTGATTGATATACAATGGGATTGAAGGTATATGTTAGAATTTTCATGTTCTTCCTAAATATATGTACATGAATAATATTGAATTCATCACATATCTTGTTTTTAGGGTAATTAGGATATGGTTTTCAGGGATGCTCATAAGATGAATGCATATTTTTAGTTTTAGTCACTATGTTTACCACGTAGAACATCACGTAGAAATTCCCATTTGGGTAACTTCCATGATTTGTGAGTTTTGGAATTAGAATAGAGTTGATGATCTCCCATAATGTAATGATTTTTTATAAGTTAAAATCATATATAGAAAAGGGACCCACACCTCATTTACATAAGTGATGGTTGAAAAACTATATATCCTTTCTAATAGAGCCATGGGGATTCTCACCCATAGCTTAAAGATTGAAATGGGAATGGTTGAGGTACAGCCCTAAACTATAAAGTTATTTGGGTTACAAAATCAATCTTATATTTTACTATTGACATTATTATTTTGAAGCCATGCGTTCACCATGTCTTGAATATATGACTGTTTAGAAGGGGGGTCATGTAATACCTCTCAATGGCATCCCTTATAATGTATGTAATAGGTGTCTTTACAATCCCAAAGTGTAATATATTTATATTAACTTTGCCATTTATGAATAAATCAAATAGCAAGTCAATGTAATTCATTACCTCTATCTTATTGGTGTGTTGTGAAGGTTGACTACTTTGATGGCTAAGAGGTCATCCTTGTACCTTCGTGTGAAAATAGATATTTGATCCTTATCCTTGTGTGGTTTGACTTTGTTGACCATATACCAAATGATATATTAGTTTTTGAAATCATGGTTCAATTCCACCAAATTGAATAATGTATCTATGTATTTGACTGGTCCTACAATTGAGTATGTAGAGGGGATAGGGATGCAATATGAGAAAGCCATTGATACTATCTAAAAAAAATTTACTCTATGAAGGCTTGTAAATTCCTATTTGTAATGGATTTTTAGATTCTTAGTTCACACTTGAGATTGAAATTTACAATACTATTGATAGCTTGAAGGTAATGTAATTATACTAGAAATGACAATTCAAAATATATTTATTTAATTGCATTATATTTGATCATTAAATGCATTAATTATTTTATTCATATTAATAAGTGCAATGATGACATTCTCTATTTTCCTTATTTATACTTTGTATTTGAGTTTCATAATATATACTTCCATGACTTTTATTGTTATATGGATTTTTATGCATTATTCTAGATGCTTAGTCATCTTAGTATGAAAACTGATTGTTTTCCACTCTCTTTATAATAGATTTTATGTCTTCATTTCTTGATTATATGGTTCAAGAGGAAACATGTATCTATGTTACTGTTTCAATCCTATTTAAACTATATCTTGGTGTGCTTTGTCTCTTTGGCTATGAGTTAGAGGGATGATTACACATTGACAACTCTTGTTACTCTGCTTACCCAGGATTATTCATATAAATGTTAATGTTAATTCCATCTCTAGGATAATAGGATAATGACATGTGGATAGATCTCACTACTTTTCTTGCTTGGGATTGTCCATACAAAGGTCCATGCTAATATAACCTATGGGCTAGTTGGATGATGACATGTGGATGACTCTCATTGTTTCACTTACCCAAGATTTTCCATACAAAGTTCCATGTTGACATCAACTCTAGGATAATAGGATAATGAAACATGGGTAGATCTCATTTATCTACTTACATGAGACTTTTCATACAAAAGTCCATGCCAATGTCAGCTCTAGAATAGCAAGATGATGACATGTGGAAAATAAAATGAGCTCTGATAGTGCTTGGGAGACACCTAAGCATGGAATAACCTACTTAAGATATAACATAGATGCATACCCAACTAAAATCAAAACATATTAGCTTAGTGATCCATTAAATCATACATCAAGTGTATATAAGCATAAGTTAAAATCAAAGTCAGAAAGTAAATTATTTGGCATGAATTATACACAACTTTGAGACACTTGCAAACATTGAAGTAAATCTTGTTTGATTAAATCAATAAAATAATAGGGATCAAAAGAGGTAAACAAATTCATTTTAAAATTAGATAAATTTATTTATGTCTTTACTTTTAAAATTTTATGGCATAGGATTCTAGGTCAAAAACCTTGAATAATGATATCCAATTAACAATGGGTCCCAATTTGAAATTTTAAAAATGAGGTGTGTGAGTTAGGGCACAATAAATGGTGACACATTGGGAAAAATAATCCTAATTATTTTGAGAACCTAGAATCTCAGTAATGTAACATATCAAAACTTCATCCTTTTTTAGAAAATAATAAATAAATGAAACCTTGAAATAAACTCCTACTTCCTCATGAAATATACTAACCCTTTCCATTCCTTGGATTTGAGTGTGTGATATTGTGAATTCAATTTTACCTTGTTTATGAGATTCTTAACAAAGTCCTAGATAGACATTGTATGTTTCATTTTGATCTCAAATTTTATGACCAAATAGAAAAGAAGGCTTGGGTATTACTCTACTACCAGCCAAGCATCTATAACCCTAATATAAATACATCTAATTCTATTCAAAGCCTTACTCTACTACAAGCCAAACATACATAGCCTTGGTAAAGATTACTTGAATCACCCTTTTATATAATTTTTTTTATAATATATGTTTTTTTGAAACATAGACAAAAGAAGGGTTGGAAATCACCATTAGCTGGGAGTATGTGTAAGAAAACTTATTTCAATCAATGTGTCCCTACTAGTGTGTATCTATTTCTATGTTTTTAAATCTCCCATTCAGGTTTTAACATGTTATAGTGCAGTTAATATTTTGAAAATAGAAATTATTTATAAAATTTGCATGATTATATCAGAGTAAATCTTAGAGGTCTAGTGAACTCATTCAACCAAAGTAGGACCTAATTCAATCACAACACATACCTTAACCCCATAATCTATAGTAATATTAGAATAAATACTTTATGAGGACTAATGGTGCATCCTTATGAATCATCCCCTTATTTTTTTAAATTATTTTATAATCTCAATGTAGGAAGTCAGTTGGTCTAGACTACAGTTTTATAAAACTAATATAAAAAACATAATATCTAATATACTGAAAGTAAATATAGAAAACAAGAAAGACTTATCCTAGAAAGCATGAAATCTATTCTAGAATGAAATAAATATAACCTAGAAAGAAAGAAATATTTTCTAATTCTACATTTATATTTCCACTTATAGTGATTTTGAGGCCTTTGTAGTTAGAACAGCCATGAAGCAATGCTTCAAAAATTGTCCATTGACTAGAAAGGTAAGGTCGTTACCTTGAAGGTTTTTCAACCAGAAGAAATTCTTACGTAGGATATTTGATATTTGATATAGAACAATCCATAAAGGATTGAACTTAACATGTTTTCCTTTCTTCTCATATGTTTTATCCCATAGAAGTACCAGGTTTGAAATCTTAAAGTCTTTGAACTTGATCTTTTGTTGAACTATTTTTTGATAATATCTTGATGTTTACTGATGTTATTTAGTGATTTAGTTCTTGCATCCTTAATATATACTATGTCAAGTAGTTTAGATTATATTATTTTATCTCTCCCCATGCATTCTTGTATGAACTGGTACCTTAGTATCTTAAGATTAATGGAAAATACAAGTTGTTGATATACCAAAAGAAAAGGTGAATCCTTAAGGGCTTGCTTGTGCCTAGCTTTATCTGCCCATAGAGCATATTTTAATAAGAGATTTTAATCTCTTGATTTGTCTTATGTTGACTTCTTGATGGCATCCATTATATTTTTATTGGTAAATTTATCTATTCCATTTCCTTGTGGATAATAGCTCAAAGATAGCTTGATTGTCTTCTGGTTTTCATAAGCCCAATATATGAATTCAAAAGATTGAAAAGTTGGACCATTTAAAAAAATAAATAAATAGCATTTTTAAACCTAGTTAATATATTTTCTTCCATAAACTTGATGACATCAATTGATTTTTAATTATTTATTACTACACCTTATGTCCACCAGGTGTAATAGTCAATCGTTGTTATGATAAACTTATTTCTTGATAAAGAGTTTGGGTTTATCACCCCAATGAAATCAAGGCCACATTAGGCAAAGGGACACCCTTTAATGATTGGTTGTAAGGGCATGACAACATTTACTTCTATTTTCCAAAATACCTAAAAGTCATGGAAAGTCTTGACATGGTTATGCATGTCCTCGACTATGGTGGGCCAATAGTATCCCATCCTTAGAGTATTGTGGGTTGTGGTGTTTCATGAGGGATGCCCACTACCTATCTTATGATGTAGGTTATCCAAGATATTTGTAGATTCTTCCTTTGAAACTTATATCAAATATATAACATCATAGTTATTCATGTATAGGAATCCCTTCTTGATAATATAATGAATTGATTTGAGTTTGAGGTCTCATCTATGCTCTCTATTTAAATTTAATGGGCACATACCTATGAGCAAGTAATGGATTATTTAAGAGTACCACTCACCATGAGTTATATGAGTCTCCTTAATTTATTTAATATTGATGCATGGGCTAGTCTTTATCATTAGATAGATGATCCCATAACCTCTTACCATCTTGGTAGGACTAATTTCAAGGTCAAAGTCCTAAAGTTTGGTCATCTATTTTCCTCTTAATTCACCCATCTCATTCTATCCAAGTGTGAGCTTGATAATATGATCTAAGAAAAGGACATATATTTTAATTCATAGAATATAGTGCCTAAAAATTTTCACCACTTTGATCAAGGCATAAATTTTCTTGTTTACCATAGAGTATTTTAACTCTACATCTTTGAAGTTAGTGTTAATGAAGGAAATGGGATGCTCATTGTCATACACCTTGTGTGTTAATATAACTATACTATGTTTTGAAGTGAATGAATAAATATAAAATCACTTATTGAAGTCTACACTAATTAGAACTAGGGCTTGAGTAATAGTAGTCTTGATGTCTTGGAAATATCTCTAGGATTTTATCATCCATTATATCTTAGCATCTTTATTAAACATAAAATTTAATGGTTTGACAATCTAGACAAGTCTATAAATAAATTTTCACACAAAGTTTATCTTACCAAAGAAGGACTTTAGTTTCTTCTAGTTTCTGGGACGTGTCAACTTGGATATGGCCTAAACCTAATATGTATAAATGGAAATCCCATATTTGGTGATGACATGTCCTAAAAGCTTGTCTTTGGTAACTTTTAAGATATTTTTATTTTGATTAAGTGACACTCCATACCTTTTACATCTATCAAAGACCTTTTGGATATAGTCCATATGATCAACTCTAACTTTGGAGAATATAGCGAGGTCATCCATGTATATGATAATGCTCTTAGAAACCAAAGCTTGGAAAAAAAATTCCATGGTCATATGCAAATTTCATCTTGCATTAATTAGGCTAAACAACATCCTTTTATGTGCTAAAGTTAACCACTTTATTGTGAAGTTAATCTTCATCTAATCCTCTACCTCTACTAGTACCTGATTATAACCAAAGAATCATTAAAAAAGGACATCATCTCTTATGCACTCACCATTTGAATTACCTCATCTAGTGAAGGTAAGGGTAATTGTCTTTTTTTTATGCTCTACTCAAGTTTTTGAATTTGACATAAAGTCTAAATTTTCCACTCTTTTTCTTGATTGGTACCGAATTGGATACCCAAGTAGAGTGCATAATTGGGAAGACAATTTTATCCTCTAGTAGCTTCTATACTTCTATTTGAATTAGATGGTTTAGAATTAGATTAACTAGCATTTACCTTTGCTTGAAAGGCTTTTACTCTAGTTTCATTAGGATAGTGTTTGTAATGACTCTAGGGTTAAATAATTTTAAGTATTCATATGTCTATGATATCACATATTTGTATCTAGTCAGTAAGTCTTTTGGATTCTATTTTTAATGTCAATGTAAGTCAGGCATATATTCACCTACTGAGGGTGTTAGTTAATTCCCAAATTTTCTTTGATAAGATTTGATTCAGTTACATTCAATTATTTCTAATTTTGAGCTTGGGGGTCTAAATCAAAATCTCACTTTAAGGAGACCATGTGTAGACACCTAAAAAGTGTCTAACCCTTGGTCCTTTCTCCCTCCTAGTCCTCCTTGGTCCCTAACCCACCTAGGTCTTATTAATTGAAAATAAACATCTATTTTTAATTAAATAAGGCCCCTTTTCCCTCTCCTTGCCACCTCGCCACCCTAAGATACCCTCCTTGGATCCCCTTTATTCCCCACATGGCCATTTAATACCTTAGTCTCCCATTCCAACCTCTCCTCTCGTCCATTTAACCCCGTCGACCGTTTCATCCTGGCATTCATTTGACCTGGCCGTTGGGAAACGGATGAAAGGCTATTTTTAGTCTTTCTCCAGCCTTTCAGCTGCCGACGTCGGTTATCCTTCGGCCGACGTCGGCGATATTACCGGCGTCGGCATCCTTCTTAACGGATTTTACACCGTTCTTTCTCCTCTGGTTCCTCTTCGCTTCTCTTCGCATCTCTGCGTTTTCTCTTTGGCATCCCGACCCCTGAACCTTTGTATCAGACCCTTGTATCAGTCCTTCACTTGACCTCTCTCCCTCAGGTACACAGCAATCTTTTGCAGGTGAACAACAGGGACTCTTCATCAGCAATAGGACTTCAACAAGCGGCAACAAGACCAACACTTTCTTCAGCAGGTACAGGTATGTTGTATTCTGTTTTGTTTCTTTATGCTTTCTAGTTATCTCTAAACTAGATTCAGCTCTCCTTCTCTCCCAACCCAGACTGTTAACCAAATCACACAGACCCGTATTCCCATCTCTTTGATTGTCCTCCTCTGTCCTTCTCTGTCCATTTGACTCCCCTGCTCAGACCCCCTGACTGCCTCAAATCAGACTCAGACCCGTCCACAGACACGTCCACAGACCAGACCTCACAACAAACCCGGACCATCTACAGACCAGAACCTGACCAGACCCGACTACAGGCCATTACCCCGACCGACATCGGTCATTACCCCACCGACGTCGGCAGACTAACCGACGTCGGCAGACCCGACAACCGACGCCGGTAGGACCACCGACGCCGGTGACTGTGACCATTTTGGCAGCTTCTTCCAGGTAAGCATTTGCTTCCTTTTTCTCTTTCAGTTTTGCTATTTATTTTAGTCCTTTTTAGCATTCTGTCTTTTTATCAGACTTATCTTTATCAAAACAGTGGGTTGACCTCCCTTAAGGAAGTTCTCATACTTCTGGGAATAGGCTTTTGCCTAGCAACCCACCATCTGTCTATCTAACACCTTTTTGTCCAAGTTTTCTTCTTTGCAGGTGTCATTCCTCCATAGCCAAAGAGGAGTGCCCACGAATGTCTGGATTTACGGTGCACAGTCTTTAGTCCAGGTACTTCCAAGCCTTGTCCATTACTTTCTTCTAGTTTCTTTCTTTTAAGTCTGAAAAGCAAATTTGAGTTAGAAACATCTCTGGCACGCCCGGTGGGACCTTAGGTTCCTCCTGGGTTCCTTTTCTTTTTTTTTTCATTCATTTAGGTGCATTTAGGCTCCTTCCTTCTTGTCTCTTTCTTCTATTCCAAATGACACTATAAGCAGGACTAAAACAAACCTTTCTTCCTTGCATTCTAGACTAGTCTAAATATCATACTCTCATCCCTTTCTCCATCTTGTCTTCATAACAATATCACATTTCGACTTGGGCTTAAAACATATTGCACTTTCATCTCTGCTTGTGATTGCATTAGTCCACATCTAGTAACTTAGGCGCTTATTGAATAAACCGTAGACACTTTATGTTACACTACCTGATCACATGCACTAAAACAAACATAAAACATACCTGAGACAAGGCCTGACTGGGATTTCATCACCCAGCGGATACCTTACCCGTCCCGGTGACCCCACTTGGATTTCATCACCAAGGGGGAAGCCCACTCCGTTCTCTAGCGGAGTCTAAACTCTAGGCGAGGTATATCTTGGCTAAGCAAGACCAGCTAACCACTGGAATCGTGAAGTGAGGGGAGCTTGCTCCTTAGCACCAGGCCACGTACCAGACCCTAACACAGATCTTTGAGCACCTAAAACAACACCTGAAACCATCCTTAGACCGCCTTCTTCTAGGACCCATTTTTTCAGCCAATCTCCCCAAACATTCATCTAAGGCATAAGCCACAAGTTTCTAAGGTTAATTTCTAGGATTTATCGCTTAGGCTTGTCTGTCTTTCTCTATTTTCCTCTTCTCATCTGTTTGTTTGAGTGTGTGAGGACGTTTTCTTCTTTGTTTTTCCAAGAACCTTTTGGCTCTCTGGAAAACACAGTCACCGACATCGGTTTTGCCACCGACGTCGGCTTCCCCTGTCACCGCCATCGGTTCTACTACCGACGTCGGCTTCATCTATTACCGGCATTGGTTATCTGACCGACGTCGGCCTTATTTCTTACCGACATCAGTTTTTCAACCGACGTCGGTCTCTGTCACTGTCCTTTTTCTTAAAACCAGCAGCCTGAAATCTATCCATTCTCTGTCAAGACCACATTCTGGTTTTCTGAGACTGCAAAAACACAGTTTCTGGAACCAGGCCTCTCTTCTTAACCACTTTAGCCAACAACCGCTTTCGTCTATCCTCGTCCCTAACCAAGTCCTATCATGGAGTTCCACTCGGATACTGAAAGAACTCCTACAGGACCAACCCCGACCCCGACCTCGACTCAAATTCCCATCATCACTGAAGGGGACCAGGATTTTGCAAGATTCCTGGACCTCAACACCGCAGCCCTTCAAAACTATCTCGCAAGAAACCCAATGCGAGACCTTTCGGGTGACATGGTGACGACATCCACACCATTCACCACCCACCCCTTTTCGACTCAACCTTTCGCCTCGACTATTAACCCAACCATGGCCAATACGCAAAGTTTGGCCTCCCCGTCTATTTTTAGACCGACCTCCACCAGGGTGTCATTACCCCCTCAACCGCCTGCAATTCAACCAAGTTCTACATCATGTCAGAACTTGATTGTCTCGACCCCTCGCACTCTTGCACCCACAAATGTAGGCGTGCCGACCTATCTTTCTACCAGTGCCGCCATTCAACCACCTTTGGCGGTGCCCAGTCAACCTATACCTTCGACCTTCATAACGCAACCACCTTTAGCCTCCGCTTCTGTCCCTGCGACTAGTCATCCGTACATTGTACAACCGACTATGTCGCACGCCTCCTCTAGCCTCTTTCAAGCGCCTTACAACTTAGGGGGCGCTCAACCCGTCAATCCGTCAGCAGATCTTATCAAGATGCTGATGGATAAAATGTCCAGTCTCGAAGCCTCCATTTCTGGTTCAAGCAATACTTTGTCATATGACCAAATTTGCAATGAGCCCATCCATCCTTCTGTCCCTATTCGACCATACCCTAACCATTGGGAGCTTCCTAAATTCTCTCACTTTCAGAGTAAGGAAGACCCACAACAACATCTACGGGCATTTAGACATGCCTATTATCTTATTTCCCATGACGATGCGTTACTTTTATGCACGTTTCCTATGTCCCTTTCTGGCCCTGCCCTTGACTGGTATAGTTCGCTTGCCAGACACTCTATCTATTCATTCATCCAACTCGCCCAACTATTTCTTGACCATTTCTCGATCAACATCACTAAACAAGTCTCAATCACAGACCTTTACTCCATCAGGCAATTTGATGACGAATCTATTGTCGACTTTGTCGCTCGTTGGAGGGGCCTGATCAACTAGCTCTCCTTCTCTTTGCCTCAACCCGAGCTCATCGAGCTCTTTTCTCGAGCATGTGCTAGACACATCTCTTCTACCTTGCGGATCCAGACATTCCGCACCTTTGACGAAGCTTTCATCATGGCCCGAAAGCTCGAACTCCGCACCCTTGAAGAAGATAAGGTCAAATTGTGTCATACCAACGCAAAATCTACTGGCCATTCTTCTTCCAGACCTTCTTCTTCTGCCAATTCCGAATCCAAAGGAGTGGCCAACACTGTGGTCGTTAGATCACCATCCTCAACAACAACTAATTACTCTCAACCTTCGACATCTTCCAGCATCACCAAACAATTCCAACAACGGTACATTCAGCGTTCTTACACTCCACTTGGAGAACCATACGCTTCCGTTTTGGAAAAACTTCTCAAGCAGGGGGTCCTCAATCTCCCTCCAATCCGACCACCTCAATTCAACCCTTCAAAAGCCCTCCCTACATGGTATAGGGAGTCCGACTTCTGTCCCTTTCATCGCATCCAAGGCCATGACATCGACAACTGTCGAACCTTCAAAAACATCGTCCAAGACATGATCAATAAGGGGGATCTTGTTTTAGATAACCCGAACGCCCCTCCTAATCAACATATCGATATTTTCAGACAACCTTTCCCCAATCATCTGCCTACTCAAAACAACATCCAGACTTCGACTAATAACTCTCAAGACCATGACATTCACACCATTAGCACTATCTTGCCTCTTGTCCTTAACCAACCTCATCCATTAAAGGATGAGGAACCTTCCTCTCCTACTAGTCCTCCATCTACCTCTCTTGTATTGGAGGACCCTTTGACCACATCAACGCCATCAAGCCCACCTTCATTCGATGACCCTACCTTGCCTACTCCTCAATTACAAGTAGAAGGCATGATCATCCATGCCCTCTGCCCACTTGAGGAGCCGCCCTCTCTTATTTCTTCTCCACCAAGAGAAGAACTAGTCTTTCCACCCGCTTCAACCGAGGAAGACCCAGTCACGGTTTCCTCTTGCCCTTTGCGTGAGATTTCTACATCTCGCTCAACTTCGTCCACATCTAAACCCAAACCCATATCTAACCTCGCCTCACACAATGGTGGCCCTCGACCCAGACACACAAAGACTACTAGGCCTCATCGGAGAATTCCTCCCCCACCTTCGTCATTACCTTCAATCTTGGGCCCGCATCCATCCACTTTAATAGGAGTGCTTCCCACTCCCATCCTTCACCGAGGCACATCGCCTCCCTTACTCCCTCATCCCATCAGACATACATCTCATCCAAACCTTCGACCTATGCCTCCTTCGCCTCCCAAACCAACGTCACCAATCCTCACTGCAATAAAACATCCAGACCCGTTAGTAGGTTCATATGCCTTGCTCTTATGGCAATTATTGCAGTCCTCTCGCCTCGACCTCCCGCCTCTTAGACAATATCAATCTCTCGGACCTAAACCACCATGGTTCGATGACACTTGCATTTGTGCGTATCATCGCACGCCTGGACACGACACGGAGCATTGTCATGCCCTCAAGGTCGCCATTCACCAATGTTTGAAGAATGACACCTCCCTTCTTGACCACATCATCAATAAACCTTCAACACCATCCCGCCCATCACCTCTCGGATCAAGACCCTCTTGGTTCAACAACTCTACATTCTGCCATTATCATCACATTCCGGGACATGACACTGAGCATTGTTGCGCTCTTAAAGCTGTCATTCGTCAACACCGGAAAAAGGATTCCCTTCTCATCAAGGGTCCTCTTGACCACCTCTTCAACAAGACATCAACCCCGACTCATGCCTCTCCAACCTCATCAATTAAATCGGGATCTCCACGCCAGACTGTGGGCCCTTTGCCGCCTTTGACCCCCTTATTCGACATTAACACCGTCCATTTGACCACTAAACCTCAACTGATCTTAACCAATCTTTCAAACATTCGCCCTACCCGCTGGGGGAACTCATCTTTCATCCAAACCTCGACCAACTTTTCAACCCAGTCTCTACCACGTATCAATCACTCATCTCGACCAAGTGTCCATCGACCCAACCTCTGACCAATTATTCGACCAGTCTCAACCAAGCATTCAACCTTTTTCAACCAACCAACGACAATGTCAACCAAACTTCGACCACATATCAATCAACCAGACCTCTCGACCAAACATTCAACCTTTTTCAACCAACCAACGACAATGTCAATCAACTTCACATCCATCAATCAACACTTGACCAATCTGGAAAGAGGCAAATTGGGGCAAGTTTGCTCCTAATTGACTCGGACCTTAACATACAAGCATGGCCCAGGGTCTTATTAGACCCTAAACCCCTTTCTTATGTCTTGCGTCTTCGACCATTCTTTTGCTAGTCGAGTACTCGTCTACTTGACACGTAACTTGAGCTCGTCCCTTGAGCACTCCTCGTCCTCTTAATCCTCATCCCTTTCAACCCTATTCCCCCTTAACAAGTCCTCTACAACCCTTTTAGGATGCAGTGATGCTTTGTCCTAATAAAAGGGGCGTCCTTGAGCTTTTACAGTCTTGTCCGTGACTCTCATTTCTATCAATATATCCAAGTCAAGATGTCAAAGCATATCCATGGTCTCTAAATCAAGTCAAATCAAAAATACAGACTGATCCCTCGAAGGACAGCTATACTATCATTGTTGTATTACTAGACTGATCCCTTGAAGGACAGCTAGGCCAACTTATCAAACATTATCAAGCAAAAATATAGACCACTCCCTCGAAGGATGGCTATGACTACTCTGGCAATAAACAACAACTTTTCTTAGAAGCTTCCCGCATCGATCAGCTTCGCAACATGACCATTACATCAAATGACATCTCTATGCAGGCTTCCCGCATCGATCAGTCTGCGCCAAAAAAAAAAAAAAAAAAAAAAAAAAAAAAAAACGAGTCACGGACATTGGCTTGTAGTTGTCTCAGGGTCTCCTATAAAAGGGGCAAGGTTATTCCTGCTCTTAATCGGGTTACCCTATCCTCCTCCTATCACCGGCTCAAGGGACTTCGAGCTCACTTTAATGTCAAAGTGATTCGATTACCGTTCTAACTCAACACTGGTCAACGACGTAATGCATGAATGGGGCTTTGGTTCTAATCACCCCTATCTATGCTTCCTTTCTGGTCCTTGTCAATGAAAGAGCAATTTGCCTTTCACCTTTCTCTACACTTTGGTCATGCTTTGGCCACGTCTATTGTCGACTCATCCTTAAACCAAGCCAACTCCAACATTTTTCACTCCATCATCGACATTTTCAACATGACATCAGGCATCATCCTTGACCATTTTGCATAGTTCCCATGGACACCAATACACATGGAAACTATCGACCAGACCCAATTTATGTTAAGCATAAACCAATACTTGCTGAAGCATAAATAGACCCTTCATTCATTTTTAGCATACATCCATCGCGACTATGGAAACTTGCTAGAGATGAAAGACCCTCGACCACTTCTACAGAATACACCATCTGTAGCATCCTTTTATCTTCATCTTACCTTCATCATTTCGACACATGACCAATCTCATCATCGACCATTTTGACCCTCTTTGTCCGAACTACATTGGTCTGAGGCCCTAGGACCAGGGCTATGTAGGCAGCACTCAGATACCACATCTTCTGAGGTTAGCTCGACCACCCCCGTTTGTTCATCCCTACGATGGACAAACCTTTTCTTCTTTGACTCTTATCATGCCCAACTTCGTCACTTTGACCAAGACCTTTGACCTCAACCAGTCATTGACCTTTGACCAAGACCAATCAATCCCTCTGACCCTCCCTCCCTTTTAGGGAGAACTACATCGGCCTGAGGCCCTGTCACCAGGGCTATGTAGGCAGCACTCAGTTGACATGGGGTCTTCTGGGGTTAGCTCAGTCGCATCCTTTCGTCCATCCATCCTCTTGACCAATGACCATTGGAGATCATGCCTATCTCCTTCGACCTTTGACCCACTTCCAAGCCAATGTTGCCTTGGTTGTTTTTGCGTGTATGCTATTCCACGGCTGGTTAGCAGAATTATTCACAGACCTTTTTTTGACCCTTCACAAGTGTAGGATCGCGAGCCAGTTGATCCCTACCACTTGTGGCCTTTTCGTGTTTCTGGGAGCACTTCCTGAGCCCTGGATACCCGGGACACGATGACCATTTGGAGCTTCAGCTTAGATTGAGTGACCCGATCAGCAGATGACTAAATGCTGGGGCCCGGTTACTTCAATTTTGGCACTCCTTGACCCTTGACGATGCGACAATTTGACCTGACCCTCTCGTGAAGTGGACTACGCGCAATCATGACTTTTACAGCGTTTTCACTCACTTTCATCTTTCTCATCCACCTTTTGTCAAATCAGCACCCAATATCAGGTTCCTTCCTTCGACTCCTGCTTTGAGGGGGAATACCTCATCTACTTCGGGGCAATCATCCATCATCCTTCACCTGGGGCAACCACTCCCTGTTTTTGTCTTGCAGTTCGTCTAGAAAAACCAACAAGACAAAAAGGGGCAAATGTAGACACCTAAAAAGTGTCTAACCCTTGGTCCTTTCTCCCTCCTAGTCCTCCTTGGTCCCTAACCCACCTAGGTCTTATTAATTGAAAATAAACATCTATTTTTAATTAAATAAGGCCCCTTTTCCCTCTCCTTGCCACCTCGCCACCCTAGGATACCCTCCTTGGATCCCCTTTATTCCCCACATGGCCATTTAATACCTTAGTCTCCCATTCCAACCTCTCCTCTCATCCATTTAACCCCGTCGACCATTTCATCCTGGCATTCATTTGACCCGGCCGTTGGGAAACGGATGAAAGGCTATTTTTAGTCTTTCTCCAGCCTTTCAGCCGCCGACGTCGGTTATCCTTCGGCCGACGTCGGCGATATTACCGGCGTCGGCATCCTTCTTAACGGCTTCTGCACCGTTCTTTCTCCTCTGGTTCCTCTTCGCTTCTCTTCGTATCTCTGCATTTTCTCTTTGGCATCCCGACCCCTGAACCTTTGTATCAGACCCTTGTATCAGTCCTTCACTTGACCTCTCTCCCTCAGGTACACAGCAATCTTTTGCAGGTGAACAACAGGGACTCTTCATCAGCAACAGGACTTCAACAAGCGGCAACAAGACCAACACTTTCTTCAGCAGGTACAGGTATGTTGTATTCTGTTTTGTTTCTTTATGCTTTCTAGTTATCTCTAAACTAGATTCAGCTCTCCTTCTCTCCCAACCCAGATTGTTAACCAAATCACACAGACCCGTATTCCCATCTCTTTGATTGTCCTCCTCTGTCCTTCTCTGTCCATTTGACTCCCCTTCTCAGACCCCCTGACTGCCTCAAATTAGACTCAGACCCGTCCACAGACACGTCCACAGACCAGACCTCACAACAAACCCGGACCATCTACAGACCAGAACCTGACCAGACCCGACTACAGGCCATTACCCCGACCGACATCGGTCATTACCCCACCGACGTCGGCAGACTAACCGACGTCGGCAGACCCGACAACCGACGCCGGTAGGACCACCGACGCCGGCGACTGTGACCATTTTGGCAGCTTCTTCCAGGTAAGCATTTGCTTCCTTTTTCTCTTTCAGTTTTGCTATTTATTTCAGTCCTTTTTAGCATTCTATCTTTTTATCAGACTTATCTTTATCAAAACAGTGGGTTGACCTCCCTTAAGGAAGTTCTCATACTTCTGGGAATAGGCTTTTGCCTAGAAACCCACCATCTGTCTATCTAACACCTTTTTGTCCAAGTTTTCTTCTTTGCAGGTGTCATTCCTCCACAGCCAAAGAGGAGTGCCCACGAACGTCTGGATTTACGGTGCGCAGTCTTTAGTCCAGGTACTTCCAAGCCTTGTCCATTACTTTCTTCTAGTTTCTTTCTTTTAAGTCTGAAAAGCAAATTTGAGTTAGAAACACCATGCACATAGGGATATTCTTATCCTTTAATTTAAAATTCCATCTTCTCCTAGGTCTTCACCATGCATGGGTTCAATATCTTTCTCATCTATTATCTGAGCCTCAAAATCTCTAGAGTTATTCATGAATTATAAGATTTTTTGCTCATATTTGAATATTTGGATGTTTTCCATATTATCTAGGATAGAGGGGCAAGGAAATAGATCTATTGAGAACTTATACATCTTAGACTCTTAGAGTGGTGATATATTGACAACTAAAGTTGCTAGTGACTCAGTTTTTTGGTTCTACTTTCTTGGGATAGCCTTGATTTCAAATGCTTTGAGAGATTTATTTAGGTCCCAATATCGGTGATTGTACTTATTAAAGTAGGTGAAATTACATTGATACTTGTTTCTAATCTGGTTAACAACCCACTTAGAATCACCAAAAATTAACAGATGTTTGACATTGTGCTTGAGTGAAAATAACAATTCAAGGATAATAACTTCATATTATATTTTGTTATTGGTGCATGGAAAATAATATTGTAAGTAGTAAAGTATTACTTGCTCTATAGATTTTTTATGGCCATGCCAACACCAAAACCTTGTTTTTATTTAGCTCTATTGAAATGGAGATTTCATAATTAATATGGACCTTAAAATTCTTGTTCACATGTCTCTTTCTTGGTGGCGAATGTATAAATTCCTACATGTAAATACATGAAGTCAAATTTTTCATTAGTGGTGTTGTACTCAATAATCGGGTGTTTTATCTTCATCTCTTTGTCTACTTGAATCTAATTACCTATTTCTTTCTAGGGAAACCACATGTGTGAAAAGTTAGTTTCCATGTATCTATTTAGTGCTTTGGACCAATATTGACTTAACAACACACCATATACTTCTAGAATGTTGATAACCAATATTTCAATGGTCTATTTCACATTTGGTTTGTTAATTTTCCAACACATGGGAAATAAGACTTGCCTAATTGTAGGACCACCCTATTTGACTTATTTGGAATTAAATCCAACTTATTTCACATAGTTGTCAACATCATGTTATCTGAGGTGCCCAAGTTAACCAAAAATTTGTGAACATTCTTTCCAAACATTTAGAATATCATTAAAAATGGTGGTGCTTCAGGTTTATCTTTAAATACCATCACATTTGCATGTGTAGCTTTGGATTTTTCAAAGGCAGAGGATATCCAAATTAGGGATTTGAGAAATAATTCCCTTTGTTTAGTGATTTGATAGAGTTCATGTAGGGTGATGTTGGCCTTGAGATTCTTCATGTCCTCAACAATGTTGTACCCAACTCTACTTTATGGTTTTGTGCTCTACAACTACTCATCTTTCCTAGGGGGAGGTGGATTTTTGTTGAGCTAAGAATCTATAGTATTAAGAACATTATTATTCAAAGGTTTAGAAGTAGTAATAGATTGTTTATTCTTAATATTGTAATTATTCCTATATAAATGTTTGAATTCATGTATTTTGAATGTATTATCCTCTAGTTCACTATCATCCTCTTCTAGAAATGGTTGATCATAGGTATCAAAGACCATCATTATACTATAATTTTTGGGATTATTAGATTAAGAAGGTTCTATTTTTTGTGTAGAGATTTATTACCTATCCATCTCTTTCTAAAATATCATGAAGGTTATGTAGAACTTGATGTAGTCTATCTCACCATGTTGTGCAATGTTATGAACTCTACACTAGTTTGGAAGGGTTGCTTCCATGATGTTGATCTATGGCATTATATTAAGTCGATTTTGTTCTATATTATTCCTAGACCTATTGAAAACTCTATTATATCTATGAAATATGAAGTTCTGATTAGTATTCTACCCTCCATTTTTACCCATGCATTTCTACATATTTAGAAACTCATTACTTAATTTATATACCATCCTCTAGATTGATTCTAACTCTATTTTTTGGAATTAGAATTAGAACCATGTGTTATAGTAGTATTGAACAATATTAGAGATTGGTTCAAGTTTTATTAGTTAGATCTAGGCACAAAATTAATCTAAAATCCAAGATGATGATTGGGTGGATCCTAGGTTAAGGGTAACTGATTCTACACCTATTTCTGGTTTTGGGACACAATTCTCTAATTTATATTTGGTATTTGAATGAAAGCCATAAAAAATAGGTTCAAGACTAAGTGGGGCCAAATATTTAATTTTAGGGTTCAAATGTTTGTTTACGTTGATAGCTATAGCATAATCCAAAGGTAATGTATCAATACCGATAATTCTACATATAAAGACATCAGTCACAGGGTTCAAAACATTCTCTTACATCTTGAGGGCCAATGCCTCATTGGGTTTGTAGGCAATATAAAGTATAGTATAAATATTCTATAATATAGCATTGAAGGTTCATATTGGCTCATTTATATCTCTTCTCATGCTAGAAAAGTGTTGATAAACAACACTTACAATGGTAACCTAGCTAAATTGTGTCAAAAACATGTTTTGACATTCTTACCAAGAGGTGATTAAACCTTATATGACATTAACAAATTATTCATATGTTACATCTAACAAAGTGAAGAAGATAGTCTGTATGCCACATCTTTATGCATTATATTTTATCCCTAAAGTAGTTTTAAAGGCCTTAATATGTTCTTCAATAATCCTTCCTCTTGAGGGAGAAAAGGAAGATATATATATATATATATATATATATATATATATATATATATATATATATATATATATATAAGGGTTTATAGGTAGATCATAGACATCTCCAATGATGTTTATGGTAGAGTCAGTTAGCTAGGTTAGAGTCTAAGCTGGAGCTATGGGTTGAGACATAAAGAGTAACGAAATAAGGGGTTGTCTTCTTACAGAGAATGATTGAGCCCATAGTTGTCTACTGACTCATTTTTCAAACCTAACTTTTCTATGGATTTGAAAAGGTGGGAATAAAAATTTAGTGTGTAAGGTTGACCTTGTCAATATTTTGGGTGCTCCTAGTTCAACTTGAGTGATTTATTTCAAATAAAATAGAGGTGAAAGTGCAGTCCCTCTTTCTAGATCCAACTTAAGTCACTTATTTTTATGTGGGTTTTATGCACACCACAAAAAAATTTATGAGGTAGCCTCTAACATTTTAGGATTGGTGAAATTGTTCACTTTAAGGCATGAGTTTTTGGGTTTATGGTTTTGTAAATAACTTGCTAGTGAAATAATAGCGAGCAAGGTAGTTTGTTTACCATGGATGGGTCAGCTTTGAGTGAATATAAATCTAATTGAGATGGGTGGGATGATTATGGTTATAACCTAAAGTGGGTAATAATTTAAAATAAAACCAAAATGAGGGAAACTTTTCAAGACCAAATCTTTAACTAGAGGTTGGATAAGGATCAAAAACTAATATTTGCTACAGGATAATGTAACACACCAAAAATCAAACATAGTTAGGAGTCAAAGGGAACTAAAATACATCATACTTAAACACTTAAAATCAATGGTTTTCATATTTTTAAGACTAAAATAACACATCTACAAAGGGGGATTATGATTCATATGAAAAAAAACATCTATATTAGTGATAACTCAATATGAATAACTGTATATAAAAGAGATAACTTATTCACAACAAAAATACTAAATAATTGAAATGATAAAACCTATTACACAATCCAAAAGTTTTGGAAAAGAATTATATTTTTCACATCACGACTATAATTGTAGATATTTTTATAATTTTATATTAATATTAACAACCAAAATTCTCCTTGAAGATACAATTATAAATAAGATTGGGATGGGAAAGGCCTCATCTCTCAAGTGAATTCTAAAAATACATATATGAAAATAACACCATATGTTAATCTCATGCAAAGTGTGCATGTACAAAAATGATTGCTAAAAATAGAATTCTCCATTTAAAATACAATATATATAAGATAAATGAGTCAAGAACTGATAGTTCCATCTCAATCAGTACATGCACATATATATGTATATTTATAAAGTGATAATTCAATAATACTAAACTAATAACACTGTAACATATATGAAGTAGATGCTAAAGTCCATGGGAATGAAGTTATAACTAGAGTAAGCACTAAAATTGTAGCTACACTCAAAGTAATTATCAGTGTAGTTTTGGATGTAGTAATTGGGAGTGGCACATAGGTAGGTCTATTTTGAGTATGTGCTAGTTCATACTTGGGAAGATGAGTAGTTTGAGGTGGAATGGGATGGACCTTGTTACTGAAGTAGATTACTTGGCTACTTTCATCTATAGGTAAATTACAATACTTACCAATAATTTGACCTCTATGGTCTCAAAATCAAGCAGAGATCTTTTGAATAACTAAGGAAGCTTATCCATTAGTTTATTCTATACACCCAATGAAAATATAACCTCTACATGTAGTATCTTAGCTCCTATATTTTTTCCCTTGAAAAATTGACTAGTTGAATTATTTCATCATTAGTTCTATGTTAGTGTAGGCTATTTTTTCTTGCAATTTATCTTATTTTCCTACTTGGATTTTCATGTCATTTATATTTCATATATTTGTGGATAGTCTTGCTTAGGTTTGTAGTCATAGGAGTTACTTTAACCTATCATATGTCATAGTAGTTATCTTATGCCTCATTCATTGTGGGAGTTACTATGTTGATCAACTATTCTTAGACCGAGGAGTTACACTCTATTTTGAGGCATCCTTAACTGCCTTTCATGGAGGAGTTACATCCACTCCTATTTGTACTTATATTTCCTTCAAATTATCTAATTCAAATGTATTGAGTTTGAGTTCAACTTTATTGTGTACAAATTAGTCTTTGTGTTTTAATATTTTGCAAATTTTTGAGTTTGCCCAGACTTGGCCTTCATGAAAATCATGTCTCACTTCATTCTAGTGCACTTCCATGAACTAGAAGATCCATGGCATCCCCAATATGGTATCAGAGCCATGCTAGTATAACTAAGTGTTGGTTTATTGTTGCAATTAATTTTGAATTTGAGTTTTTTTTTCTTTTGAAATAACTTTAATCTCTTATGATTAATTTTGAAATCCCAATTTCGAGTCTTTTCTAAAGGCATTTCAAATCTACATAGGCATCTACATTCTATTTATGTTGAGTTTTACTTTGAAATATTTTAAATCTGAGTTGCATTTTTAGTACAACATTGAATTTTATACTACTTTGGCATTGGTTTCTAACAAAGACACAACTATGTATGAAAGTGGCATGAGAATCCAATCTTGGTAGCATTATTTATCTTAACTTGGAATTTTTTTATCTAGTTTTTATTATGATAAAAAAGGTGTCATCTATTTTGATTATTGTGTTGAAATATCAGATCTAAGTTCTTTTAATACAGAAAATTAGGCATTATATTATCAGATCTAGATAAGAATCTTCTGAGCTACATTGGAATTCCAATATCCTCCCTAGGTGTTGGTTTCTAATTTGAAAAGACACCTTGGCATCCTCTTTTCTACCAAAAAAAGTGTGTATTTTCTAAATTCTGCATTGGAAATTTGCATTTTCCACCTTGGCATCTCATGTTTTCCTCCTTGGTAGGCCCACACTCAGCCTCCTTCTCACATTGGTATCTTTTGCTCCCATATTTTTTTTCATTAATGACTTAAGTATTTTTTATTACATCATTTAGAATGTTAAAAATTCAAGTCATTTGAATTTTTTTAAAAAGAGAGCTTTTTTTGAGTCTTTCAAAACTTGTATCTCTGCTTGACAAAGATGAAGTTCGGGCCCGATTGGTAGGAGGCTAAATCCCCCTCAAAATACCAAACCACTTTATTCTATACTCCAATATATTTCCAATGAGTGGTTAGAAGTAACATTTCACCTCACTCAAGGGTACTTTTTTAATCATTTAGTGCATTTTTTATTAAAAATGGGTTATTGATGAGAATTTATTTCATTAATATCTTGTAAATGGTAGCTCAAAATTGAGTTCCATGTTTTTTAAAAGTGTTTATTTTTAAATTTTTTACATATCTATCCAATTTTAATTGTAAAACACACTTAATTATAAAGTGCCATTTTTTTTTTTTTTTTTTTTTTTTTGGGGGGGGGGGGGGGGGGGGGGAGGTACCTGACATAGTTTCAGGGGAGGTTGCATTGTGGTTGTGTTTCTATTATAAAAATTCTCTCATTTTCTATATTTTATTTATAAAATAAAAAATGTATTAATATTAAATTTTGTAATGGATCTTATAATTTTTAATGCACTCACACCCTTCAACTACCTGAAATGGAAAAGTAAGATTACAATGGTTCTTAGGAGTAAAGGGTTGTTTCACATAACTATGGGAATAGAAACTCAGCCCATATTTGAGGTAGACAAGATAAAATGGTTTAATAAATGTGATGAATCCTTTGTAATGTTATGTCCTTCAATGTCATTATAACTCCTTTTCCACATAGAGTCAACCAAATCTTCTAAAGAAGTATGTGACACCCTAGAAAACTTGTTTGGGAAAGTCGACACCATGAGGGGTCATGAGATTGAGATTGAGCTAATTATTATAATCCCTAGAAAATTTTATACATTGTAGGACTTATTAACTAATATTAAGTCACTTATATTGTAGTTAAATGAGTGTGGAACTAAGAATAAAGATGAATAGTTAGTTCTTTCTATGCTTGCAAAACTAGGACCTGATTACTCTATATTTGTCTCTACTTTTATGTTACCAAGAGAGCCATGGGAGACAATTAGAAAATTCCATCCTTATATAAATTCATTTCATATTTAACTAAGGAACATGATATTTTGATCTAGATGAGAACCCTCAAGTCTTCCAAACCTTTAGCCCTCATTGTTCAAAATGGGAAACAAAAAGCCTCTAGCAGTAAGAATAATAAACAAAAGAGTAAGGATATAGAAAAGAAGAAATAATATAAAACCACTATAAAAACTATCACTAAAACCTACTCCTATAAAGGGAAACCTAATAAAGATAAGGTAAGTGCTCCTATCGCAAGAGGAATGTGCATAATGACCACAAGTGCATGAAGAAATAGATATACCACCTTACACATCTCTTGGAGAATAACAAAATAGGGGTCCCTAAGTCCATCAAATAGTATTCATCAATCAAAGAATTCTCCAAGTTAAAGGAAAAATGGAAATATAAACCTAAGGGCAAAGCTTTAGTTATAGTAGATTCCACATCTACTTCATCATGGGTTATAGACTCTGGTGCTTCACACCACATGGGTTCATCAAAGGATGAGTTTCTTGACTTAGAGCCCTGTAACATGTCTTCTATCACTTTAGGTGATGATACTCTAGAAAAAATTACATGGAGAGGTTCTATTGAATTTTAAGGTGGAACATTCACAAATGTTCTAAGTGTACCTTCACTATCATCTAATCTCCTTTCTGTGTATCAAATTACCCACATAGGGTAGGGCATGAGAGTCAAGTTCACACTAGATTTCATTGAGATCAGAGAGCTACATAGTGACACTAAAGTTTCATTAGGGAGGGATAATCACCATTTTAGGCTATACACCTTCTCTTATTTTACTTTAGATATTTCTCCTACCACATTTCTTACCCATTTAGATGGAGTTAACAAGTTATGGCATGAGCAGTTTGGCCATCTTAACTATTGCTATCCTGAGTAGATGAGTCAGTAGGACATGGTTATTGACTAGCTTGGAGTTAAATTCTCTAATGGAATTTGTGAGGGTTGTGCCCTTAGCAAACATCCTGAAGAGAAATTTGACAAAAGTTAAAAGAGCTTTAGTACCTCTTGAGTTGATTCACAGTGATGTCATGAAATAGTTTCCCCATATTTATTTTACCAGGGCCAAATATGTCATCACCTTCATTGATAACTTTTACAAATACACATGGGTCTACTTTCTTATACAAAAGTCTTAAGTCTTTGATAATTTTTGAGACTTCAAGGCTCTTGTTGAGACTCAATCTAAAAAATACATCAAAATCCTTTGGATAAACAATGAGGGGGAATACGTCAACCACATATTTGAAAAATTCTATACCATAAAGGGGATTGATTTTCAATGGATAGTACCTTACACTCCTTAGTATAATGGTGTAGCAAAATACAAGAATCAATCTTTGAAGGAGATGGAAAACTATATGATTTAATCTAGATCATTAGCTCCACAGTTCTAGGTAGAGGCAATCAATTGTACATGCTACATTTATATCTAAATTCCTCACAAAGATTTATAGTGATTCACTCCTTTTGAAGCTTAAAATAATAGGAAACTAGAGGTGTATCATTTTAGGGTCTTTAGATCACAAATGATGGCACACATTCCCAAAAAGAAATGCAAGTCTATGGAAGTTCAATCCAAACCTTGCATCTTTACTGGGTATCTAGATGGGGTCAAGGTTTATAGGCTTCTCCACCCTAAAAATCATCAATTTTTCATTGAGATAAGTGTTAAGTTTTAAGAGATTCCCACTTAATCTTTACTAGACACTTCTCTTATGTCAGTTTCACTTTATTTGGATGAGTAATCTGAGGATTTAGATTATTCATAATAGGTTCCTGAGGGAGATGATTCTTCTTCCAGATCTAATAATGAGTTTGATAGTGAGTAGAGTGATGGGGAGTCATCTTTATCCACTTTTAGACATGCATTATAGGATGAGGATTCAACCCCTAACTCACACATTGTAGGTCCTCTTTAGGCTAGGTAGACACTTTAGAGTGTAGGAACTTGGACCACAGATCTAGATGATGATAGATGTACTTGGGAAAACTTTTAGAGTGGACCACATTCATTCTTTGCTTCCATGACTAATCCACATAATTTTAGAGAGACATCAAGCATACTTGAGTGGGATAGAGCCATGGATGGGGAATATAATTCCTTGATTAGCAATCACACTTGGGATTTGACTTCACTTCCTAAAGGAAGGAATATGGTTCAATGTCATTGGATATATCAGATGAATGTTTTTGCAAATGGGTCAATCGATAAGTACAAGGCATGATTAGTTTCCAATGGTTTTTCATAGGTAGCTGGTATTGACTACTTAGAGACCTTTTCACCCATTGTAAAGATGACTTTAATTCAATTCACACTAGCTTTAACCACAACATATGGTTCAAATATGCATAACATGGATGTGAAGAGTGCCTTTCTTTATGGAGAAATTGAGGATGATATCTACATGGAATAGACACTTGGGTTTTTTCAAGATTCATCTTTAGCTTATAGACTTAAGAAATCTATCTGTGGCCTCAAACAAGTCCCTTGGCCTTGGTATGCCAAAATGGATTCCTTTCTCCTTACTTCAGGGTTTACTAGGTGTCATTCAAATCCCAATGTGTACTTCTTATGGTAGGATTATTATTTACTGATATTGGTCCTTTATGTTGATGATATTTTGATCATCAAGATTTCTTCATCATCTATTGTTATGGTGAAAATAGCTCTACATGATAGATTTAACATGATAGACTTGTGTATTTTGCATTACTTCCTCAACATTTAGATTTCATAGTCTAATTCAAGGATTTCACTTACACAACACAAGTATGATCTTAATCTTTTAGCTTAGTTTCACATGGTTGATTTCAAGCCATCTCTGACTCCATTTCTATCAAGAGTTAAACTTGAGGCTGACTATTCTACACCTTTGGTTGATGCCACTCAATATAAACAACTTGTTGGTAGCCTCATTTATCTAACTCAGACTAGGTCTAACATTTCATATGTAGTTGGGATTATTTCATGATTCATGTAGAAGCTTCATGAGCTACACTAGAAAGTAACTAAAAGGATCTTGTACTACATTTAGGGCTCTTATAAATTTGGGATTCAATACAAATTTGGCATAGAGGTTGTCTTGGTTAGGTTTTCATATTTAGATTGTGTTGGCGATACTTAAAATTGCAAGTCCAATTCAAGTTATAGTTTTTATTTAGGTTCTATTCCTATCAGTTGGTCTAGCAAGAATCAAAATGCTATTGCTATATCATCCATACAGGTAGAGTATAGGGGATCTATTAATGTAGCTACTGAGGCTATTTGGATTTAGGGGATTCTATTTGAGTTTGTCATTCCTATTGAACAACCCACTATCATCTATTGTGATAATTAGAGTACTATATAGATATGCAGGAATCTAATTCAACACTAGTGGACCAAACACAATAAGATTCACATGCATTTTATTTGAGAGATTATTCATAGTAAGGTCATCAACTTGATATTTTGCTAGTATTCAAAGTAGGTTATTGATATCTTCACCAAACCCTTCATCAAGAATAAGTTCATTCATCTACAAGATCTTCTTGGGGTATGGTCCACTTTGATAGCTTCATCATCTTTAGGGGGGACTTCTAGCCTCTTCACTTATTCATTTATCTTTTTTGAGGGGAGTTTTTCCCCATAGGGTTTTATATTTTCTATATATGAGTGATTACATTGTACATGGGTACCTGATTAGGCCTAGTTGTCAGGACTCATTTTTGTATCATCACCCACCTAAGCTGCACTTATGGGGGGCATTAGTGTAGGATATTTTTTCTTGCATTTTATTGTATTTTCTTACTTGGATATTCTATGTCATTTGGATTTTCTATATTTTTGGATAGTCTTGCTTAAGTGTGCAGTCATAAGAGTTATTTTAACCTGTCATATATCATAGTGGTTATCTTATACCTCATTAATTATGGGAGTTACTCTATTGATCAGTTATTCTTAGACCAAGGAGTTACACTCTATTTTGAGGCATCCTTGATTGCCTTTCATGAAGGAGTTACATCTACTCCTATTTGGACTTGTATTTCCTTCAATTATCTAATTCAAATGTATTGAGTTGGGTCTTAACTTTGTTGTGTATAAATTAGTCTTTGTGTTTTCATAATTTGTAGTTGTTTGAGTTTTCCTAGATTTGACCTTCATGCAAATCATGTCTCACTTCACTTCAGTTCACTTCCATAAACCAATAGATCTATGTCATCCATGATATTCTATAGAAAGTGCCTTCAATCTTTACTCTAAAACTATCTAGTATGACTTGTAGGAGGTTGTTAAAAATGGGTCCAAGAACTAATTTCCCCTATGGAGTGCTTACTTGAATGACTTTTAAATCAGGTAGGATAGATATAGTTTCCCTCTCATAGTTTTAAAATTGTTGGACCAAAGCCCCATCTCTTGATGTCATTTAAGTAAGTTATCCCTTTTTGTAGCATATTAGGTGCTACATGTTTTTATTAGGGTTTCCCATACCAATGTCATTATGTGATGCCATTCACAATATTGGGAACAATTTTGGAAATATTTTAGGTGTTGCATATTTTGAATATGGTTTCCCATACCAATTTCATTATGAAACACAATTCACAACATTGGTATAAATTTCATAAATATTTTGGGGTGTTACATATTTTGAGTCGAGTTTCCCATACTGATGTTGCTTGGCATAATTTACAAAACTAAAACAAATTTTGGAAATGATTTAGGCATTACATAATTTCATGCCCAATAAAGTTCAGATGTTAATAACCTTAGGTGGGAATAATCCTTATTCATTTTTTCCTAGATTAAAAAATGTAGTTCTCCATCAATATCTTTTATTTTATTGAATAATTGAATAATGTCTCCCCACTTAGGTAGGGAGGTGGATTTTATATACCTTATTAAACTAATAGTGTTAAATAATTTACTAGATATCCCCTATAAATTTTCCACTATCTATTTTCGGGCCTTGATAATACTAACCTCTAATTACCTCTATATACACTAATAAAAAAAATTGAACATTTCTTTCATGACTCCCCCAACAACATCTATAAAAGTGCAAGGGTCCTCCCTCTATATTTATAGGTCTAAGGAATTTTTTTTTCTTCATTATGTTAAAGATAATTTGTCTTCTCTTTATTTAATCTTAACCTATTTCCCTTCAACAACTGTAGGTTTCCTCTTCACCTTTCTAAATGTGTTTGTATATCTATCAAAATAAAAATTTACTATGGGATGCTCAGTTATCACCAAATCTTGTCTCCCTTATTCTTCTTATTATAATGGTTAGATCCGCAAAGAAATGTCTATTGTAAATTGTTTCTATGTTTTCTCTATTTATGCTACAAAATTTGTTAAGGGGAAGCATCTTAGAGGTAACATGGCCCTTGAGGAGGGTGCCTGTATTATAGGAAAAGTAAAAAAACCTTCCTCCATCCAGTAAACTACCTCTGAATTAGTGTCTCAATGACATATGTGGCATTCCATGGTGTTTTTTTGATTGAGATTGTAGGTGAGTCTACTTTGGGTGATAATACAATGGGAATAGCTAATTTTGTTGTCAACTTTAGAGGGGTAGTTAGGGTATCAAATATTTATGATGCTAGGTTTTTAAAATGTACCCCTTGGCTTTGCTTAGGGGAATGTGGACTAGTTCCTGTTAAGTTATGGAGCTAAAATCTTCACTGTTATGCAAATGGTGGAGGTTGCTGAGTGTCAAATTAACCGACATTGGTCATATTCAGTGTACAGAGTAACTGACATCAGTTAGGGGTTGGCTGGCATCGGTTAGACAGGAACCGACGTTGGCAACCTGTGTGTTTCTAGAACTGGTCTAATTTTAGATGGATAGTCAGTTTGCATGTAAAGACTAATTTTATTCTTGAGTCTGCATTTATAATTATTGTAATTGGGAAGTCTAATTATTATTTTGTTTTGGATCTATTTAAGAGACCCATGGGGCTATATTTTAATCAAGGACAAAGAAGAGATCCTTCTGAGTGTAAGATCAGTTGATCTGTAGGTAGCAAGATCAAGGAGATCTACATGGTAAGTAAGATTAGTTAGATCTCTAAGTGTAAAAAATCAAGGAGATCTACTTGGAGTACTCAATGGTACTTGGTGGATTAGCAGTAGGCAATAACAACCATTGGGTTGATTGTCACTAACCGGTGGAGGGAACAACAACTCGGTATTGAGTTGATTGTTGGTTGTAATTGATTGAAAGAGAGAGAACTCTTGAGGGAGAATTACTGTACACCTAAGAGGTGTGGGAAGAGTGAGATTTCTTCATTGTATTTCCTTCTGGAAGAGTGTTAATATAGATTGTATTATTTCTTGTATCTCATATTCTGTGTTGTCTCTGAATTCTAGTTACATATTTTTTAGATTAAGGTAAAATCAGGTTTTGATGGGACCCCAAAACCCAAGAACAAAGAAAGAAACATAAAGCCTCAACGACCACAGGCAGAACCTAAAAAATACTACAGAGAAGTAGCAAAAATAGGTTTATATGGACCTGAAACCACCAGAGAGACCTCTAGTCAAAACCCAAATTAAACAAAGATCTAGCTGCACCATAGACAGAAGATTACAAAAAGAAACCAGAGAACATGACCAGTAAACATAGCCAACAAGAAGAACCAGACTATTCTTCCAGTTCCAAAATCATTTTCACAGTTTCTTTACCTTTCACAACAGTAGTGTCCTAAGTAGTAGTTGCCGCCAACTTGGCTCTCTCTTGTGTAGCCTTCTTTCTAGAGCTTTGTCTCATCCTTTTGCTAGGCCCCTCCAAGGATTTGGTCTCCTCGTTTACTCTTTTTCCAATATTGACAGCTGCAACACAAATATTGGACGTTACTTCCTCCATTTTCGTTCTATTCTCCTTAATGAGTTCCCGAAGGTTATTCTCGTAATCTTTGAGCTTGATGGGGATATCTCTTATCTATTTTTCCATGATGTTAATTTTGTTCCATGCAGCTTTCTGGTTATCTTCCATAATTTCCACTTTCTTTTTGAGATCCTTAATCTCCTTACACATCCAAGAATCAAATTGGAGAGAAGCCTCTGCTTTGCAATTAACCCAACTCATAAGTGTGTGCATACCATCATTCTGCCCCTTCTCTCTCCATTCCTTAGAATTCTTATTGGGACTTTTCCCACCTTCTTCAAAGTGATCCTCTCAGCCCCTTTGATACTGTTCTTTGGTTCCAATTTGAATTTCCATGTCCATTTCTTGATTGTCATCCTGAACTATATTTTCCTTTTCATTTCTTGAAACAGGGTCCTCAACCGGGCCATCCTAGACAATATCTTCCTCCGACATTTTTTGGTTTTCCTCAGTTTCTTCTTTACTATTTTTAGATTCCTCCTCTTTGCTGACTCCTTTCTCATTCTTGTCTTGACATTCTTCGTCCTCATTTGAATTTGTATTCCAGCTTTCAGTTCCTTCTTCTTCCACCAAATTTTCCTCCCTGGGTTTATCAATTCTCTCCCGCTCTATATCTTCTTCTACATTCTGATTATTGGCACTAGGGGACTTGATTTTGTCTTTCCCTTTTACGATTTCACTCTTTTTGCTCCCATATTACTTCTAGTTTAATTTTGTGTTTAGTTTCTTATACAAAGGTAATTAGTGTACTCTTAAGGAGTAAGATCCTGACAGTTCCACTAAATAATGATAGGTTATAGGGGTGATCTATAGTTTTTATAAATATTCAATAAAATAATTATATGCATCCCCAATGTTCACAATAGTTGTAGTAGGGCCCATAGTAGCAAACTGGGCTATGGTAGTCAAAATGGGCATTATAACTACATGTGGCCAATTTATTTGGATGAAATAATGCAAATAATGTAAAGAATCACCTACATCACTAGTAGTTGCTTCAATTCAAGAATTTTCCAAAGAATGTGGACTAGGAGGACTTACAACCAAGGATAGAGATAATTGGGGTACTAATTTTTTTAGGCACCATTATAATTATATAAGGTAGAAAACTTGGAGGTGTAGTTGGGACTAGACGATATGCTATGATGGGAATCTTATATTTTACCTCTCCTTATGCATCTCCTTTTATATTTAATATTAGTTAGTATCCCTTTAGTTACCACTTCCCTGGTTAACTCTCTTATATTTTAATAATTTTATCCCTCCTGACTAGGTGTTTCCCTTAGTTATCCATTCATCATCATACTCTATCTGAGTGGTCTCATAAAAGGATTATGTCTCTTATTTTTAGTATTTGAGACAAACTCTACTTCATCACCCCATTTTTTTATCTTCCTCTTCATTGTCATAATTTGTATAGTGTCTGACCCTAGGTTACACTTTCTTCTCATTTTCCTTTCCTTAGGAGAAACTTCTTGCGTCTCCTTTACTTACACCTTTTGAGGTGAAATGGGAGGGGTCTTATGATTCCTTATGTATGTAATTATTGGTTTTATAACCATATAGGATGGCCCAATTGAAGGTGGAATGGGAGATGGAGAGACTGTAATGATAGTATATTGTGAGAGGTGAAGGAGTGGTAACCACTAGAAGAATGATAATTGGTGGAGATGGCAGTCTAGTGGATTGAATAACTACCAATGTTGGTGGATAAAAAGGACTATAATAAATATGGAATTGAGATAGAAAAGAAGGAAGAATTATTTATTTAATGGTTAATAGGGGAAAAGGAATCAAGATAAAATACTAATTGATGTGCTAGGACTTGTAAGTCTTTGCTCCTCAACTATGCATTAAGGTTCTACCTTAATGTGATATAGAGAAGCAATAGTGGCTATGTATGGGGGAGTTTGGAATTTTTGAACCTCCTTCTCCAATATAAGCTTACCAAAATAGACCATCTTTTTCTTTTGTTTCTTCTTTTGCTTGAGGAGAGGGCCCATGGACATATTTGGAAATCATACTTCACAATCATCTTGGAATCCTCCATAGTGATGGTAGGATCATACTGGATACTTTACACCACAATCATAGACATGTTGGCCTTATGTATCCTTATTTCCACTTTAGAATCATCTTTATCATTTATAAATATGTTGTCATGGTCATAATACTGGTGACCATAATTGATCTTTAATTTTATTTCATATTTTTTGAGGTGCTCTCTTACATTCTTTTTGGGATACTAGTGTTTGAAAGGCATTAGTTTGAACCCATAATGTACCCTAATACTTCCAAAAAATTGAATGTGATCCCACCTTATATATTACATCATTTCAATACTAAGAGGAGTTGGATGAATAACTTCTTGCTTAGACTTTCTCAAGTCATCATCAATATTGTCCACTAGTTGTGAAGCAATATCTTGTTCAACTAATTTCTAAGCAACAATCCTTAGGAAGCATAAACGATATACCTTTGTGCCTTTAATTATGATTATTGTGTACTCAGGGTATAACCATTAATCACCCATATTTTGAATAGTTTTCTTTATATGTTCAAAGATTTTGGGAATATTATTCTTGTAAATTACTTGATAAATAATGGGATGGAAGTTCTCTATTAGCATTTTCATGTTCTTCATGAATCTATGTACATGAATAACAATGAAATCATCAAATATCCTATTTTTAAGGTAATCATGAGATAATTTCCAAGATTCTTTAGAATATTAATGCACATTTCCAATCACCACATCCACCATGTAGGACATCATGTATAAATTACCATCTAGGGAAATTCTAGTATTTGTGAGTGTCAGAATTAGATTAAAGTTGATGATCTCCCCCAATACAATGATGTTTTTTTGAAGTTAAAATCATATCTAGTAGAGGAATTCATGCCTCATTGACATAAGTGATGGCTAAAAAACTATATATCCTATTTAAAATAGCCATGGTTATTCTTACCCCTAGATTGAAGAGTAAAATGGGTATGGTTGAGGTAGGACCCTAAACTATAAAGTTTCTTGGGTTGTTGGACATCTCTTGCATCTTGTTGATAACATTATTATTCTAAAGCCATGATCTCACCATGTCTTATTTATATGAAATTTATAGTAGGGGAAGACTATAATACCTCTCAAATACATTCTTATTATTGTATGCAATTGGTGTCTTGACAAGCCTATAGTGTAATATATTTTGAGTAACTTTTCCATTCATGAATAAATCAAATAGTAGGTCAATGCAAGGCATTACCTCTAGATTATCTACTATATTATGAAGGACTACTAATTTGATGACTAGGAGGTATTCCTTATACCTTTATGTGAAAATAGAGATTTGGTCCTCATAATTGTATGGTTATACTACATTGATCATTTCCCAAATGATAGAGTAATGTTTGAACTCATGGTTAAATGTCACTAAATTAAATGTTGTACATGTGTATTCAATTGATCTTGCAATTGAGTATGCAGAGGGGATTGGGATGTGAGATGAGGAAGCCATTAATATTGTCTAAAAATGATTTACTCTATGAAGGTTTGTAAATTATTGGTTGTAATGGAGTTTTGGATTCATAGTTTGCACTTAAGCTCAGAATTCATAGTACTCTTGATAGCTTCAAGGTAATGTATTTACATTGGAAATGGTAATTTGAAATATATTTCTTTAGTTGTGTTGGATTTTATTATTGAATGAATTAAATCTATAATTTGAGTGAATTAAGTGCAACAATGACATTCACTCTTTTCTCTATTTATACTTTGCATTTAAATTTTATAATACCAACTTTCATGGATTTTATTACCATATGGTTTACTATGCATTATTTTAGATTCTTAGTCATCTTAGTGTGATAAATATATTTTCCACCTTCTCTATCTTGTATTTGATGTCTTTGTTGCTTTATTACATGGTTTTAGAGGAAATGTGTCTACATGCCATTGTTCTTCTCCTAGCTAAACAATAACTTGTTTTGCTTTATTTCTTTGACTAAAGATAGTGGGATGATGACATGTGAATTTCTCTCACTGATCCACTTTCCTATGATTTTATGTATAAATTTCCATGTTGACATCACCTCTAGGATATCAGGATGATTACACATGGATGATTCCCACTCCTCCACTCACATAGGATTGTCCATATAAAGGTTCATGTTGATATCACCTTTGGACTAGTGGTATGATGACACATGGATGGATATCATTATTTTTCTTGCTTGATAATTTATGTACAAAGGTCCATGTTTATGTTACCTCTAGATGAGTGGGATGATGACATATGTGTATATTTCACTACTTTGCTTGTTGAATACTTTTTATATAAATATCCATGTTGACAACCCCTTCGTGATATTTGGATGATAACATGTGGTAAGATTAAATGAGCTCTAAGAGGGCCTAGGAAACACCTAAGCATGGAATGATTTGCTTAAGACATTACATAGACAAAGACCTAACTGAAATCAAAACATGTTATTTCAGTTAGCCATTAAACCATACATCAATAATACATAATTATAAATTAAAATCAAAGTTGAAAATTAAATTCTTTAGCATGGATTAAACATAAATTTGATTCCTCCATAGCTTTGAGACACTCCAAACATTGAAGTAAAATGTGTCTGATTAAATTAAGAAAACAATAGGGATCAAGTGAGGCAAACAAATTCATTTTAACACCAAATAAATTTCCTTAAGTTTTCACTATTAAATTCTATGTCATAGGATAATGGTTTAGAAAATCCTAAATAATGATATCTAATTACCAATGGGTCCCTATTTGAATTTTTGAAAATGTGGTGTGTGTGTGTGTGTTAGGGCACAACATTTTTCTCTAGATATCTTGAGATGCCTCTTTTGGCTTGAGGATATTCTTCAATTTCATTATCTTAGATTATATCTGAGACTCTATTTAGAGATCAATAATTTGATCTAGCCTTCTAATACATGTATTAATCCTCTCTATTTGACAGTTTTCTCACTTGACAAATATTGTGTCTCAACTCTTTTATGGTATGCTTTATATTTGTACTAATTTCATTGTATACTATTTGTTTATGATTATTATTTTAGTATTTGATCTTGAAATTAAAAAAATCATGGTATTAGAGATATACTACCAAATCTTATATCTAAGTGTGTGCGTGCATGGGTCAAGGAGTAAGAGAAATATTTCTTTTAGAGTCACTATTTTTTACACATATTTTTATAATATCTAACACTATTTTGAAATTATTTTATATTTTTGAAAAGTTTGAATAACTTGAATATTTCTATTTCTCAAGGTTGTAGTTATATTAAATGATATTTGTTTGTAGGTTTTAGGAAATAACATACATATTTTTTTCCCTTTGAAAAATGCAAACATTGTTTTCAATAAACATTTATTTTTATCAAAATCATATTTATCTTTTTGTAATTTTAATGGCATTTGTTTACCCTCAATGCATTTCATTTTTTTAAAAATAAATTCATTACAATGATATAATATTTTAAAAATAAATGTTCAATATTTATTTGTCTCTTTTTTGTTTTTAAATGCGGTTCTATATAAATGTTTTGCTAAAATAAATTTGACCGTCATGCGAGTGTCCTCACAAACCCAAATATTGATCAAAATGTTAGTCATTTGAGCATAGTACTAATATTTCAATTCAAATAAAATATTTAATATATTTTTGGGTTATATTTTCCTATATGTTAACTTTCCAAATCATTTCAAATATTTTAATTTTGTTAATATTTGAATAAGCTATTGATATTTCAATATTATTGTCCTCTACTTTATTTTCTACATTTTTTAAAAAGAGAATGTTATTACAAAGTCATTTCTTATTTTATTGTTTTTGTGTGCAGTAGTTAGAATCAATTTTTTTAATTGATTTTATTTAAATATAAACATTTTTTAAATATTTCAAAGAAAATGTTTGGATGTGTATTTTTTTTTTAAAGACAATATTTTGTTTTATGATTTTTTAAAGGATAAAGCTTGTAACAAATAAAGATTTGAATATAATAATTTTTTAGCTTTAGATTTTATATGTATTAATTAATTTTTTGTCATTGTTGTTATCATATGAATTTTAAATTAGCATTGTGTTTAGCTTTTAACAATGTTAAGAAATAAATTATTTTTCAAACTAATGAGATAAATCTGAGAAGAACCTCCTACAAAAAATTACCTCCTACAACAGATTTAATCACAATATGCAAAAATAAAATAATTCTTATGAATAATAGAAACACAAAAAGCTTATATTGATTGCAGGCCACTTGGAGGGAGCAACCTCCTTTGAGCAAGCTCAATACAATAAATTTGTGGATGCCTTCATTGGGCCTCAACACTTACTTATATACTAACTCTATTCTAACAACTACTTCTTCCCTTGTATGTGGGATAATTCAAATATGCTCTAAGGGATGACTTAAAAAGCATATGCATCCATAACAATTATTACACTAATACTGCAAAGAGAAGGGTAAGGCACGGGTTCCTAACATCCCCTCCCCCTTAGAAAAAGCTTTTCCCTCAAAGCTTAAGATGTGGGAATTATTGTTGAATTTGAAAGAGTGATTCCTATGTTACATCTTTTGGTTGCATGCCGTGCCATTGGATTAAGACCTTTGTGATGGATTGGGATCGAAGTTGGCAGGTGCACCTATCTAGGATTGCTTCTAGATTGAGAAGGATGGAGACTTCATTATCAAGTGTTGGTAAAACTATCTACACTCGGATGTTGGATCCAAGAACTTGCTTTAAACAGGAGACATGAAAGACAGGATGAACTTGGGAGGAGGGTGGAAGCTCTAACTTGTAAGCAACTGACCCAATCTTCTGGAGAACCTTATATGGCCCATAAAACTTTAGATCAAGCTTTTGGCAGCCTTTTAGTTTCAGTGATGATTGCTTGTATGGTTACAGATGAAGAAAGACCATATCACTAGGTTGAAAGGTACGCCTAGAGCAGTGCTGATCAACCTGCTACTTCATTTGATTTTGTGACATATGGAGATTATCCCACAAGGTGTAGAGAATCTAATCCTAGTTTTAGAGAGTAGTGTCAACTGCCTGACCTAGTGAGCTGCCAGGATTATATGGAAGAAGTGGTGGCAGTGCTTGACCATAAATTGCTTCATAGGGAGTCATTTTGGTGGAAGTGTGGTATGAGGTATTGTACCACCATTCAGCTAGGGGAAGCCATTTGGCCCATTAATGTTGTTTTTCTAAAGCAAAGAAATGAAGGAAGGTCTCCAAGCATTTGTTGACTATTTCTATCTAGCCATCTATTTGTGGGTGGTACCCAAAGCTCATTCTCAATTGTGTGCCTGTGCAACGAAATAGTTCCATCAAAAAATGGTTGGTGAAAGTGGCATCATGATCTGAGACAATTGAAGAAAGAATGCCATGAAGATGGAAGATATGATCCAAGAAAAGTTGTGCGACTATGGAGGCTATGTATGGGTGGCTAATTGCACAAAAATTACTATATTTGGAGAGGCAGTCAACTATGACTAGGATCACTATCTTTCCCCCAGATTTAGGGAGGCCCTCAATGAAATCCATGGAAATATCTATCCAAATCCCAGTAGGAATGGGTAAAGGCTCAAGCAAACTAGGAGTCAATGTGGTTTCACATTTATTTCATTAGCAGGTATCACATTTGGCCACCATCTATTTAATTTTGGCTTTCATGCCTTTCCAAAAGAAGTGTCAACATGGTTGCTCATAGGTTTTGAGAAATCCTAAGTGCCCTATTGAGGGGGAAGCATGGATTTCATAGAAGATGGCCTGATGCAGGTCTGTACTTTGGGAAAGCACTAGATGATCCTTGTATCACAAAGAAGCACTGTCCCATGTATAATGTGGTACTGTAGAGGGGTTAGTGGCTAATTGATGAATGAGGTGGCATAAGGAGGGATCATTTGCATACCCTTGTTGGACAGATTCCAACCAGTTCAAAATGGGCATGGAGATGGTAGAGAGGGAAGGTTGGTCCTCAAAGGTTCTTGACAGAGCATTAGCCACAACATTGTCTTTTCCCTTCTTATAGGTGATCTCATAATCATAACCCATGAGTTTGCTGACCCACTTTTGCTGAGCTAGGGATGAGACCCACTATTCTAAGAAATATTTCAAACTCTGATGATCAGTTTTGATGCAAAAATGATTTCTTAATAAGAAGGGTCTCCATTTTTGTACTGCATGTAAAATTTCCATCATTTCCTTTTTATATGTAGACAAAGCTAAATTGTAGACAAAAAGGGCTTTGTTAGTGAAGGCAATTGGTCTACCCTCTTGGAAAAGAACATCACCCAAGTTGATGCCACTACCATCAATTTTGATGGTAAAATTTTTGGTAAAGTCTGGTAGTGCCAAAACTAGTGTGCTACACATAGCTTGTTTGAGTTTGATGAATGCTTGATCAGCTGTTGCACCCCAAGTGAAAGCATCCTTCTTCAATAAAGAAGTCAAAGGAGCCATGATATTTCCATAATCTTTTAAAAACTTGTAATAGAGGCCTAAGAAACCATGAAGGCTCTTGAGGGTGGTTGGTTGAGGCCAATTTTGCATAGCACTAATTTTTTTTGGGTCCACATGAACCCCATTAGATGAAACAATGTGCCCCAGATATTTGATTTCCTCTTGACCAAATGAACACTTAGATTGCTTGGCACATAATTAATTGTCTGCTAATAGTTGTAATGCCCTGTCAATATGTTGTAGATGCTCAACCCATGTGTGGTTGTAGATCAAAATGTCATCAAAGAAAACTAAAATAAATTGATGAAGAAAAGGCTAAAATATTTTATTCATGAGTGCTTGAAAAGTGGAAGGGGCATTTTTAAGGCCAAATGGCATGACAAAGAACTCATAGTGATCTTCATGCATACAGAAGGCTATCTTGGGAATGTCATCAGGATGCACTCAGATTTGATGATATCCAGAATGCAGATCTAACTTGGAAAAGAATTTGGCCCCATGGAGCTCATCAAGAAGCTCATCGATGACAGGAATTGGGAATTTATCCTTGATAGTGAGGTGGTTAAGGGCTCAAAATTCAATGCAAAGGTGCCATGACCCATATTTTTGTGGACAAGAAGCACTGGGGAGGAATATGGGCTAGTGTTAGGGCAAATAACTCTAAACTTGAGGAGTTCCCAGACTAAGTTCTCAATTTCAGTCTTTTGCAATGGGGTTAATGGTATGGATAGATGTTGGGTGGGATGCTTCCTAGAAGGAGAGGAATGCAGTGATCTTCAAGGCATGAAGGGGGAAAACCTACTGGTTCTAAAAAAATGGTTGCATGCTTATCAAATATGGTTTGTAAATCTGTAGGGTGGTTAGTAGTAGTGGGGAGCTAGAGTTGAATGGAATGCAGCTATGCAATAACCCCATGTGAGCCTTTCTTCAAAAGTTTTTCCATGCGATGAGAACTAATGATGCTACCAGATCCTAGAAATAACCCTTTTAAGGTGTGCTTCTGACCATTATTTGTGAAATACATCCAAATCTCAGAGAAGTCCCATAAAATAAGTCCTAATGTGTGAAGCCACTGTGCCCCTAAAACCAAATCACACCCTCCTAAAGGTAGGGAAAACATATCAGAGCAAAAATTATAATCACCCATTACAATACACACATTTTGACACTTCCCTTTACATGGCAATGTGCCCCCATTAGCAATCATGACTTCAAAGCTAGAACAAGGGTATACAAAGTAGTCTGTCAGCTTAGCAATGTGAGGATCAATGAAATTGTGAGTACTACCTAAGTCAATGAGGATTGTGAGAGGGATATTTTTGAATCACCCTTTGACCTTCATGGTTTGGGGAGTGGTGACACCTGCTAGTGCATGCACTGAGATCTCAGGTTGAGTCTCTTAAACCACTGGGTCCTCTTTAGTGCTAGGTTCTTCTTGAGCATCTTGAAATTCTAGAATATCAGGCTCACTATCCTACTTTGGTGGTGACTCCTAACCCATTTATCATCATATTTGTAACATAATCCATTCTCTTTACAAGCCCACATCTCTACCTCAGTCAGGTGCTTGATTGGTGTGGTTATGGTTGTCTGCTGATTCACTGTGTTCTTTGCTGGTGAAAAGGTGAGAGGTCGATGTTGTGTGGAGAGTTTATCTTTTGCTAACTTAGCTAGACCCAAAGCATCCATAATATTTTTAGGTTGAAACAATTTTACCTCTGAGTGGATCATCTCTTTGAGACCACTATCAAAGCAACTTTTAAAGAAGTCATCTGACAACCCTTCAGTGTGATTAGCGAGTTTTTCAAATTCAATATGATGTTCATAAATAGTACCTATTTGATAGAGTTTGGTGAGAGCTCCTATGAAATCCTCAAATGCTGAGGGACCAAACCTGCCCAAAATTAAGGATGCAAAATTTGACCAATTAGGTTCATCATTTGACTTGAGATACCAATGGTACCACTGAAGTGCTTCTTATTCCATATGAAAGGAAGCAATTGGGACTTTATTTGTAGAATAAGTATTGTGGAGGTTGAATAATTGTTTAGCTCGATATATCCATCCTATAGGATCTGTACCATTAAACTATGGAAAGTCTAGCTTAGGTCCACGTGAGAAGTTGGAAGCAAAAGAGTGATGCTCTGAAGAAGACTCCTCCTTCTGCACTCTATTGAGCAAGATGTTATTCTGTTGATTCAAGCCACACATCATATTGGTTAACTCTGTAACCTAAGATTTCAATGTGGCAATTTCTTCCTCCATGATTTTTATGCCTGCACAAGTGGTGACCTTAACCAATTGTTAATAGCCTAGGATCCTTTGCATTCCCTGCCATGATGTAGGGTGAGGTTTGGGGCAGCATCCCAAAAAAAAATTTACTACTACTTCAGAAATGGATTGTCTGCAATTGTGTTATTGGAAATATCCTCAACTATGGATACATTGTTGTTTTCTCTCTGAACCTGATAAGTTGGATATGGACCCCAAGTTTGTTTGGCTTCCTAAAGGATTTTTTTTAAAATTCTCTCTAGCCACCAAAGTTGTCTGATCGAGTACCGCTCTCCAAAAAAATTTGGCCACGGGTTTACCCCTTAATCATAGCTTTTGGTTTACCTCATGGGTGGGAACTAGTCAATCAGGATGGGACCGTTGCCCTTTTCACTGGCAAGTCCTCTCAGTGGGCCAGCTACTTTAGGGTTCCTATGGTACTCCTCATAATGAGTTTTAGGGCTTATGCCCAAACACTTCCCATAGTTGAGCGGATGGGTATTTACCCAATCTGAAATGATGGAACCTACAATGAATAAAATTCTTGTTAGAAATGGCACATCTCTTAGAAAGCCCTACTTAAAAAAAATTTGCTCCAAATCTACCCACAAAGCCAAGAAAGCACTCTAATACTAGATGAGAAGAACCTCCTAAAGTAGATTAACTCCTATAATATATTTAATCAAAATATGCAAAAATAAAATAATTATTATGAATAACAGAAACACAAAAAGCTTATATTGATCACCTGCCACTTCGAGGGTGCAAGCTCAATACAATAAATTCATGGATGTCTTCATTGGGCCTCAACACTTACTTATATACTAACTCTATTCTAACAACTACTACTTCCCTTATATGTGGGATAATTCAAATATGCTCTAAGGGATGACTTACAAAGCATATGCGTCCATAACAATTATTACACTAATACTGCAAAGAAAAGGGTAAGGCATGGGTTCCTAACAAAATCCCCTCACATTTTAAATCAAACATAAATAATACCTTTTATGTGGCATTGAAAAATTATCTTTTTTCTACTTTTTAAATTATTGGTATTTTTGTGTGGAATTACATTTACAAGTTGATTAAGATAAGTCCAATTCTCTTGAAATATTTTATCACTATTTAAGGTGTTTATTTCTAAAGAAAGTTTTTTAAAAATATACATTTATTCAAATAGTCAAATATAACACTTTCTTTGGATATTTAACACTTTTAATGAATTGTTTTGATTTACAATCAAGTTTAATGTAAGTTTTATTAGCTGATTTATGCTTTATTAGTCATCATTTTAATATTTATTTCAAAATTATAACCTGCATAATTTTGATCATTGGCTTTAAATTGGATTTGATTTTAGTATTTAAAAATATCACACAAAAAATTACTTTAAAGGAAGATAATTTTTTTATCTTAAGCATTAACTCGAATGTCAAACTTTGACCATTAATGCACTTTAAAAAAATCATGAAAAAATGAATACTATGCAAACTCCTTTTGAAGCACTCAATGTAAAAATTGCATCTTTTGACCTTAATAACACTTATAATATTGATGAGTAACATGATTATAATAAATTTTTCACTCTTTTGCATCAAAATTTTTCTAACTTCAATTTCCACATTATGCACTCTATGGGTTATTTGGGCAAAGGTCTTGGTAAAAACAAAAAATGGTATTGTTAAACCTATTTTATTTAAAACTAACATAACTTGTATAAGGACTGGTTCTAATGCTTCTCCATATAATTTGAAGTCTTATTATCCATGAAATTGAAAAAAATTTCACGACAATGCTCCTAATTATCATAATAATTAGTTTAGTTATAATACTTTTCATTCTCCTTGTTTGGTTAAAAATGATAAAACTCATGAGCATTGTAGAAAACATGGACATCCTATCTCCAAATGTTAGAAATTGAATTAATGTAAATATTGTATTAAATAAACTCATGACACCTTGTATTATTTAAAAACTACAAAAATACTTAATTTTAAGGTTAAAATAATTTAAATATGTAAATACAATGTATCTTATAGATAATTTGATGTGTTTTCATGTTATAATTATTTAAATGCTTCACATAGATTATATTTTACAAGTGACACATCTTATTTTTCTTTATTTTGATAAACTCAATATTATTATGCATACATTTCTTGTATGTTGCAAAGGAAATATGCTTATTTTGGATCTCTTTTTGACTAGTTTAATTTTATGTAGGATATCTCACTTTATTATAGAAGTTTTTTACTCCAATTTTCATTATTAGAGCTGCATTTAGTACATTATCTGTATGTAGATAATATTTTTATGGCATATTGTCTACTTAACAGGAAGATTGGTGTATCATATTTGTTTTTTAAAATTTAATGGATCATTTATCCTTATTTTTAGTATTTTTTCTATTATATATTGATCATATTGTCCAAAGAGGCTTTTTTGAGATTATTGATGATCACACATTCATCTTTATGAATTTTGGTGACACCTCTTCTTCATTATCTATCAAACTATTGTAATTTCTTTTGAAATAAGTTTCCAATAAAGAAGTTTATTATGTAATACCAACTCCCTTCCTTGTTTGTAAAATATTTTATCTAATTTTGTAACCTAAAATTAATCTTAAGGAGTGTTGGATATTAACCTTATTTGGGTTTATTTTAGGCTCTTTAACTTATCCTAATTTTATCTTTTAGGTCTCTACTTCTTATTTATCATAGATTTATGAGGTGTCTCTCACCTCTTTTGTCCCTTTTTAGGATTTTTGGAGTTACTTTCATAAGTAAATATTCCCTACACTTTTCACACACATCCCCCTCACTCATAAGGGGATTAATATTATTATGTACACACAAGAAGATTGTGTAAGTAACTTATCTTTCCTTCTAGATCTATTTTTTGAGCTCTCCTATCTCATTCTACTATCTTGATTTAGATATCTTGAGACATTTTTTGTCTTAATCTAACTATTCAATCTCTTTCTCTTAGATTTTATTTGAGATTGTAAATGCTTTGAAATCTTTATAATAAATATGGGATTTTTTTCTATTTGACAGTTTCCCCACTTAAAAAATATTATGTCCCAACTCTTTTATGGTATTATTTATATTTATTATAATTTCATTGCATACTCTTTATTTATGAATCATTTTTTTATTAGTTGATCTTGGAATAATTTATTTCATGTGTTAAGTATCCAACCTGATTGGATTATATTCATTGAAGCAAGAGAGTAGAGGGAATGTTTCATTTTTGTATTCAAGTGAACATGAACTAAGAATGCTTAGATGAGTGATACAAATTGATGACCAGACCCTTATTTTTTATGAGATTTATTATTACTATGGCATTTATAATCACAACAATCAATTGATGAAGAATGTGTTAATGTTGATATCGATGTTGAGTTTGAGGTTGAGGTCAAGGAAAATGATGAAGGTCCATGATATGGAGATGACGAGGATGAAATAGAGGAGATGGTTTAAATCCTATCAATAGGAATAATATATATAATGTGAGTTTTTAATTATATAAGAATAAAATGGAAAATATGTAAGGCTTCTCAAAGTGTAATATTAGTCAAGGAGATACTAGTGGGAAGAATGACTTGTATGAAAATTTAGAGAGGAAATAAGGTGCATGAATGTGGGATAAATGGAGAAGTGGAATGAATTTTTTTGTTTTCATCATGGTTTTAACTAATGAAATCCTTGAGAGAGTGAATAAAAAGTGTATAAAATAAGATTTAAAATATGGAATGAATCGACTAAGTAGATTGGGATGAAGATGGAGTAATAAGGTGTATCAAATCATGTGTGGGATAATTTGAGTCAACTAGGGGAGTGAGAATGATGTTTTATTTATAGGAATGGTATAATGATGCATGTGGGAGAGGATGAAAGTTTTTAAAATAGGCCCATGGACGAAGTATAATATGAGATGGATATGATTATGGAGGACAAGGAAAGACATGAAATGGAGGGATGCGGCCAAGAAAAGAAGTGTAAATAAGGTATATGAATGAGGACATGAGAGTGAAAAAATCAAGTTAGAGTCATCAATTAAACATTAAGAAGAGAAGAGATGATGAGGGAGGTAATAAACAATGTCTCAAATTAGATGGTGGATTTAGAGATGACAAGGTGGATGATATGGGTGTATTATTAGTTAAAGTTTCTAATTAAAAAAGGTGTGTTGGATAATTTATGGTAAGGGAGGCTTGGCACCAATATGATGGTTTATTTAGATTTACAAGTAGAGGGGGTGGTTTAAATAGATTGATAAGATGAATAAGTGGTTAAAAGATATTGACAAGATGAATGGGCAAGGATGTGAGGATGAAAATATGTGAATTTTGGTAGTGAGAAGGTGGATAATGAACTATGGAGGTGGATTAGGATGTAAATATTATGGGAGATATGATGATGGATGGTTTTGATACTAATCTTGCATAAGTTATAAAATGTTTTGAATAACCTTATTTTTGATATGTCACATGACAATATGCATCATGATATGAAAGACCATGATGCCACTATTATAATATGCATAAAAAATGACTCAAATACAAGCACATGACATTATTCACCATGATATGGAAGACCATGATGACACCAACATAATACACATAAGGATAGACTCAAGACTAAAAACAATTAAATAAATAAAACCAAAAATAAAATAAAAACAACACACAAATAAAATCCATGTCCTACATTACTTGTGATTTTTTTATTAATCTAATTTTTATAATGTTTTGTTAATTTTTTTGGTATTTTTTATTTTTAGGAATTTTTAGATATTTCATACTTTCATTGATCCTTGTGAACAAAAGGGTAAATGTGTGATATCCTCAAGTATAGAAGTGATGAAGGCTGAAAGGGTGAAAAGGGATGGGATATCCAAGGAACATGTTGCCTAAGAATAAAATGTGTAGTCATAAAAATTTATGGATAGGTCTCACTATGACATAATGTTTTATAATTTTTGGATTCTTAGATTTTTATAAAAAAAATATATTTTTAAAATTTTCCATAATAAGATGTGTGTGTGTGTGTGTGTGTGTGTGTGTGTGTGTGTGTGTGTGTGTGTGTGTGTGTGTGTGTGTGTGTGTGTGTGTAAGGGGGACATTAGTAAAGGTAAAACTTACTCTATAAATTAGGAAGGAAGGTGATGAAAAATTAAGGAAAAATTGGTGGATGGAGACAATGGAATCTCTCTAAGGATCACATGAAATGGAGATTTCTCATGTGGTATTATGATATCTGATTGTAAACATGTCATCATAATCTAATCATATCAACCATGTTGTGTCCTCTAGTATATGTAGGTCATTATTAAGGTCAAAATGGGAAGGGGATAGGTGGTTGATGGGATGGATTGGATTAAGGATGGATAAAATTAAATGATCTTCCCTTAAGTACATAGGTACTCATTGACAATGATTGACTTTAAATAATATAAATGCTTATGATATTAATGGGCTCATTTAGTTATTACCCATATTTTGTAGCCAATGTGTATTCTCCTAAGACATACTTATCAATTATGATATAGGGACCTAACTAATTAGGATCAAACTCTCACTTATTTTCTCAATCAAATTTGGTGTTTCTCTAGTTTTACTTAAGCACAAGGTCCCTAATTTCAAATTATCAATATTTGATGCACTTGTAATTGTTATGATGTATCCATTTCTAATATACTCTGAGGTTATTGAGTGTGGCTAAATGTTTCTCATCTAGAATTTTTAACTCTTGTAGTTATACAACTTTGTACTCTTCATCATTGATGATATCATACAATGAGATAACTAAGGAGGGTAGTTTAATATTGATAGGTAGGATGGATTCACATTCATAAACCAAAGAATATGGAGTGGTGCTAGTGGGTGTGTAGTTGTTGGTAAGGTAATCCCATAAGGAACTTGGATATATCTTAAAATGTTAATCATGACCAATGCCACTGACTATTTTCTTCAGTATTTTGGTAATGCCTTTGTTAGATGCCTTGAATTGACCATCAACTTAGGGATAGTAATGGAGAATTTATGGAAAATCTTTAATTGAGTAAAAAAGGAATTGAAATCCTTATTATTAAATGACTCACCATTATTAGTAATGATGGTGGATTGGATTCCATAGTAATAAATGAGATGTTTTAGGTTGAATTTGGAAATTTGATTCCTAATTTCATAATCGATATGAATGGGTTTAACCCACTTAGTGAAGTATTTATTAGTATTAAGGATGTGTTTATGTCTATTAGATGAGGTGGGAGTTTTATTTTCTATGAGATTGATCCCCATGTAGAGAATAGATAAAGATTTGTTATTGGTTACAATGCTTGAGATGGCTCATGAATAAGGTTGTCATGTTTCTAACAAGAAACTCATTTCCTAACATATGTTCAAGCATCTAATTCCATGGTCCATAAATAATACCCTATGCGGACGATTTTTTTATAAAGTAATATTTTATTAGTGTGTTCCCCATATATACCATCACAAACATATTTGATGGTCAAATTGACCTCTTATGAATTTAGAAAATGAAACAAGATTCCATCATAGCCTATATGATAAAGCATATTATTGAGAAGAGTATAACAAGAAGTGTTTTGGATAAAATATTCTTGTTGAGCTCATGATATGTTAATGATAAGGGTGTGATCATATAGGTAGGTGTAAATATTATGAACCAGGGAGAACTAGGGCCAAAAATCTCATGTACCATCTCAGACTCTAGATAATCATATGTTGGGATGATGGATTATTCTATTAGGAACTGATACTACTGACCATCTTTAGACATTTCAAGAAGTGACCCAATGGTGGCTATTACATCTATAAATATGTTATTTACATGTGGTATGTGTTCAAAATGTTTGTATATAAAGTAATGCTTTAGGATATCCACCATGGTCTTGTATGGAACAAGTTTTTCATCCTTAGTTTGGTAGTGGTAATTGACTTGGTTGATGATTAGCTACCAGTCTCCAAAGACTAATTTTTTTTATATTCCATTGGATATCTAGTTAAAGTCCCAAAATGAGGGCATAATACTTTGTAATGTTATTAGCACACAAGAATCCAATGTGAAAATATTTAGAGATAATATCTCCTTATGGATTCAATAACAAATTACCTACCCGAATTCAATGTGATGTGAAGGATCCATCAAAATATAGTTTCCACTATTGTGATTCATCAAGGAATAAAATGGATTCATCAAGAAAACCAATGGTTAATGATTTATTATTTGATAATGGAGCTTCTATGAGCTGATTTATAATTACATGACATTTGATTGATTTTTGAGTGGTATACTCAGTATCAAACTCATTGAGTAGGATGACCCATTTAATCATTTGTCTTGTGAGCGATGATTTAGATAAGATATATTTAAGTGGATTGACCTTGGTAACTACAGTAGTCTTATTATTGAGAATATAAATTCATAATTTTTGGGAAGCAAATAAACTACCAAAAATGATTTTTCTATATATGAATAATTATACTAAGTGACCAAGGTCTGGATTAGATAATATATATCCCCTTCCTTTTCATTTTCATTATGTTGAGCCAAGAGTGCTCCTAGGACATATTGAGTTGAATAAATGTAGAGAAATAATGGTTTTCTTAGATTTGGAGGAATTATCACTTGTGGATTAGATATATATTGTTTGAATTGTTCAAATTATTCATGTCATTCTTTTTTATTATGAAATTTTGTGTTATTATTAAGAATATGCATGATAGGGTGACACCTATCAACCAATTATGAAAGGAATATTCAGATAACCTATATGTTTTCTTTTATAATATGTAACTAACTAAGATTAGATGGTAGGGGAATTTATGTTATAACATGAACCTTGGTAAGATCCAATTCAATACCTATGCATCATATAATAAACATAGAATATTTATTGATGTAACCCTAAATACACATTTCTTAGGATTAAGCCACATTTTATATTTTTTGAGCCACTCAAAATTTTTGTGTAGGACTACCAGGTGTTCTATTTGATTTTTGATCTTCTTAGTATGTCAGCCATATAGTTTTATACAATGTCATGCATCATATCATGAAAAATTACTATTATGTCTCATTTATATGTGGTACACATGTTTTTTATGCTGAAAGGCATTCCTTAATAGTGATATGTTACCCATGGGGTGTTGAATGTTGTCTTGTGTTGATATTTAGGTGTTATTCAGATCTGATTATGTCTAGAAAATGCATCCATAGGTAATATTATTTCATGTTGTGTCATGGAATTAAATATTATGTCAGTATTGGGCAATGGAAAGACATCATTTGGGCAAGATTTGTTGATGTCTCTAAAATCAATGCATAGGTGAACTATATAAGGATTCTTATTAGCTAGAATGATATTATAAATCCAATTAGAGTAGTCAATTGGCTTGATAAACCCTGATTCTAAGAGTTTTTCAAGTTATTTATTAACCATGATTTTTATTCAAAGGTGTATTTTACATAACTTTTGTTTAAAAGGCTTAGAATTAGGGTGCACAACAACATGATGAACTACTAAAGATGGGTCCAATACAGGCATATTGGCATATGACCATGAAAATATATCAATGAATTATTTTAGAAGTAAAATTAAATTATCACGTTCTTCTTATGTTAGTGAAGTTACAAGTTAGATTATTTTGGGATTATTGTTCATGTCAATTTTAACATATTTTATGTCTTCCACATGCACTGTGGAACCATCTTGTAGTGATGCCACTATGGGAGGAAGATGAAATTATTCATCTATTTGGGATTTGATAGTGTCTTCATATTTACCCATAAAGGATTAATAGGAGTCATTTATTTCAAGTAATGACCATGTTAATATACCCAAAAAATCCTTCATAATCTCCTCCTATGTTACCCACTCAGACACACTTCTATCAACACTAATTTTAATAATATTATGACTATTAAGATGTTGTGCCCATTTATGGGGAGAGTTGATTTCCTATCCATTGGTGCCTTAATGGGGTTTTTAACAATGAACATGTATTTATGTTTATTTTTTTGACTGTCTAATAGTTCTCCATATATATTTTCACCAAGGGACATTGATTTTTGATTTTTTGGATCATTTTATTTTTTGTCTAATGAACTCTCCTTGCTCCCCAAAGTAAGCAACTATATCAATATTTATTTCAAATCCTTATTTAAGATCACCCCATGGGTGACCGTATCAAATCTCTAAAAATTCTATGATATCCTCATCATTATGGAAGATGTCTACAAGCATATGGTCCTATTGGCCCCAATCTACAAGATTAGGGAATTGGAGGTCTAAGTGAATGGTAAGGATGATGATGTTTTCAAATATATTGGTCTCATTAATACAATTTTAGAATATATACAATGAATCTATATCACCTAAAGGAGATTCATCATCATTCATTTTATTACAAGCACTAACAATATCATAGGGTCACCCCTAGGTGATTTTTATCTTATGTCATGATACCCTTTATGAACAGTAGAGGGATAGTCTCAAGAATACATTATTCATTAGTTCTCAATATTTTACCCATTTAGTCCATGGTTTCAAATATATTGTATGGGATATATGTTTATTTTATAGTAGGAGGATGAAACATCACCATAAAACTAAAAAATTTTAGAACCTTTACATGCTCAATGTCTAGGAAACCATTCTTAAAAAAAGAGAATCAAACTTATAAGAATTTATTTTCTTCCTTCAATACATGGTGGGCCTAACAAGAATTTTTTGAAAAGTGTGGAAATTTTATATATGTAAAGAGTTTTAAATTATATATTCCTCACACCCTTTATCTATGATTTTGAAATGTGAGGAAGTACGATGAGGTGGATTATTGGATGTGGATGACATATCATCTAGATGGATGTAGGATGAGGCTTTAGGATTCTTTTTTCCTTTAGGTTTCTTTTATTGGAGACATGTTCTATGATGGGAAACGATTGATATTATTTTAATTTTCCTCTAAATTTTTTATCACTAATATTTTTTTGAATCACCAAGGATTGTCACTTCTATGCCAGACTTTGGGGATTTCATCCATTGATGGAGAGTGGAGGGTACGATGCACATGACATGGATCTAGGGACACCCAAGGAGGATGTTATATGTAAAATTGATATTGATGATGTGGAGGAAATTTTGGTGAGTGATAAGCCTAACCATGATGGGCAAATAAATAATACTTACTAATTTTATTTTCACATTACCATGTGATTTAATTGTAATGATATTGTTTCCAATGCTGACTCAAAGTACCCAAGATAGTTAATCAAATTTAACATGAAAATTTTTATCCTTGACCCATTTTATATAAGTACCTTTTTTACTTGTGTTTGGTAATGATCACCTCAATATTAATGGGGATATTATGAAAATTATCCTACTTGAACAAGATCATTATGGTTAAATGTAAGGCATTGGCCTTAGGAATGATGAACTATGAACATATGGAATTCTAAATAGTCAATGTTGGTAGGGACCATGGATTATTTAAGGGTGTTATACAACATGTCCTTGTGAACAACTATTTTTTTGAGAAGTTCTATAATGGATATTTGTGTAGGTATTTTCTCAATTTATTTGAGGAGGTCATATTATTATACAAAGGTAGATGTTGATGGATCATGGGTGGTGACCTTAGAAGGTATTTGCATTAAAGGACCTTGAATAGTGACCTTAGGATGTTTTTGAGTATAAGGAACTTGAAAAATAACCATAAGACTTTGATTAGTGATAATAAACTCTTGATTTTTGATTTTGATTGTAACAATGTTATGGTTAGTGATTTGACCAATAATAATATCATAATTGTGTAGTATTCTATGACAATTGACATTTTTAGCATGGGTTATTTAACCATAGTTTTGACCTTGAATTTAAATTTTATAGTTATACTAATTATACTATGAATTATCATGCATGCTTTGGGAATAGGTCCTTGAATTTTCCCTGTTCTTGATTTTTAGATGATGAATCCTAATTATCTAGTGTAATCTCACCATGATCTAGAAGATCTTGAGAATAATCTATTAGTTTAATACATATTTTTGTTCCATGGTCTTTGAATCAATTGTAATCATATTACTCATCCTCTTGTTACCATTTGGGTTTTGGTTGATTTTCATCGAATGGATTTCTTATGGGAAATAAGATCATATTAGTTGTATCTGATTTTTGAAAGACAACATCTAAAGGATATCCAAGTGGTGTGTAAGTTCTTCATCAATATTATTATTTATGTGTATCTAGCTAAAGAGTAACTATTAGATTTAATAAACATTTTTTATATGCTTAGACTTAGTGATTCCATCTCCAACCACATTTTTGTTTTTATTTATAGGATTTTTAGTCAATGCTTTATTATATTAGCATAATCCTTCGAAAATAACCTTATCAAATCCTTTAAAACAATGAATTATTTATTTTCACACCCTTTTATATGACCCTATAAAATGTATTTTCACATTCTAATTTCACATATAAACCCATTTCATGATTATATTTGTAAAAAAATTGATCACTAATTATTTTTCAAGAATATAATAGGCAAATTTACTTTATAAACCTAGCCATCACTATAGGAAGGATGTGAAGTTTCCCCATTTCATTGTTTTGTGTTTCATAGATCCATTATATTTATTTAATACTCTGCATTATATGAAAAGTGTTGTAAAAACTACTCTATTAATTAAGTAAAAGTTGTAATTGGTCCTTTAGGAAAAGTAGAAACCATTCAATGTCTTGACCACCTAAGATTTTTGGTAACAATATGAGGAAAAACATATCACTATAAGTGAATTCTTAGCATGCTATAAATAATTATTTGACATGATCTCTTAGGTCACCCTTTTCTGTGTAATAATGAAATTTTTGGAACTCAAAATGAGTTGGAAAGGAGGTTTTCAAAATTTTCTTATCAAATGGATATGAGAAAAAATATTTAAACTTATATTTCTTATTTTTCCTTCCTTTCTATAGTCATTGAAGAGATTATTTTATTTGTTCCACTCATATGTATTTGGAGTGTCTTGTAGTGGCATGGACGTATGCTGATTTTTGGATGAGTGTTGATCAATACTAAGATTTGGAGGGTTTAATGATCTGGCTGGTGGATTTAGGCTTCATAAAAATTTGGTTTTTTGGTTTCATCCTTATAGGCTTTGGATTATTATTAGTTTATTATTGTTGGTATTTTATTGAGTGGGGTTAAGGTTGGAAGCAAAAATGCCAATGATTTGGCTAATTTTTTTAAGTTGGTTAGTCATAAGATACTTTATGTCTTGATGGGGTTATTTTACTAGACCTAATTTTATTTTGTTAGGAGATTAATTTTGGGATGGGGTTTTTCCATATTATCTTTTTCTTGATCTACATGGATACTACAGGTGTCTCTATTATGATCTCGATTATTTTTGTCTTTTTGTAGACTAGGTGTGTTAAATCTTCTTCAGTGAAAGATCAAGGTAAATGAGTACCTTATTATAAAAGACACAAAATCATTTAATCATTATTTTTGAAGATGTATTATTCAAGGGGAGCTTTTCCTTGATCATTTTTAGCATTTTTTTCTATTTTATTGGTCATTTTTTATTTTATCAACATCACTATCAGTATGACAATATGTTATTGATACAAGGGAAATGCATTTTTACCAAAATTCACATAAATGGATGGATTATTACCCAAATTCATATTAATGGTTAGGTTGTTTCTAACTTAGCTCTTAGTGAAAGATGCCATGTGTAATGGAATTAATGTATATTAGTGTGATATAAACCTAATTGGTTGGATCATTTCAATTTGGAATTAACCTAGGCATATGTCATATTTAATTTAGAAATCTAGATTTGACTTAGAAAAATAGATTTTACTTAGACTTAGTCAGGATTAATTAGATGTGATCATTGGATGTTAAATTAGATTTTATTTAATGCCTTGATCATATATGACCCTAAAAGAGTTGGATTGATTTGAATTAAACAATATTGATTATGTAGATGCTTGGATGTTGATTAGATGTTATTCTTGTACTCTATTTGACTTATACACAACAAATATGTTTTTAGAACTTTGATTATGTGGTACTTTGATTAACTTTTACATAAATAGGATTGGTGGATTTTTTTATAATTAACTTTATTGGCTAGAGGTTGATGATTTAACTTAGATACAAGTTGAATTTAGTTTAAAACATGATTTAGACTCGAATTAACTTGATTTATTGATTAAATGTTGATTGGATGTTAGGATTGAAATTTTTAACCATAATTGGTAGGATGTTGTTTGGATGTTTAACTTACACAAATATTATGGTGTTGGATTTGGAATAAACTAGATTTTAATAATTGATAGGATGTTCAATTTGACTTACTTTGTCTTGGAAAATTAATGTGATTTTATTTTATTTGAATATATAATGATTACTAGTATAACATAAGGAAATAAAACAATGCATACAAGACACCTTAGATTATTCAAATATATATGAATAGAGTTAAAATAAATAACAATTGTAAAAGGTGGCTTGGGAAACGTTTTGAATGATTTTTAGGCTCTCATAAATACTTGCTCATCTATTGGACTGTGCCAACCCAATATTTCATAACACTAACTATAGAGGTAATACCATACATGTATCCCACTGAACTCAATTTTGAGGGTACATTGAGATTAAATTCCCTAGGTGATATGTTCCTCTCATGTGCATCACAAATCAAATGGATAAAAGGCTTCTTATGGGTGTTAGATAGACTTTAAATGTTTATATATGGGTTTATTCTATATACATTTCAATAGGATGAGACCAAAATATGTGGAAGAGGGAGATTAACATGCACAACCAAATCGGTCAAATCCCAATCTTTATGCACTCCATGCATTGCCTTCACTAAAGTGATACCAAAAAATAAAATATCTATAGTATTGTCTAGGGCCTAAATATTAGAGGATGAAAACTTGGACAATAATGATATATCCTTCCTAATTTGTATACCTTGTCAGGGCATGGGGTTGGCCCAAATGTGGGTGATGATATTCTAGTTTTTAAACCATAATACCATAAAATAAAAGGATGAAATTCATTTTTGATTCCTATGGTTGCCCTAGGGAACAAGGGAAGAGCATTAAAAAACATCACTCATTTTGAGATAAAAAATGCCTAGGTTAATTTTGACCCCCAATATATCCTAAAAGTTTGAGGGGAGAGCATTCATGACTTTCAATATTGACACACACACACAAAAATAAATAGAAAGAAAGATAAAATTGATTTTAAGTGAAAACTTTAATTTTGTGTGTTTTTTGTTTATTTTGATGTTTTGGACAAGCAAAAACATCTAAAAAATGAGTTAATAATTTCCTTTGGTTGTCTTTAGAAAGAGAAGAAACCTTGAAAAAAAACTATTAGATTCAAAAGGTTAGTGCATAGGTAAAAACATTACAAACTTAGAAACAAAAATTTAGGCAATTATTTTTTTGGAAAAAATGCAATTAAAATAACTAAAATAAACAAAGGATGAGAGTTTTTTTAATCCCCAAGATCACCTTATCAAATCAATGTAAGATCATACAAACTATTACCTAGGATAAAATTAAAAAAAGGTCTAGGTCAGTTTTGATCCCATATATAACCTAATGGTGCGAGGGGAGAGCATACATGATTTTTGATCTATATACACATAAATAATAAACTTGAAAAATAAATAGAAAAATACTAATTTACATTAGAATTTTAATTGTGTATATTTAAGGTCTGTTTGAATTGATTCTTTGACTATGAACCTACATAAAATCAGTTAGTAGCTCTATAATAAATTTCTTTGACAAGCATAAGAATTGACAAAAAAAATTAGGATGAAAATTTGGACTCAAAATGATGAAAATAAACAAGGGATTTATTAGTTGAAAGTCACTTTGGGCATGCCAAATGTATATGTCAATTGAAATATAGTAAGCAATCAAAACAAAACAAAATCAAAAGTAAGAATTTTTATGTCAAACCGAATTAAAAAATGAGATATCTCTGATAAGAGCTTGAAAAGGAAACAAGTAAACTTCATATTCACTTACCAAGATGAAATGCTCATTTTTCATTTGATGGATTTGTTCCTTGATTTATTATATGTGTAAGATCCAATAAAATGTGTGTACAAGATGATCTAGGAGTGTTTCTAACATTGTGATGATAAGTTTGATTGATTTATTGATCTCAATTGCATGACACATAACTACAATGATGAATATGTCATTACTGTGAAAAATAATTATTAATCTATATATTTTTAGGGATGAATCAGTGGGATTTGAGATGGATTATTAAATTGAGATTGGTGGATACTTTAGAGTATTTTGTGGAGATAGTTGGGAATCTTGGAAAATAGGGGAGAAAGTGGAATTATTTTATTTTTGTGATAGATATTAGAGAATGTTTTGGGAGTTTTAATAGATTATTAAATTAGGTTAGTGGAAACTTTGTAGGATTTGGTGGATTATTAAATTGAGGTTGGAAGAGACATTGGAATATTTTTTGGAGATAGTGGATAATCTTGGAAAATATGAGGAAATGGGATTATTTTATTATGACAATGGATATTGGTGAGGACTTTGGGATGACGGAGGATTAAGTGGGATTTTAGGTGGAAGATGAGGTGGATGAGGTAAAATTTGGATTAACTTGATTTTAAAAATTATAGAATTTATAATTTCATGTATTTTATTATTATTAATGGGTTAGCTAATTAATATAAATTATTTAAATAACATGATGTGTGATGAATAGTGATGGTGAATGGTGAATAATGCAAAGTGATGATGAATAACGGCATTGAATATATATGATGAATAATGAACAATAATGAATTATGATTAGGTTTTTTCATGGATGAAGGGATTAGGTACATTAGGGATGATTAGGGATAGTGAAAAATGGATTAGGATTAGGGATATGAGTGAAATCATAGGATTAAATTTTAATTAGAGGATTTAGTGAAAATTAGATGAAAAGGTTAAAATTTACATGAGGTGTCTTATTTTAGGTATCTACACCACACATGTTAGAGCACCTTGAAATGCCCTTATTTAAAACTTTTGGCTAGCTAACAATGCCCATATTTAATCCTATTCATGTTTTTGAAGTATCTTCTAAAATCCATAATATTTTATTAGCTTATTGATCTCTCACCATGAGGTAGAAATCTAGAACCTTTCACATCCAAAACATAAAAAAATTGAGCTAAAATAAAATTTTCTAGACAAATATGCTTGCATCATACATGATATTATTCTTTTCAATCATTAGCATAGATATTGTTAATTATTTTTATCTCATGTTTATTTTTTAATTCTTACATTGTATGTATTTTTTATATCTTTTTTTATCATTTTATAGTTGGCATTTATTTCCCTAATGGATCTTAGGTATCACCTTTGGATTTTATATCATTTTTATAGTCAAACTTAGGTTCACTTGAAATATTAGGTATCACCTTAGGGTTTTGTGATAATTTTACAGTCGACATTTAATTCACTTAATAATATTAGGTATCACCTTCATGTTTTGTAATCCCATTTTTAAAATTTTTTTAGTTTGAATTAATTTCTTAGTGATTATTTAGCCCATTATGTACTTTCCCCTATTTTTTGATGACTTTTTAAATCAACGCTTGTTATAGATCCCACATGGGTTAGCATTATTTCCCTAGTGACATGACTATTGCTTTTCATAACATAACCTATTCACTTTTGAAGTGCCATTCCCTTTCCTTTTGGATAGCTAAAAGAATATTTATAATTTTACTATAATTCTTTATTACCTAGATAGATATTATATAGTCCCCATTTCTATACCTTTTTTCCTTTCACTTGAGGCACATGTAGCTCAGTTTTGAGGTTGCACACTTCCATGTGGGGAATGTATACAAGTATTTTTTGGAATAAAAATGAATGAGAGGGGGGTTGAATTAGTATCCTTATATTATTTTACTTTCACTTCAAAATATATTATAATCATTCATCAAGTAACATCATCATATAAGCAATATTCATTAGTATAACAACATAGTAATGAGAATATACCATAGCAAGTATGAACACATCATTAATGTGGGAAACCCTAATGGGGAGTAAAACCCAATGACCATAGCTTGGAAAAAAATCCTATAAATAAATGAATCAAATTTAGTTGATCACCCACTCAACTTGGAGCACCAATCCCAGTATATCAAGCACCAACTTGATAGAGTCTTTAGCAATCACCCACTTGCAAGGAAGCACCAACCCCCTTAGTGATTCAAAAGAAACACAACCACCTCTTGAACAAGTAGAATTATGCCTTAAATATTTGTCCTTGTTTCAATATTAAATAGATGATGGTCCTATTTTTTTTATCTCTTCACACACTTTTATTCATATCAAAGTTGCCTCTAGGTTTATTCGCTCTACTAGGTTTCTTCAAGACTGATTAGGTCATATGACCTTGATATCTATACCAAAAAATTATATTATATATTAATTACTATATATATATAAACTCCTATTATGTTCTACATTACCTCCTTTTTCTCCTCTTTATGCTATTTGATTCGCTTGCACACTCTCTTAACATTCACTTTCAAATAGGCCTAGTTAGTCTTTTTCTTATACAAGTCACTTGCTATCACACACCTTGGTTAGAAATAAAAACTTTTTACACATTTATTACCATTAAAATATTTCTTATAACATGTTAAAAACATTAATAAACCAATACATTAAGTCAGCTAAAACTTAATAGACCAAATTCTCTTTTAGGCCTTAAGGAAACCTAACTCCATTAGGTCTTCATTAGAACATGTTACACTTTTTCTTTCTTGAAATACTCAAAAAATCCAAAAATATAAATATAAATTAATATATTACTCAAATATAACTTATAAAACTTCCCTTTATGTCCACAACACCTTGTAGGTCCAACCACCACTTGAATCCCTTCTCAAAATACTGTTCACAATAGCCCTATGCATACATAGAAAATTTGTCTTGAACAACTAAATCATAAACACAATTTTTATAAAAATACATGGAAAAAAATAAAATATAAAAAATACTCATGAACTTAGGTTAATCATAAACTTAATTATATTATTCAACTCATGGTATACATGCTCAAACTCTTTTTTACAAGATGCTTACTTTGAACTACCAACTAGCCTCATAACAGAGTCATGGAAAATTAAACTCATGCCATCTAAAATAACATACTAAAGGGATTAAAATAAATTAAAATTATATTAAAAAATCCTTATAATAACATCCAATTAAAATATCATAATTTATAATAGCAATTATTGGTCTTGCAAACCAATTTGTTGACCTTCTCTCTTTCAAACCTCACTCAGCCAAACAAGACATTTTTCCTTAAATGTTTTAACATATTACACTAATTTAAAATATTATTAAAATAATTTATATGAAATAAAATTAATAAATATTAAAATAATTTTAATTATATACATCAACTCATGGCATAGAGTCTCAAACTCATCGTTATAACCTGCTTACCTATAATTGCCAGTTTGCCTTGAAAACCAATCATGGTGATTGACCTTCAAAACCTATATTAAAAAATTTAGAGACTTAAAATAAATTGAAATTATCTTATTATATCATTAGGAAACTCTAATATAGAAATATATCATGCTCAAAATATTGTTCACAATAGGCCTATGCATACACAAAAAATCTATCTTGAACAACTGAAGCATAAACATAATTTTTATAAATAAACATGGAAAAAAATAAAATATATAGAATCATCATGACCTTAGGTTCATAAAAAACTTAATTATATACTTAAAATCATGGTATATAGGCTCAAACTCTTCTTTTCAAGTTGCTTGCTATGAACTACCAACTGGCTTCAAAACACAGTCATGGAAACTTGAACTCCTACCATATGAAAGGACATACTCAAGGTATTCAAATGAATTAAAATTATCTTAAAAAATTATCATAACAACTTCCTACAAAAATATCATAATTTCTAATATAAAATATTGGTCTTGTAGACCAATTTGTTGACCTTCTCTCTTTTAAGCCTCATTTAGCCAAATAAGCTATTTTGGTTTCAATGTTTCAACCTCTTACACTGGCTTCCAAGCTTATGAAAAACATGGATATGAAATAAAATTCCTAAATATAAAAATAATTTTCATTAAATACATTAAATCATGGCATAGAGTCTCAAACTCATTGTTGCAAACTGCTTACCCAAAACTACAAGTTTGCTTAGAAGACCAGTCATGGTGATTTTGACCTTCAACACTTATGTGAACACTTTTAGAGACTTACATGAATTTATATGATCTTATTATATCATTATTAAGATATTATATATAAATTTACCATGTTAAAATGTAAATATTGGTCTTTCATACCAATCTCATAACCTTACACCTTCATTGTCTCATTTGCACTAGGCAAGTCAAATTATGAGTAACATTTTCAACATATTCACTGACCTCCAAAAAATTCTATCAAAAATTAACATGTATTAAGGGTATTTAAAAATTTCTGCATGAACTTTTATTTATTCCTATTCCATGATAATAAATCCCTAATCACCTTCTCATTTCTACTTGGGTTTCTCACTGTTTGCACCATTAGGCCTGTAAGTGACTGGTTAAATTGTATGACTAGTTTACCATACCTAAGGGATATAACATAATAATAAAACACCATGGAAAAAATATACAAATATCAAACTTTTTCTTCCATCCATTTATCAATTTGTACTTGGTCAACTCTGACTACTATAACAAATTTCTAAAGAATAAGCACTCTTTTGTAGGGTCTACTCACACACCTGACAAACCAATCACATCTACAAGTGCCTAGGAGAGTTTAATATAACCTCCAATCACTTATATATCCATTAAAATCCATTTTTATAACTTTCAAACAACTTATGTCATATTGGGTCACTATTAGGGTTCTTTGAGGGTTTAAACCATCTTCCAGTCTTAGCAATCATTCATAAAGCTTAGCCACTCAATCCAAAAACCAATGCCTATAAATTATATTTATCAACCTTCCCCATATAACATAAATATATTTTTTCCTCATGCATATGTTACTTGTTCTAAAAAACACTTGAAAATTCTTTAAAATTCTTCTTGGGTAGACAACTCTTCATCATGTGCACTCGAAAGACCTTAAAACACTTTTTCTTGCTTTAACCTTCAAATTTTGACATAAAAAGTCATGCACATGATTAAAAAAACTTTAATCACCTTTTATAATTCTCACCTACTCACACAATCCTTGGAAACTAATCCTAATACTTCATTAGGCTATGCTCTTGCCATTCTACTTTCTATACTTGAGCCTTCACACCTTATCAGGTATTGAACAAACCTTCAAAACTTTTTTAAAGATATAAATACTCTAATAATATTCTAAAAAAAAATATCATATGCTCAAAAAATGTCAGTTATCCTTCATATATCTTGATAATAGCTCATGATGCCTCATTAGGCCAAGTAGGGTCTAGACATGGTCTAGTTATAAATGAGATCTATAGGTCCTACCTCTATAGGCTCACCTTGAGAATTTCATGGGTGATACAAAACCTCATATTCCTATTCAAGTAACCTCATAAGCCTCTTATGCCTCTATTCATCTATCTCACCAGGTCACCATGCTCAAACCTTTTCACTAGGTCTTTACATATCATGACTAGTGCAATGACTAGCTTTCTCAAGCACTTTGAATCAGAGCTTGAAACAATATTTGATGCTTATAAATATTTTTCACATGAATTAAATTATTCTTAAACAATATATTACCTCTGAATGTACATCTACATATACATATTCATGCTCACTATGCATATGCTCATTCATGATATGATTATGCTTAGGCTACTTAAGCATTTCTCCTTAAAGACCTACCTTATAACACTTATAAAGGCTTATACACCTAATTTTAAATCCAATACAATTCAGAATAACTTATCACATGCCTAATATTACTCACTCCACCATGTTACTTGCACATACCTTATCATAAGGTCTAGACAAGGCTTTACAAGACACTTTGATGCCTTAACTTGTTCTTTCCATGTCATGATCTTAACACAACATCAACCAAGTAGATATAAGACACTTATACCTATACCTTTATTTATAATGGAAATCAATACATACCTTCAATGCTCATAAACCTATACCAACACACTCTTCCATGATCATTTAGACATCAACCTAATTTATCATGATTACTCACCATATATCTATACATCAATGACAACACACTTTGACATTAATGACATTAAATTTACATTAATGATAACACTATGCCAACAAGCTCCCCCTTTGTCATTTATGTAAAAACATACCATAGTATAATCAAACTCTTCTCCCTCAAATTGGTCTTTTTCCATGAACTTTTCTCCCCCTTTGACAATAATGATAAAATATCATACACACTACAAATCCTAAAACCATTCATTCTCTTTCTTTGGAAACTATTCTCAAAACTACAAAAGAAATAGGAGATAGCAATCTCCCCCTTAGATGAAACATAGTAATTTAAATGAATGTTGATCACAATACCATACATCTTGTCCTAACATGACTGATACTAGTCAAACTCACTAGGCTATCTGATTTGTTATTAACTGACAAAGATCTTCTTCAAATGGACTCAAGTATACAAGACTACTTACCTTCCTTTATGCACTTTGATTCAATAGAGATGAATTATATCCAACTTCATTTTTATATTCAAACTTCATAAACATCCAACTTGTCTTCATGATTATGTATACCTTCTTTGTACTACACACCTAGTCTTAAAGATCATGAATTATTTGATTAGCTCCCCTTTTATCCTTACAACTTTTGAGTTACACAATAAATAACAATCTCTTCTAAACTCATTCATGATTGATTGGACATTTAACCTTTATTCACACCATAAGGACTCTTGATATCATCCGCTTAGCTTCATAAGCCATATTTGATCATTTACATAATGATAACCCTTCTTGTATTTAATTAATTATTCATTAGGTCTAAAAACACCTAGTTCACTATCTACCAAACTTTTATCTTGCTTGATCACCTTCACCTCACACAACTAGGGAATAATAAGCATATAGACCTATGATACATGACCCAAAGTTCATCTTCAAATACCTAGAGCAATCACACTCAATGCTCATAAGCATAAACCATCTCTCTAATCAATACTTTTCCACTAGGTCTATTAGGTATATCTACAATTAAAGATATTATTCCAAGGGAAAGCTATAGGCTTAAATGATGGAGTAGAGATAACTCATGTCATTTCCATTTGCTATCTCAGATTTTCTTCTTACATCACTATATCTCCTCCATGTTTCTAAAACCACCATGGCATAGACCTCATCATGACTTCTTCATTGTAACATTCTATCAACTAAGTTTGCACTTACATACTTCATTTTAATAGATATATGTAATAGATTATCTTCTTTATGATATGAAAAATAAGACCATATGACATGTGCCTTGGTACTCTATAAACTTAAGGTCATCTTGATGCACATATAACACTCAATTCTCTCTCACAACTAGATCAACAAATAAAATCATGAAACATCTCAGAAAATCATGTTCCCCCTTTGTCTTCACAACTTTCTCACCATATAAAGTAAAAATACACACAAACCATCTTCAATATATATCAAGCTCAATTATATACATATACCAAAAACTTACCTCTCAAAATTTCAAAATCCCACACTTCTAGCTCAGACTCAACAATATTCAACAAGTCTTCATACCTTCTTGGCATACAACACTTGTCAAAGCTCATCAAACATCCACCATGATTCCCCTTATATATGATTATCTCCATGAATCCTAATGGAGTCACACATTCTATAGGGTACTATAATAACACAAATTCAATAGATTCTCATATCTCCATACCCTCACAAGACCGATTATTCTTTAATGTCCTTATAGGCTTGACTTTTGACTTGGCTTCTTCATCATCCTTGTGAGTTAACAAAGAATACTCTTGAAATTATTTTAAATCTGAATTATGATCTAAATTATAAAATAACCCACCTTGCTTTATTATTTGATCATGATTCACCTTTTCATATTTCCTTTTCTCGATCAACTATTCATTCTTACTGCTTTGATAAACCACATGAGAACCAAAATCTCTCTTCTGTCCTAACATGTGGCTTAAGAAACCACTATCTATACTCTAATATTTCATATAATATTTTTATTTATAATTCATTTTACTAGTTCTATCATTATTTCATACACCTTCATTACTATCATGATAAACACTGTCATGATCATAATCCATTCTTAGGATCACCTTTAGGATATTAGGCATATCTCAAAAGTCATGCTCTGATAAAAATTGTTAGAAGTAAAATGACTTGGGGGGTGAATAAGTACCCTTATATTATTTTAATTTAACTTAAATATATATTCCAATCATTCATCAAGTAACATCATCATATAATCCATATCAATTAGTCTAGTAACATAATAATGAGAATATACACATAACAAGTATGAACACATCATATATGTGGGAAACCATCATGGGGAGTAAAACCCATTGAACATAGATTATAAAAATAGTCCTATAAATAAATTAATCAAATTTATTTTATCACCCAATCAATTTTGAGCACCAGCCCTATTCTATCAAACACTAACTTGATAGAGTCTTTAGCAAGCACCTACTTGTAAGGAAACACCAATTCCCTTAGTGACTAGGCACCAACTCAGCCACCTCTTGACCAAGCACCCACTCAATCAAGTAGACTTATACCTTCCATATTTTTCCTTTTTGTAATTTTAAAAATATTATGTTCCTCTTCTTCAACTCTTCACACACTTCTATTACCCTTAAAGTTGCCTCTAAGTTTCTTCGATCTACTAGGTCTCTTCAAGACTGGTTAGGTTATATGGCCTTGATATCCATACTCAAACATTATATCATATATTAATGAATATTTATTTAAAATAATTTTATGGAATACATGACCTCCTTATTCTCCTCTTTTTTCTCTTTTATTCTCTTGCACACTCTCTTACCTTTCACTTTCAAATAGGCCTAATTAGTCTTACTCTTATACAAGTCACTTGCTCTCACAAACCTTGGCCAGAAATACACACTTTCACACTTGTATTAACCTTAAAATAGGTCTTATAAAACATTACAAACATTAATCAGCCTATACATTAGGTTGGATACAACTTAATAGACCAAATTCTCTTTTAGGCTGTAAGGAGGCCTAATTCAATTAGGTCTTCGTTAGAGCACGTTACACTATATTTTTTATTTAAATGATTAAAAATTATACAAATATAATTATAAATTCATATGTTACTCAAATAGACCTTATAAAACTTCACTTAAGGTCCACAACACCTTTTAGGTCCAACCACCACTTGAACCCCTTCTTAAAATACTGTTCATAATAGGCCTATGCATACATATAAAATCTACCTTGAAAAATTGAAACATAAACACAATTTTGATTAAAAATATTTTAAAAATAACATATAAATAAGCCTCATGACCTTAATTTCATCAAAAACTTAATTATATTCTTCAACTCAGGGTATATAGGCTCAAACTCTTCTCTACAAGATGCTAACTCTAAACTGCCAATTGGCCACAAAGTCATGGAAACTTGAACTCATGATATATGAAATAAAATACTTAAGGTATTCCAATTCATGAAAATTATCTTTAAAAATACCCATGAAAAATTCCAAAAAAAATATCATAATTTCTAATAGAAACTATTGGTCTTGTATACCAATTTGTTGACCTTCTCTTTTTTAGGCCTCATTCAGCCAGATAGGCCATTTTGGCTTCAATGTTTCAGCCTCTTACACTAACTTCCAATATTATTAAAATTATGTATAGGACATAAAATTATTAAATAGAAACAAAATATGCACTAAATACATCAACTCATGGCATAGATTCTAAAACTCATTACTATAACCTACTTATCCAAAACTGCAAGTTTGCCTAAAAGACCAGTCATGGTGATTTTGACCTTCAACACCTATATGAAAAAATTTAAAGACTTTAATGAATTTATATTATATTATTATATAATTATTCATCTCTCAAATAAAAATATACCATGGTAAAATGGGAATATTAGTCTTTCAGACCAATCTCATAACCTTACACCTTCATTGTCTCATTTGCACTAGGCAAGTCAAATTATGAGTAACATTTTTAGCATTTTCACTGACCTCAAAAAATTATATCCAACATGAACATGTCTTATAGGTATTTAAAGTTTTCTCTATGAACTTGTATTTATTTCTCTTCCATGATAACAAATCCTTAATCACCTTCTCACTTCTACCTAAGTTTCTCACTATGTGCACCATTAGGCCTATTAGTGACTGGTTAACTTGTATGAATAGTTTAAAACACTTAAGGGATATAATATACTTAAAAACCACCATGGACACAAGTTGAAATTTTAAAACTTTGTCCTCCATCTATTAATTAACTTTGACATGGTCAACTCTAACTTATACAGCAAATTTCTAAGAAATAAGCACTTTTTGTATGGTGTACTCACACACCTAACAAACTAATCACACTTAGATGTGTCTGGGAGAGTTGAATACAAACTCTAATCACTTATCTAGACATTCCAATCCATTCTGAGCACTTTAGAACAAATTCTTTCATATTGGGTCACTATTAGGGTTCTTTGAGGGTTTAGACCATCTTCCAATCTTAATGATCATTCATAAAGCTTAGCCCATAATTATAGAAAAAAATTCCTATAACTTTGAGCTATGTACCTTACCTATCTATCATAAATATCTTAGGTCCTCATGCATATTCTGCACGTGCCAAAGAACACTTAAAAAACCTTCTTGTGTATACAACTCTTCATCTTGTGCACTCCAGAGACCTTAAAACACTTAACCTTCAAATTTTGACTTGAAACTTCATACAAATGCTTAAAAAAACTTGAATCACCTTTTTCAATGATTACCTACCCACAAATGCCTTGGAAACTGATCTTGATACCTCATTAGGCAATGCTCTTACCATCTTTCTTTCTATACCTAAGTCTTCACACCTTATTAGGTCTTGAACATACCTTCAAACCTCTTTTCAAGTTGTTAATACTTCACTCACATTCTCACACAACATCTCACATGATCAAACAATGTCAATCATCCTTCATATATCTTGATAATAGCTCATGATACCTCATTAGGTTAGGCATGGTCTAGTTGCAGACTAGATATGTAGGTCTTACCTTTGTAGGCTCACCTTAATATTCTCATCAATGACCCAACACCTTATATACCTTCTCATGTAACCTCATATAAACTCTTATGCCTTTTTACATCTATCTCACCATGTCACCATGCTCAAACCTTTTCACTAGGTCTTCACATATCATAACTAGTGCAATGACTAGGCTTCTCAAGCACTTTGAATTAGACATTGAAACACCCTTTGATGATTCTACATATTGTTCACATTCCTTACATGCTCTTAAAATAATATCATACCTCTGCACATACCTCTACATATACATCTTCATGTGTAGCCACCAAAATTATGTCACACACATGTATAACTCCCTATGTTGAAACCCCCCTTGAGCTCCTTTTCAATAATAATAATTAACCTTCCTAACCCATGCTTTTACCCCTCATAAATTTAATTAATTTAAAATATTTAATTAAGTTAATTAATAACCACTTATGCCACCTTACCTGGCCACCTCATCTTAAGACTAATTCTTACCCTCTAAATCACCTCAAGACTTAGTCCCCTTATCCTAACTACTCATGACTTGTTCTTACCCCAAAAATAAATTCCTAACCAACTACATCCTTCTTAACCTCCCATTTTGACCATTTCCTAATGGATAACACACTTGGCATGAGAAAGGATAAAAAATAGGCTTAAAATATCCCTTTTACTTATTCTCATGCCACTAACATCGGTCAACCCACAGCTGATGTCAGTAGGATTGTTGACGTCAGTTACTTAAGCTAAACTCCAAACTAATGTTTAGGTCAGTAGAAATCAAGAAAACTCATTTTATTCACATACAGGCTTTTGGCATCCAACTTTCCAATATTGACTTATTGTTACCTTTCAAAAGTTAATCTAGACTAGGAACCAAGCTCTTGAGAACCAACAACACATGCTTGCTTTCTCTATTCAAGGCATTCATTCGCTAAACCTTATAGGAGTCATCCATTTAGAACTTATCAATCAATCACCTCTTCAACTAAGTACATCACTTATTTTGTAAGTCTTTAAGTAGCTACTTTATAATCACTTTATATCTAATGTTTATTGTTTTATGCATTCTTGACTAAACCCCTATGAAGAAGTTATAAATATTCCCCAATTATTTCCCCTTGTTCTAACATACCAAACCTCTGACTAGACCCATCCAAAATAATACTCTCTCTCTCACAACTCTCCCCAACCTTATAGACCTAACCAAAACCATTTCCTAGACCTAGAAAAGCCTTATATAAATTTCTAGGGAATTATTTCCTCTATCGACATTGGTCACCCAAATAATATCGATCACACTTGCTCACTGACCTCGGTAGCCTAACCAACATCGATAACTATGGATTTTTAGTAACCTCTTTAAAAGCTACCCAAATAACTTCCAAAATATAGATTGAATATACCACTTGCACTTTGTTACTCTCTGCTACAATCAGGTTGCAAACAATGGTAACATATCTCTCTTTTACTCCCTCTTTTCCTCTCTTTGCTATTTATTACTCTTTTATTTATCAAAAGTGGATTGTCATCCCTAAGGAATTTTTACACTTCTTGGAATAAGTGTGTATCTTGGTAGCCCACTCATATATCTACTAATAGATATTTTTGTGGTAGTGCTTTCTTACCTATCGGTAGTCCTCCTCAACAAAAGAGGAGTGCTCACAACATATAGACACGACACACAAACAAATCTAGGTTCATTCTAATCACTTATACCTATCCTTCTTCTCTATTTTTCTTTATACTTGAAATAGACACAATTTTATCAAAACATTTCTAGCATGCCTGGTGGGACCCTAGAGTTTTCCTTGGGTTCATTGCTTGTTTTAAGCATTCACATAGGTGAATTATAGTGAAAAATTCATTTCTTGCACTTTATCCTTCTTTTCTCCCTCAAAGCAAAATATTCAACATTTTATTTTCTATTTAAGGGAAATAAAATGAAATTTCTTCTTCCTTGCCACTCTTATTTTCTCTTTGCCTATAAAATAAATTTATCATTTTTCTTACAAGTTAAAAGAATCTCTTATTTATTTCTTTCTTGAATGAAAATTAAGATAGTGAATTTCATTCTCTACTCCTATTTCATCATTATTTTCATTTAAATCTAAACATTTCAGATTTGGGTTTAAAATTTACTGCACTTCATTGTTTGTTTGTTGCATATTAACTCACCTAGCTAATTACAAGCATTATGAATGAATTGTAGTATACCTATGTTACACAAATATATCACACTCACAAAAAAAAACATCTAAACTCACCTAAAATAAGGCCCATTAGGATTTCATCACCTAGTGGATCACCTTACCCTACTCAACTATCCTACTTAGATTTCACCACCAAGGGGAGAACCCACTCCATTGTTTGATGGAGTATAAACTCTAGGAAAAAGGTATATTTTGGCTAAGTATCCTAGTTTGGCTTTAGGTCTATGAAGTGTGGGGAGAAAGCTCTTATAACAAGCCACATACCTAGTTTAATATATATTTTTTCTTGAGCACTAAAACTAAACTAAAAATAGCTCTAGATTACTTTTTATTACCTTCATTAACCAAATTCTATTCTCACTATTTTATTAAGGCATAATCCAACATGAGAATAAAATTAATCTCTAGGACTTAATAATTAGTGGATGTATGTTAATTTTCTACTTTTCTATTACCTTCTATATTTTGGAGTTGGTAAGGATGTTTTTCCATTGATTCACAAAATCAACACTTTTTGTAATACTTAGGTTGTATAGCCTATTATATCAAGTTTTTTGAGTGTTCTTTCTTATTACATAGACCTCTTTCATCCTTTATTTTACATAGATTCTACCTTTAGGTTTCTAAAATGATAGATTTTACATCTCTCAAGATATCACAGTGATTGACATCAGTTAATTAAACTAACATCGATAGACTTTAGCCTACCGACACTGATTAATTCCACTAACATTGATAGACTTTGACTACCGACATTGGTCAAGTGACTGATGTCAATGACTGTAATTTTAGTTTTCTCAAAAAAAAAAGCTAAAATAACCTGCTTTCCTACACCTGAACTTGGTTTTTCTTTATTTTGTCACTAATACAGAGTATTAATACTATTTATATTTCTTACATGGTATTGATGTGAGCCCAAGCCAAAATATTTGCTGATTATGCAAGCTAGCAACCACTTCCACCTTCCCCTCTTGTTGATTTTGTGATGGAGCATACTTCAGATATAGAGCATACTCCTAACCCTAACCAAATTTCCATTGTGCATGAAGGAGATCATGATTTCACTAAATTTCTTGATCACAATGTGGCAATCCTTTAGCATTACCTTTCCATGAGCTAAACCTATAATTCTTCAAGTGACCCACTATTTGGTATGCCAACATCTCTAATGGAGACAACTTCAGTTTCAACTATCTCCACTATTTTCCTCATGGTTACTCAAACCATTGCTTTGATAAGTAACCCAACCATAAATAATGTACAAAGTTTAGCATCACTAACTGGTCAATCCCATCTAAACCCTAGTGTGACTTCCCTACTTTCATAACCACAAGTAGTTTAGTCAAGTCTCACCTCATTTCAAAATTTGGTGGTACCTATTCCATCTACTCTCACACATATAATTACTTGATTTATGACTCACCCCTCACCTACTATAACCATGCCAATAACCCAACCTATAATAACAACATCTAAACTAAGCATAGTCTCTAACCCAATGGGACAAGCCCCTTTTCTTTTTTTCCCCCAGCCTATGACTCATTATCCTTATGTTTCACCAACACAACCTTAACAAGCTATGTCATACACTCCCTATGTTTGCTATCAAGTTCCCTATAACTTATGGGGTATCTCCCAAACCAATCCCCCTCTAGACCTCATTAAGATGATGATGGACAAGATGTCTAATCTAGAGACATCCATTTTGGGTTCAAAGAATGTGTTATATTATGATTAGATATAAAATTAACCTATCCATTATTCTATGCCTATTCAAACTTATCCAAGCCAATGGAAACTCCCCAAATTTACTCATTTCCATAGTAAAGAGTACCCACAATAGCATTTGTGATAATTTAGACATGCTTGTTATTTAATAGGGCATGATGATGCATTATTTCTTCTCACTTTACCTATGTTTCTTTCAAGTGCTGCCCTAGATTGGTATAGCTTTATAACTCATCACTCCCTTTTCTCATTTACCCAACTCACACAAATATTCCTAGACCATTTCTCTATTAACATTTATATAAAGGTTTCTATTATATACCTTTATTCTATTAGACAATTTGATGATGAGTCTATCATAGATTTTTTCACTCATTAGAGAGGCTTGATCAATCAACTCTCATTTTTATTACCCCAATATGAGCTTATTGCTAAGCACATTTTATCCACACTCTGAGTATAAAATTTCCAAACATTTGATGAGTCCTTTACAATGGCACAAAAACTCAAGATTTGGGCTATAGATGAAGGGAGAGTTAATTTATGTAGTAAGAACACCAATTCCAAATAAAATGACTCCTCTTCTTGTAAAACTTATCCTTATAACCAAAAATATAAAGGTTCTACCAATGTGATGGTCATTAAATTAGCTTCTTCCACAACCACAAACCAACTTAATTCCTCGACTTCCCAATATCTGACCAAGCAATTCCAACAATTGTATTAACAAAGACAATACACTCCTGTTAGGGAGTCAAATACTTCCATTTTGGAAAAAATATTACAACAAGGTGTCATAACCCTTCCTCAAATCAAACCTCTTATACGTTTTGATCCCTCCCATCCTATTCCAACTTGGTACAAGGAGGATGAGTTTTGAAGTCACCATCGAGTTAAAGGCCACAATTCTAATAACTATAAAACATTCAAGAACATTGTTCAAGACATGATTGATAGGGTGATCTCGTCTTGGATAATCCTAATGCACCTACTAATGAAATTATGGATGTGTTATAACAACATTTTCCTAATGATTCAGCCAATCAAAATATTATTCAGACCATGACTAACTTATGTGATCATAATATCCATATGGTTAATATGGTCTTTGCTTTACCTCTAGTTCAACCTCTCCCAAAATAGGAGGCACCCATTTCATCAACTCCTCCCCCACATCAATGGCATTTATTTTGCTCATTCTTCCTCCTCAATTAGAAACTCCTATTTCACCCATTCTATTCTCACATGAGGAAGAGCCTCCTTTACCACTCCTTTTGCCATCAGAGGAGCCTATATTTCTAGTTCCTTTTGCACCAATGTTACATATCCTCTTACCACTTTAAGACCACACCTTACCCATTTTTAAACCAAATTTTGAGTGAAACATCATTCTTATGTTATACCCTTTTGAGGAACCCTCTTAACCTGCCTCGCCTCCACTTAGAGAGCAATACCCCATCCACTCCACCTTTACACCTAGAAGATCCAGTGTTATCTACTCTTATACTAAATGAGAGACCTATTTCCCCTACTCAAATTCTACCACTTTTACCTCTTCTTTTACCTATGGAGGATCATACTTTACCTATTACTTATCCACATGTTGAGAGAGAAATTATACCTATGCTCTAACCCCTTGAGGAAACCTCTTTGCCTACCTCTCCTCCACCCATGGAAGACCATGCCTCTTCTCCTATCTCTATAGAAGAAGACCCTATTGTATATCTTTCTCATCTTTGGCTTGAGGTAGCAGAGACCAATAATTTCTCTCTTTTTCAATCACCTCAACCTTATAAATAAGCAATCATAAGGCCTACATCAACTTTAGCTAAACCCTTATCATGGTTGGTGAAAACTCTAGAATTTCTTGACTCCACAAAGCTAGATCACACAAAATTTTAGGATCGAATTAAAACTCCTTATCCTACACAATGAGTGTTGACATTTACCACCAATCCTCTCACTACCCTTTACCCTAAGGTCTTTGACAAAGCTAGAGCTTCTTTACTAAAATTACTAAAATCTTGTCCATCAATGTTAGAACCTTCACCCTCACAAGTTTTTTCCACATTAAATTAGATCAAGTCATTAGTATTATGTCCCATCTATAATATAATTCATCCATAGGTGAAATTAGATCTAACTCTCCAATCACAAGTTAGATTTTCACAGCTTAAACTATATAAAAATGTTAAGTTTCCTAGATCTCATTGATCCTTCCCTCTTCAAACCTCAACTTTATCATCAATTTTAGGACTAAATCCCTCTAATTTAGTTAGAATATCTTTGATCTAAGTGAAATAAAAGGCTAAGTTACCTCCACTACTGCCTCTACCACCTGGTAGGTCTTTCACATCTGACACCATGATACCTAACACCAAGAAAATGATAGCAAAACATGTAAATCCAATGCCACCAAATAAGGCACCATGCAAAATCACCCCTAAAACTCCTAAACAAAATAAGGTGTCTACTCTTATTACCATAATAAGTGCTAGCCCACTCATAGGCTCTCAGATCTTTTTCCTACATCATTTGTTGAAATCTTCTATAATAACTCTTCCTCCCATTAAGCCATATAGCCTTCTTGGACCAAATCCATTTTGGTTTAATGATACAAAAGTGTGTCTATATTATCATTCACCTAGTCATGATACTGAGAGTTATAAATCTCTCACAGTAGTCATTCAACAACAATTTAATGTCAACACTCTCTTTATTGATACTCTTATTAACCTTTCTATTATTCCACCTAAATTCAAACCCAAAGATGTTGTCTTACCCCCTTTTACACCTCCTTCACCTATGTTATAGATCAACATAGTTATTATGGCCATGCAGTCACAAAATCAAAAGGATAAAGGTAAGGAAAAGGTTGTTGCTCCTTGGGCTCATCCCTTTTCCAAAGATACTCTTCCTTTGAATCCTAATATTTCCATTTTAGGTGCCCTAAAACCAACATCTTAAGATGTTATTCAAAGATTGATGGTGAAACGACTTCACCAAACTCATGTGAAAATGTCCTTGTATGAGTTAATCCAAAATTTACCCTAACACTATTAGTTTTTGATCAGTGCCTTATAAGTAGTTGAGGTACAACATGGTGATCCCCAACCTCTTACAGCTTTGGTCAGCTCTCTTAATTCCATCTCCCTAATATCCTTCAATAAATCATAAATTCCACTTCAACACATTAAATATTAGGATTTTTCCCTTTTTATTACCACATATATTGATCAAACTCATGTCAAAAGAGTCATGATCAATGGGGGAGCTAGTATTAATATTATTTCCACTCATGCCTACAAACAACTACCTCTTCTTAACAATTGCATGTCTCAAACCAATACGGTGCTCTGCTTATTTAATGATACCATAGCTACTATAGTGGGCATTATTGTCTTACATATTTATGTAGGTCCCCACACAATTTTTAAGCTCTTCTATGTTGTAGAAAGAGAGTTACAATATAACGTACTACTTATATGACCTTAAATATGTTTTATGACATGTGTACCCTCAAATTTGCACCATTGTGTCAAGTTTGATCACAATAGATAAGTGCATTTTATACCCATTGACCCACCTTCATTTAAAACATGTAACATGAATTATAGTCCAGATATGTTCTCATTTTATTAAAGACATCATCTTCTCCACATGATACTTTTGAATCTTCCACGAGCTCTACTAGCCCAGTTACACAGATACCAATAACACAAATTATTAACAAAGATCCTATGGAAGAAACTTTTAAATGTTTGTCATTCAGAGAATATCATTTGTTGATGTTTTACATGTTGCATACTCCACAAGAGTATGGAAAGCTTCATATGCACCCAAATCATGATCATTGTATTGGGATGGTCACCCCTTATGGCCCCCTAACCTTTGAACTCATTTCACATATGGGAGAATTAATCAAGTTCCTAATATTGACAACCCATCCTATTTACCATAACCATTTATCTGTGACTTCTCCTTCCTGAGCAAGCCTAGTTTCACTCACACCTATCTTTATAGGTGTGCCTAGAAAGGATTTGGTTTGGGTCATTATGAGTAGTATGTTCATATGCCCATTGAATGTCCCACTAACAAAACCATTGAAAATGCCAAAAAGAGGCATGGAGTGGTTTATGATGAACCAGCTAAACTCACAAAAACTTCCCATGTATCAATTATTGAAGAGCCAATCTCTCCTTCTCCACTTCATTCTCCACCATCACCTACCAAATCAAAGGTATCTATACCTCTTAATTTTTTTCAATAAATGCCATCTATTTGGGGCCTCTCACATATTACTAGGATAAGGAAATAAGGTCCCTTCCTCTCATTCATCATGAAATTATTGATGAAGACTCTCCCACTATTAACACTATCTAATGTCAAGATGATGAAATTATTCTCACATACATGGGTGCAGATGATTTCTATATCCAAAAATCACTCCCATCAAAAACATAAGCTATGTTAAATGAATTCATCATTGACATCAATTTTCCCTCTCATGATAACCCCTACATCCTCAAGATTGGCCAATCTTTGGATTCCTCTAAGCAAACTAATTATGCCATATTTCTTAATAACCATAACAAAGCCTTCACTTGGTCTTATAATGACATGCCTAGTATCGACCCCTCTATCATCACCCATATCATTGTCACTAATTGAGATGATAAATCTTTTAAGTAGAAGCTTCACAAAATGCATCTTCATATTTTTTTCCTTGTCAAAGAAGAGCTCAAATGCCTCCTTTCTGTTAACTTTATCCAACCCATCAACTACCCATAATGGGTTTTCAATATTGTTCCTATCACAAAAGTGATCAGAGGAATCCATATTTAAACTGACTACCATGACCTAAACCTCACTCATCCAAAAGATGACTTCCCATTGCCAAGTATTGACCAAATTATTGATCTAACAATCGACCATGAGATGTTATCACTTAAGGATGAGTTCTCAAGATATAATCAAATCTTGGTTTCTCCCAAGGATCAACACAAGATAACTTTCATTACCCCATGGAGGACTTTCTATTATTAGGTCATGCCTTTTGGTCTGAAGAATGCTAGTGCCACCTACCAACATGCTATTACTTACATCTTCCATGATCTCCTACATAAAATTATGAAAAAATACATGGATTTCTTACTTAGAAAGTCTAAACTTCACCAAGATCACTTGATGATTCTTAAAATCATATTTACTCATCTCCTCCAATATACTGTTTGACTAAACTTAAAGAAATGTGTCTTTGGTGTCCTTTTCGATAAGCTCTTAGGCTTTATCATTTATCTTTGTGGTATTGAATTTTACCTTGATAAGGTTCAAGAAATACTAGAGATGCCTCCACCTACTAATATCAAAAAACTCCATAGCCTATAAGGCAAACTTCAATTAATCCACCAATTCATCTCCCAGTTTTTATATTTTTGCCAACCCTTTCACCATCTCTTCAAAAAATATGTCTCCTTTCATTGGAATATATATTTCTAGGAATATTTTGACACACTCAAAAAGTATCTCCTTTCCCCACTGGTTCTTATTCAACCTAAGGAAAATCAACCTTTCTACCTTTACATCTCTGTAATAGACCATTCTCTAGGTGCTATGATTGCACATCAAGATGATCATCATCAATAACAAGTTGTTTACTACATAAGACACACACTTATTGATTATGAGACTTGATATACCCATACCAAAAATCTTTGCCTTTTGTTGGTCTTTTTAACCTCCAAACTCTACCACTACCTCTTAAATCACAATACTTACATGGTCACCCATATTGATCACCTCAAATACATGCATTATAAGCCATATCACAACCAACATGTGGCTTGATGGCTCATGCTCCTTACTAAATTTGACTTAGAGTTTATTCAACAAAAGTCTATTAAGGGGAAAATGATCACTGACTAGTTAGCTACCACCCCTTTACCTGACAACCAACCTTCAAACCTCAAATTCCCTAATGAATCCATTATAACTCTCTCCACCAATGACATCTCCTATCAAATTATGATGTTCTTTGATGGGTCTAAATGTCAATATGGTAAGGGTGTGGGGGTCATTCTTATTCCTCTAGATGGTGAGCCTACGCCTTTGTCATTTAAACTAGATTTTTAATGTACTAATAATATGACCAAATATAAGGCTTTGATCTTAGGGCTTTAAATAGCTATCTTCTTGAGTATCAAATCAATAACCATTTTTGGTGATTCTTAACTAGCGGTTAATCAGGTTAATGGTTCCTACCTATGCAAAAACAAAATTTTGTAGTGGTATAAACTTCATGTAGATATGTTATTGGGATCATTTGACTCTTTTCCCTTAAAAACTATTCCTTGATCTAAAAACAAGTTTGCTAACACAATGGATTCACTTGCTTCACACATACCCTCTTCACCCTCTTCCTCAAAAATATATATCACCATGCATCACTTAACATTGTCCTCCTATGTATCAACTAACATCCTTTTTATCGAAAATGTAACATAAAACCCACATGACTTATGGTATAAGTAACTCATATATTATCTTTCCTTTTCTATTACCCCTTTTGATCTCTCTAATAATGGGAGATGTACCTTCATAAAATGTGTCGCTCATTACACTATGCTAGGGGGACTTCTCTACAAGTGAGGTTTTGATGGTCTCCTCCTTAGATGCTTCACTAGTACTGAAACTTACTTTGATATTAAGGAAGTCCATGATGGGATTTACGATGGATATTTCAATGATCATGTAGTTTCCAAACAAATTCTTTGACTTAGATATTATTGGCCAACACTCTATCAAGATTGTGGTAATTAAGTTTGGAGTTGCATCAAATGTCAAAAACACACTAAACTCCTTCACATTCCAATTCATGCATTATAAGTCACCAAAGACTTCTATTCATTCTCCCAATGGGACTTGGATATAATAAGTGATATTAACCCTCATTCATCCCTTCGTCACTACTCTATCATTACTACCACTAAATACTTCACCAGGTTATTCCTCTCATCTCCACTAAGGCTAATAAAATTATTGACTTTATCAACCATCATATCATATATCATTTTGGTGTCCCACATTAAATTATAATAGATAATGGTAAATCTTTTAAAAACAAGACTATCCAAAGTCTTTGTGATACCTTTATAATCAAATTAAGCTTCTCATCACCATACTATCCATAAGCAAATGGATAGGCAAAATATTCTAACAAAACATTAACCAAAATTTTCATGAAGTTAGTTAATGATATGGGCAAGGATTGGCACTCACACATTCCTTTTTCTTTATGGGCTTACTTTACTAGCATTCAAACCCCTATGGGTGCTACACATTTTTCCTTGGTCTGTGGGATGAAGGTTGTTTTGCCTCTTTAAGTTCAGATTCCTTCTCTTTACATTTCTCTAAAAGACATACTTAATAATGATGACTTTCACCAAGAACATTTGGCTCAACTTGAGTTGCTTGATGAGTTCCATCTGATATCCCTCAATCACCTCCAAATATATCAAGAGCATATCAAACATGCTTACAAAAAAAACCTTAAGGAGTGAGTTTTCAATATTGGAGATCTTGTCTTAAAAGAAAATCAACATGTGACAAACATGGAGAAAATCAAATAGGGTAAGTTTTCTCCTAATTGTCTTAGACCCTACATCATAACTCACAAGTATGGCTTATGAACTTATCGCTTGTCTTCTCTCGAAGGAAAGCCATAACTTGAGCCTTTAAATGCCTTATACCTATGACTATTATTTTGTTAATCAAGTGATGCTTCACCTCATGTTTAACTTGAGCTCATCCCTTAAACAACCCTATTACATTCATCTCCCTTCCTCTTAATCCTTACTCCTACAAACTTAGTTAACCTATGAAGTGCTATGGTTTTACCCTCAAAGTGGAAAACCCCTAAGCCTCTATAGTCTTATCCATCGCTGAAAGTTAAAAAAAAAAAAAATGGGATATATAGACAAGTTATAATCTATCAGGTCATGATTCTCAATGTAGATTGATCCCTTAAAGGACATCTGTGCACCTTCTCTTTGATACTATCAATAGACTGCTCCTTGAAGGACAACTATTTAAACTCAAAAACAAATGCTTAGACCACTTCCTTGAAGGATGGCTAGGCCAAGCTTTGTTATCAAGTGAAAAAAAGCTTCTCATATTGATCAGCTTTATACAACCTTAACACAAACAAAATCCCATTGTAGGCTTCCTGCATTGATCAACTTACACAAAAAAAATCCTTAAGTCATGGACTTGCCTATAGTAGCTCTTGAGTCACCCATAGTAGGGGCATATCATCCCCACTTTGAAGGTTACACTACCCAAACACTTTCACTAATTTTACCATTTTCCCCTCATACTCTTTCAAGGGACTTTGAACTCACTTAACACAAGGTGAACATGATGCTTCTCTAACAAACAAAATGGTCAAATGATGTAAAACATGAAAGAGGCTCATATTCCTGATCCTATTTATGTTATGATTATGGTATTTTCTAGTACATAAGCATTATGCCTCTTTATTTCCCATCCCAATCACATGTTGATCTCTATACTGAGATGAAAACTTCATATAAACAATAACATAAAAAACCTATCCATTTTAAGTATACACCATCAAAAATATGTAAAAATGATAAGATGAAGCTAACAAATCAACTATGCATATACCATCACATATATGGGAAATGTTAGTCTAACTCAACTAACATGCTCAACATTAACATAATATAACCATCCACATCAACATCATCATCACTATCACAATAAATGCATCTCAAAATCACAATAACACATCTCATATATATGTGTGTGTGTGCGCGCACACACACACACCTGCACACTCAACATGAATGAACATTAATAGATCATAACAATATCTTCTCTCCCTCAAAATATACATCTCTCATCTTTGACTTGTAGGCTGATGTGTATATAACATATATAAAAATAATAAATTATGGCACTTAGAATCCGTGAGGCTATATGCATGGTCATGAAGAAGTAGTGTCATCACCACTCTCCACCTATTTACATCTATGTGAGCTAAAAGCTATGGCACATGTCACTGATCTCTCCTACTCTCTAAACTCAAAATAACTTTGAATCTATGGGAACTCCATAATGGCCCTCTCATAATAAGAAATCTCATCAAGGGTAGTGTTATACCTCACTAGAGATATAGTCTGTAGTGGTCCCATCACACCTACTAAAGGCCCTTATACTAGTCCTTGTGGTGGAGGAGGAGTAGCTTGAATTTCTACTCTCAAACCATCCCTCTCTACTATTAGTGCAGTAAATTGACCCTATAATACCTTGACCTAGCCCTATAATGTCCTGACCTCACCCTATAATGTCACCCCTATCCCTGTAAAACCAATACTTGTGCTTGAGTTGCATCTCGATCTTATACTATCACATCTTGAGCCTATACTGATACATCCTATGCTTGTATCACTACATCTCAAGCCTATACAACTAAATCTCTCTCTCTCATCACTCCCTATAAATTTAGTGGTGGCATTTTGACTTGAACCATAATATGCAAACCTATCCATCATGTAAGATACACCATTATGCATCTAAGATCTAATACACCCAACCCTATTGGTAGCTCCTCAAAATCTAGCCCATTTATCTCTTGGGACAAGGGTAGGGGTACATCATCCCTACTATATCAAGGGAAGGTAGGAGGTACATCCTATAACAAGCCAAACTATCTCCTAGCCCATGCCATGGGTATCATCTCTAGCTCGCTAGCTCATCTCCATTTGACCCATAATGTGCTCTATAAATAAATGCAAGGTATGTCAAGTAGGGCTTATGCATAATATCTATAGGGATCAATCCCTCTATCATGTGTCTATAATGATCAATATCTCACACTATGCCATCTACTTAGGTTTGGGCCATACCATCTCTCCACTATCTCATATGACAAATAATGGATTAAATGATTGACACATAAATTATTTCATCATTGTAGTCTCAATCCCCACATCTCTTTGTATAAATGTGCCAAAAAAAGCTAGTCCTCATGTGAATACAGTGCACTACTCAACCATCTATGCCAAAACACCTGTCAATACAATAAGAAATCTCCCACCATATGTATTCAATAGTATATACACTTTAATCACTATCATCATTAAGATTCTTAAATTATGTTTCTCCTCATCAATAGTGTATAATGGCTCATAGGCAAAACTCATTGAGTGATAGGTTGCCTCGCTAACATGCTCTCCAAACAATGTCACCATGTGAATATCATGCTCCTCTCTCAAACATGAGAAGAGATCCTCACCTTAGAGTTGCAATCATAAAACCCTATACACATCCTCTTATGTCACTATCAACTCTCTAGTTGGCAAATGGAAGGTATTGGTGGTGTGATCCCATCTCTTGATCAAGACTTTCATCAAACTCACATCCTATGCAACTCTACACTATCATCACACTCCCCCTATACAACTGTCATGTGTTCCCACTCATCTAGGGTGACATCCCTACTAATATACATTAATAGTGTAGGTAAACAATCCCATAGCATCAACTCTTACCTAACCTACATCTATACACACAAACCTCAAGTCACATTATTTCTAATATAACCTACCATCATTTTTTCCCTTCTCCTTGAGATAACTACATTGGCCTGATGCCCTCAATTGGGCTATGTAGGCAAAACTCAGTTGTGGGGTCTTCTAAGGTTAGCTTATCAATAAACCCACCTAACTATCTAACCTACTCTCCCATCTCCACCCTAGGCCTCACTACCTCTCTCTCTGCCTATCTTTTCTTAACCATTTCCCCTAACAAATTTTTAAACATACCTTAGATTTTTTTCCTATACACTAGGAGAACTACATTGGCCTGAGGTCCTCAACTAGGCTATATAGGTAGTACTCAGTTGAGATGAGGTCTTTTGAGGCTAACTTGACCATTAGTTCATTGACTACTTCAATTAGGGATCCAAAATTGATGTTTTCTCTTATTTTGGGTTCTTTAAGGTCACCAATGTTGGTTTTATATACTGACATTAGTGTTTTGTGTTAGCCAACATCGACAGACCCCACCAACATCGGTACCATGTTGGTCGATGTCAGTGTATCCCACTAATATCAATTTCTAATTTAGCCTTAGGGTCAAACAACCCATCTCCTAACTTTAAATTTTAACCTAAAAACTACCCCTAAACCCCTCCTAAATTCACCTAAACCTACCCTCACCTAACTTTTTACCCCTCTAATAACATTCTTTCCCCCAAACTTCAAATTTAGTATAAAATAGAAAATTCACAAACTTAAATTCAAAATCAACTCAAAAGGGATCTTATCTCATTTCTTTATCTCCTCCAAGCTAGAATAGTTGGCACTTATGGTGGCATGCCTCTAGCTGGATCCCCTCCTCACTCTACCATCTCACTAATACTTAGAGCTCTCTTTATCTCCAATCAAATGTTACAAATGATTTTTGGTAGGCTGATAGACCCCTTTTTATCAAGTTTGTTCACCCACTAATGTCAACATCCTTAACCTAAGTCACCAGCATCAACACTATTTCCTATTAACATTAGCAACATTACTGACATTAACACCCTTAAATTAGAGTTTCCATCAATAACCACAACCCTTTAGATTTGACCCCTAATATGGGGTAACTTAGAGATCATGTATATCTCCCTAACCATGACAACCAACCTAGAGATCACATATATCTCCCCAACCATGACAACCACCCTTGGAGATCACTTAAATCTCCACCCATGATGACTTTGACTAGATATCATGAATATCTCCTCGATCATGGACTATTTTAAACCAACCTTGCATTACTTGTCTTGATTGATTATGTTATCCCACTATAGTTGGCTATTATACACATGTATGTCTATTAGGTGTTTTGGATGGAAACCAAGTTAGTCCTATCACCTACAACATTTTTTGTTTTCCAAGGGCACTTCCTACCTTAGATACCTATCACACATGGACCATTAGAGCTATAACTTTTATTATTTTGATCTTATCAACTATCACTTACAAGATGTGATTTGGTTATTTCTATATGAGTCCTCCTCCACCTTACCTATTCTTGATTTTGTCAACTATAGCTCATAGTAGTATACATACAAGCAGTGATACCATGTTTTCATCCACTCACCCAATTCACTTCTTATCAAATAGGTACCCAATTCTAGTTTTTCCTCTATCAGTTCCCATTTTGAGGGGGGTATCTCATCCAATACCTAGAGCATCTAACTCCTATTTTTGTCTTGTAACTTGTTAGTACAAATTACAAGATAAAAATGGTAAATGTAGACACCAAAATTATGTCACACATGTGTGTAACTCCCTATGTTGAAACCCCCCTTGATCCCCTTTTCAATAATAATAATTGGCCTTCCTAACCCATGCTTTTACCCCTCACACATTTAATTAATTTAAAATATTTAATTAAGTTAATTAAAAACCACTTATGCCTCCTTACCTACCCACCTCATCTTATGACTAATTCTTACCCTCTAAGTCACCTCAAGACTTAATCCCCTTATCCTAATACTTGTGACTTGTTCTTACCCCAAAAATAAATTCCTAACCAATTGCATCCTTCTTAACCTCCCATTTCTACCGTTTCTTAATGGATAACACACTTGTCATGAGAAAGAACAAAAAATAGGCTAAAAATAGCCCATTTACCTATTTTCATGCCACTGATGTTGATCAACCCATGGTTGGCATTGGCAAGATCACTGATGTTGAGTACTTAAGCCAAACTCCAAACTAATGTTCAAGTTAGTAGAAATAAAAAAATCTCATTTTATTCACATACAAGTTTTTGGCATCCAACATGTCACATCTTGGCTTACTGATACCTTGTAGAAGTCAATCTAGACCAGGAACCAAACTCTTGAGAACAAACATCACATGATTTTTTTTCTCTATTCAAGGCATTAGTTTGACAAGCCTATAAAAGTAATCCATTTAGCACTTATCAGTCAATCACCTTTTCAGCTAAGTACATTACTTATTATGTAAGTCTTTAAGTAGTTACTTTATAATCACTTTATATCTACTATTTATTATTTTATGCATTCCTAACTGAACCCCCATGAAGGAGTTATAAATCTTCCCCACTTATTTCCCTTTGTTTCAGCACATCAAACCTATGACCAGACCCATCCAAAATAATACTCTCTTTCTCACAACTATCTCCAACCTTTCAGACCTAACCAAAACCATTTCTCAAACCTAGAAAATCCTTCTACAAGTTCCTAAGAAATTATTGCCCTTGCCAACATTGGTCTCCCAACTGATATCAATCACACTTTATCACTCATCTCAATAGCCTAACTGATGTCGATAACTATGGATTTTTAGTAACCTCTCTAAGACCTACCCAGATAACTTCCAAAATACAAATTGAATATACCACCTACACTTTGTTACTTTCTACTACACTTAGGTTATGAACAATGATAACATATCTCTCTTTTACTCTCTCTTTGTTATTTATTACTCTTTTGTTTCTCAAAAGTGGATTGTCATCCCTAAGGAAGTTTGACACTTCTTGGAACAAAAACATAGCTTGGTAGCCCACTCATATATCTAATAATAGATATTTTGTGGTAGTGCTTTCTTACCTATAGGTAGTCCTCCCCAACCAAATATGAGTGCTCACAATGTATGGATACAATACATAAACCAATCTGGGTTCATTCTAATCACTTATCCCTATCCTTATCTATTTTTCATTATACTTAAAATATACACAATTTTAGCAAAACATCATGCTCACCATGCACATGCTCATGCATGACATGACTATGCTTAATCTAAGCATTTATCCTTAAAGACCTACCTTATAACACTTCTTAAGGATTCTACACCTAAATTTCAAGCCCATATAATTCCAAACAACTTATCACATGCCTAAGCTTACTCATTTCACCATGTTACCTACACATACCTTCTCATAAGGTCTAAAAAAGGCTTTACAAGAGACCTTAATGCCTTAACCTGTTCCTTACATGTCATGATCTTAACACAATAATAACCAAGAAGATATAAGAATTCTTTCTCATGGAAATCACTACATACCTTTAATGCTCATAAACCTATTCTAAAACACACTACCATGTTCATCTAGACACCATGCTCATTTAGACATCAACCTCATTCATCATGATTACTCACCATGCATCTAGGCATAAATGAAAACACACTTTGACATTAATTACATCAATTACAACACTATACCAATAGTATTTTAGGTCATCCTCTTTAGTGGCCAAGTGTAAGGTCTCTTATGTTAGTTACATACATCACCCATGTTTGGTTTTTAAAATTACATATAGAGGAGAAATATAGAAATATAAAAAAGTGTTAAAATTAGTATTATAATAAAATGAAAAATTACAATCTTAAAATGTATATCACACCAAAATAAATGACCTTTTTTTGGCACATATCCTACTCTAGTTGATTATTAGACTCCATAGTTGTCCTCCTAATGGAGTTAAGGCCCATTAGGGTGCATTATATCAGTATATCATTGTATCTTCCTACATATATAGTTTCACATATCATCTCACACAAGTACCCAATATTCAAAATAGGATGATGAATTTGTAATGGGTCATGAGGAGTGGGGAACATGTTTTGGGAAGGTAGTATCATTTTAATTTTCATTATAGATTCTACATGGGATGATACATGTACCACACTTTTTATCCCAAGTTTTGTGCTTCTTAAGTGTAGTATCATTGATTTCTATATATATTAGCCTTACCAACTTGTTTAGAGTGTTTCATCTTTGCTAATGATTTCTACATCACTCATGTGGTGTCATATACCCCTCATTACATCATATTTTATCTTATATCCCCTTGTTGGATATCACTTATAGTTGATAATGTTTTGTCTCATTTACTTGTAGATTTGATTTATTCCTTGATCATTTATGATACAACTTGTGTTTTTAGTTTATGAATCGCATAGTAACACCCTAATGGCTATCCTCATAAATATTCATCACCATTTCTTATGCACACCATCTTATTCATCATATTCATGTCATTAGGTGGTTTTGTTTTCATACATCATATTTTAGATTAAACACTGATTTTGAGTTTTCACTCATTAGGGTATTTTACTTATTTCTCTATCATTTTATTGTTTGATTTTTTGGACTTCACTTTTATTACATAGGACATTTTACTTACAATCATCTTCATTTTCCTTAAGTTTGAATTATGTTGACTTGACTTGTCTTATATTTTTTTATTACATTTTACAATCACTTATGTCTTTATTTATGTATAATATAAGTTGACTTGACTTGTCTTACATTTCAAATGACATTTCCTTACAATCATTTGTGTTTTTATTTATGTTTGACTTGACTTGTCTTACATTTTGAATTAAATTTATTTACACTACTTTATATTTTTATTTACGTTTAACTTTACTTGACTTGTATTAAATTTTGAATTACATTTCCTTACAATCATTTTTGTTTTCCTCACATTTGAATTTAGTTAACTTGACTAGTCTTACATAGGATGACAATTTTTTTCAAGCATAACCTTGTTTGATTATATTTTGAATTTTAATCACATTTGATATCATCCACTAATAATATTTTAAATGCTTTTAAAAAATTAATGTGTTTTTATTTTATCAAAATTGAAGTATAAATTAAATACTCAATTATTCCAAACTTTAGTGTACAATCAAAATATAAATATATGTAATAAATCAAAAATTAATAATTTAGAACTTTGATATATTCAAAAATATACTAAAAATGGAAAGTATAAGAAGGAAATAACTTAACTAGAAAACATGAATGTAAGTATGAGACTAAGACTATATATCTGACTATGTGACTATGTGAGATGACTATGAATTAGGCATAAGGATTCACTATAACTCTAGACTATAAAAAACTAATCAAACCTATATGCATCACATTTATAGTCGTAGGGAATGATAATGTTTGCTAGGGTTTTTTACCTATGTGTGAAAATTTCCCTATGTGTTTAACATGTAGGATATATATATATATATATATATATATATATATATATATATATATATACAATCTATGTTACTTGATATATTATGGAAGCCTATGTGTACCTTATTATTCATTTGTAACCCTAAAATAAAAAGTCATGAATGATAAATGGGGAAAAACATGAAAAGGGTTTAGCAATTGAAGTTGTGATATACTTCAACATCCCTTGTGTTGAGCATCACCTAAAAACCAATACTCTGAAAAGGGATCAAACTCCATGTAGTTATCCCATGTTATGGTAGTGTGTGTGAAAGATTGGTATAATACTATATATTTGTGTAATCCTAGTGTAATTAAGTGATTCAATAAAGACTTGTGACCTAAAAGGTGTATGCAGACTTATATATAGGTAACTAGGTTTATGAGGACTACGAATTAGAAGAAATGGGGAATTTACTCTCAATGCACAAAAATATTTTAGTGCTTTTTAGAATGATGTAATCCTCTTACCATCTAGTGGTTAAATGAATGGAAAATGTGATTTCATTTTGATCATTTTGGAATTCCTTTAGATGGGGTTCATGAAATGCATGAGATGACCCATTGGAGAATTATGAATTTGAGTAAATAAATGTTATTTTGTGTGAGAATACAACAAGTAGATTCAGATGCTACAATAAAATGAGATAATTCTAAAAGAGAGGCCCTAACTGAGGAGAAAAGGCAATTGAGATGGAATTATGGATTAGTTATAATATGAGCTTAGCTTATTTAAAATATGAATAATAAGTATTATGTATCATAATTTGATTAAGGTATGTATCATTCACATATAAGTGAAGGAAATGTGGTCAAGGACTATGGAATGGGCTTGAGCTAAGTGTTTTTGATAAAATGGTTACAAGTTTATTTATTAATACTAAATTTTAATTTATGTGTCTACATGTTCCCTTTTATTCTATTAATGAAGCAAAGCAAAATTACTAGAGTAAAATGAAAAATGTTATATTTGAAATTACCTATGAAAAATAGTCGTGAATTTAGGTGACACACTAAATTATACTCTAAGAAAAAATGTGATATGAAATGTGTATAAATAATTCCTTAGTTAAGATTAAAAATAAATAATTAAATACAAGAAAACTTATATATATATATATATATATATATATATATATATATATATATATATATATATATATATAATAACAAGAAATTAATACATTTGATTGGGCATGTGAACCATTGTGTTTTCCTGATGTACAACTGGTGACTAGAGAGGGTATGACCCTTGGAGATTTATTTTTAATTCACATAATTGGATTGGAATTTTCATGCCCTAATCATAATTTACAAATATAGTGTGATTAAGAAATCAATGTGTTCTTGATTCCATCATCACATACCCAACTAAGTAGAATGGATTGAAATCCCTATATGAGTTCTAATCGTTACTTGTAAGGAAATGTGTAGTTTTAACTGGTTTATAAACTAATTATGTATTTTTATTAGACCACTAAAATAATATTTTGATGTAAAAAAATGGAATTGACAAGGAACATTCACATAAATGGTAGTATTATCAGTGATGGATTGTGAATGGTCTCAGATTAATGTTTCCACCATGTACAAATAATAAAGGGTTCCATATTTGTATTAGACATGTGTCCCTAATATTGGGTAAAGGTTTATGGTACAAGGATGAATTCCTTATCATTATTAAAAACATTATTTTTGAAAAATTACTAAACTTCGCTCACTTTGTTGAAGGATTTAAGCCTTTTATAAAAGGAGCAGACTAGAATCCACCCACCATCACCTATTTAGATTTGAGACTTTGGGAGAGAAGTGTTTGACAAAATGTATTATTAAAATTTAATTTGTTTAAGGATAAAATAACCCATGGAGATAGAAGTATTGTGTTTGAGATGGTAGGTAGCATTTCTTCCTTGAGTAGGGCTCTTTTCACAACCTTCTTGTTGCTTTCTTTGGAGTAGATATAATTGAGTATCCATAGTTATCCATATTGGAGATATATTTAAAAAATATTTCCATGGTGTTTGTTATCATACTGATTTACAAATATTGACATATTTTTAAGAGAAAAAATATTTGATATATTTGATAGAGTGGCATTTATTTTAGAATAATGGACATGATCACTTATATGGCTAACAAGTGGAATTGCTATGAAAAGTCTACCAATATTTTTTAGTGTTTGTCATTTTCATGTCTTAGAAAAAAATTGAATTGTAATTTTTCCCTAATATATAGAAAGAGTAAAATGTATGTAAAATTCATTTCTTCCATTGATACTATTGTATAAAGATATCTTTAAATCACTTTCAAAATCAATAATATTTCTAGAGAGTAGAGAAAGATAGGGAAAATGTTTTTGTGTTTTATGACTAGCTTTTCTTAAGTTGAGATATTTACAAAACATTAATTCTTATAGGTGTATGATTTCAAGTATCCAACTAGGATTTTAGGTAGTTTAACTGAAGTTCGATCAAGGTGAGAGACTTAATAGCACCTTTCTTTTATCTATTACTTAAAGGTGACATTTGGTAATAATTCTAGTTCTAAACATAAGTCATCTATGGGAGAGGTAGGTAGTGAATAATTGATATTGATTTGATCCCCCTTGTTTAGAGGAGGATGGATCCTAATTATATAATTATACGTAAGGCTATATAGATACAATTATTGGAATATATAAATTACTCTTTAGAAGGTGTCAGTGTATTCTAACATTAGGGATCTAAGAATTTTTTTGATACTATATCAATATCACTTTTAGATATGGAGAGGAAAGGTACTCAAATGATCTCAGGGGAGAGTGAACTTGGAGGTAGTAATATGACAAAGGATGTAACCAAGGGGGTGGTTTTATTATGAAATATCTAAATATGGAATTTTTGGTTGGTGATATGACTAATAAGAAAAAAGAATAACTCATAAGTCTTAGGTATCAACTAAATAAAACCTCAAAAATTGATCAAGAAAAGAGTTTCGAGGGTGAAAATGGTGGTTAACAAGGATATTAGAGTCAACTAAATAATCACTTTTGTTATAAAATATCTTATTGGTATATTTTATAGTGAACATATATCCTTAGAGTCACTAAATTATTGGTTGTCAACACAATGGGTTACCAAAATTAGATATGGGCCCAGTTTTCATATTTTATTTATAGATTGGCTAGGCTTATTTATTTCATTATAATAGATATGCTACAATAATTTTGGGTTGTAAGTGGTTCTAGGGGTTGAGATTTTATTGTTGAAACCATGACACTCATGTTTTTATTTGAGGTCAGAGGTATCCTATCATGTTCCCATTTGGGTCAAATTGCCTAGACTACCAATTAAATTATGGTTTGTCAAGTTTATAAGTGAAATAGGGAATAAGCTGGGAAATATGACTCAACCTATAATTCTAGTATTAATTAATTGGGGGCTAAAGTCTTGATAGATACTAACATGAAAGAAGGTTTGCCTAGTTATTTATAAATTTTATTTGGTGATCTAGTTCATACCCAAATATTAGAATACATAAATATTTCATTTATTTATGTGAGATTTCATTAGTATGTTCATGTTTCAGTTGTATTTCCTCACCCATTTTTTAAGAAAGTGGAAAAATAAAGGGGTTAATAATGTAATCTTGTAGTCTCAATTGGATGGAAAACACAATGACAATACATATGATTTCACCAAGGATGTGGTAGCTTAGGTGGAGGGAATTTAGAACGGGTTTCTTTTTTTAGTATGTGAATCTAATTCTCAAGTGGAGTTTGAGTGAAGGGAGGAATCCACAAGACAAGCTACAATAGTAAAATAACACATGGATACAAATCACACAAAACTTGAATAAAGTTAAATATTAGTCCAATCTCCATCATGGGAAGATAAAAATATAATACCAAGTAGGGATGAGAATAAAGGCTTGAAGGAAGTGAAAACTATGGTCAATATGGTTTTTCCTTTATCTACAATTGGTGTCTCTTTGCCTAGTCATAAGCATATAAAATATAATCCACAGTGGTCCACTCTAGCTAAAGGTGTCATAAAGAAAAAAAATCACAAAAGGAAAAATAAGGGGGATGAAAATAGTAAATAATTTCTTGAAACTACTAGTTGGGAGGTGGGTAAGTCATTTACTTTGTCCCCAAGTTTAGTCCTAAAATTGGATTCTTGGGAATACAAACTAGGTCAGGAGAGTTTGGCAGTTAAATTTTTATATAGGGTCAAGGGAAAATACAATTTAGTAACCAATATTTCATAATCCATAGTTGGTGTCCCATTTTTAGGGGATTTTTGGAATGATAATACAAAATATATTGGTTTATTTTTGGTGGGCTTAAAGTCAAATTTTTACCATGCTCAACAACAAAAAATTAAAGATATTCATCAAGGTAAATAATGTTCATTAATAGGGGTTCTTAAATCAAGTCAGTCCCCTAATTAAGGTTTCTAATGTTGATACTTTCATTAAATATTATGTAGTTGGGTAGTGATAAGAAGAGACTCACCCTATCTAGATTGTTATAATTATAAAAACATGAATTATTCATGTTACAAGAAACTATGAGCAGTGGGGAGGTAGTTGTGGAGAGACTTAATAAATTCCTCAAGGTTTGAGAGTTCACTACCATTGATCCTAATGGAAGTTTATTTTGACAATTTCTTGGTTGGAGAGGTTAATTTTGGTCATTACTAATAGTTTCACTTTTATTTCTAGATTGTGCATGGCTCTCACCAGTAAGATTTTAGGTCTTACATTTATTGTGGTGAATGTGTATGGGCCTCATGAGGGGATACAATATTTTTGGAATATATTTTTACTCTATCAGTTATTAAATACTGGCATGTGATATTTTGAGGTGACCTTAATATTAATCTAAATATGGAGGTGATTTAGGGATATTCATCTAGGGTGGACAAGCAACTAATTTTTCTACAACACTAAATCAAACTTAGAGATTTAGTGGATGTGGAAGCAGTCACACTTTGTCCCGCTTGGAGGAATAATATATCAAGAAGATATGGGATGTCTAAAATATTATACAGATTATTTTTTTAAATTATGTACTATAAAGTGTGGATAAATTTTTATATTGGGTTGTGACAAGTGGAGGCTCATATCATAATATGATCTTATTATGACTTGAACATAAATATGGAAATCTTTATAATCCCTATAAATTTAACCTAGGATAGTTAGTTAAGGATGAGTTTTAGGCTTTGGTTAAAATGGAATGGAAACATTTAGATATCACTTTGAGAGTATCTACAAGTGAATAAGTTTCTGATTCATTAAAATTTGTTAAAGGAAAAGTGGTTACCTAGGTTATCAATCCCTATAGTAATAGAAACAAGGTTATTAAAGAGACATAGGTGGACATTACTGATTTATAAATAAATAATTATTGTGGTGTATTTAGTGAAGATGAAATCTTTAAAATTAATGAATTAGAATTTAGAAATAATAAATTACTAAAATACCATTAAACTGACTAGAGGATAAAGATTCGATCCATCTGGTTAAAACATGATGATAATCATAAAAAATATTCTCATCAATTTTCCAATCATTACAAAATTCATAACACTATCTGGGAAATTAAGGATGGTGAAGGTGAGATAGTCTATAACTTTAAATATATAGTTGCTTTGGGAATTCAACACTTTGAAAAAGTTTATAAGGATTTGAAGGGAATAGACATTGCATAGATTATCAAATTCACCTCACATTTATCAAAATTGGTTATTGAGTAAGGCAACCTACAAATATTTAATGAAATTAATGGAGAGAATTTTTTGAGTGTTTTGTCCTAATTACAAAAATACAAGAGCTTAGTTCTTAATAGGTGAAAATTTGAGTTTTCCTCAATTTTTTGGACATTTTGGGTGATGATCTTCAATAGGTCATTGAAGAGGTTTGTCTAACTAGGAAGGTTAAGGGTTATTTCAACACCAGATTTATTTATTTCCTTACCCAAACTGACAAACCTATAATATTCAATTATTTTTGATCAATTTCTCTTTATAGTTGTGTTTACAATATTATCTCCAAGATCTTGGTTATCTAACTTAAAAGGGTTATCTTTGATGTGATTTATCCAAAATAGTTTGGGTTTCTCGAAGGGAGATAAATTCATGACTCCATTGGGATAGCCCAAGTGGTACTCCACTCAATTAAATTTAATTAGTTATCATCCATGTGGTTAAATTATATTTATCTAAATCCCTTGATATAACTTGGTGGTTATACTAATTATTAATTATGATCCAAGTAGGATTTAGTCTTCTAGTTATAAATTGGATCATGGGGTGTGTGAATTCAGTGACATTTGTAGTTCCCATCAATGGAGCTACTTCTCCCTTTTCAAACCTACTAGAGGTTTGAGGCAAGGTTATCCTCTATCACCATACATTTTTTTTTTAAATTATCTAAAGGACTGAGTAGGTCCCTTCAAGAATCTATAAGGAAAGGTATTATAATGGCATTAAGATCAAGGGAAATGTCTTCCTTTCACACTTATTATTTTTGGATGATGTATTACTCTTTTCTAGAGGCTACGTAGGAAAGGGGATTAAGTTACAATAAATTTTATATTTTTATAGTAAAGCTACAAATATAGATATAAACCTTGAAAAATTAGATATATATATATATATTTCAATAAAATAATAATGGATGAGGAAAAATATGCATTGAATCTTTTTACTTACAATAAGCTAGAATTTCATTATATTTTTAAGTGTCTTAGACTTCTATTAAAACTCAATGCATATGGAAAAAATGTCTAGGGTTGGGTATTAAATAAGATTGAAAAGAGAATATATTTTTGGTGCCATAGGTGATTGTCTAAGGGGGTAGACTGACTTTAGTAAAATCTATTTTGGAAGCAATTTTGGTGTATTGGCACTTCTTAACTCATATTCCAAAGGGAGTTTTGGAGAAGATTAGAAAGACTTATTTTAATTTTCTCTGTAAAGAGATGAGGTAAAAGTGGAACAACATTTTATTATCTAGAAATCCATTTCCATAATCAAGGTTTAAGGGTGATGGGGCTTAAAAATATTCATATTTTTTACAATTATTTGGCTGCTAGAAGTCTTTAGAACTTGATCACTAAAGACAATTTATGGAAGATAATTATAGTTCATAAATATATTGCTCAAGACACACTTATTGAATGGATAAGTAATGAAAAGAATTACATTAACAATGTATCAAATTAGTGGAAATATTTAGTGTTGAATTTTCTAGTTATCAAGAACTATCTTTCCTGGAAGGTTGATAATGGTTCAAATATTAGAATAGGGGTTGATTCTATCATGGGTTATGATAATAATATATTTTTACCTCCAAATTTTTTTTATGTTCTTCATGATAATAGTTTTTTCTCACATAATTAGGTGGAAAGCATGGATAATATTAACATTTGGAGATAAGGGTGGTGATCAGTTGTAGATTTAGGACTTGAGGGTGAAATGGTTATAACATAGAACCTTTTGTTATTAGAAATAATATTATACTTAGGATGAACCAAACTATGTATTATTTTCTAAGAAAACATCCAAAATAAATTATACAATGAGATTTGACTATCAAGTTCTTTAAGCTACTATTGTTAGAGATAGAAGTTGGTGGTGGACAAAGATATGGAAGGTCATAATTCCAAAGAAGGCATTTATATTTATGGGGATAGAAATTAAAACTAGGGTCCTAGCATAGGAATTTCTCCAAAAAATAAATTTACAGGGACCAAACATTTTTACTCTTTACATTAAAGATAAGGAAAGCACCTCACATTTATTTGTGCAATGCCCATTTAAAAAATTAGACAGTGGTTGTGTTTAGGTAATATTTGGTAGGGTAATAATTTCAAATAATTCTTACATAATTGATTATAAAAACAATAATTGAAGGAGTATAGAGCAACATCCTTATTTTTATGAGGCATTTGGCTTGTTTGAAATTTAGTTATCTTTAAAAACATTGAGACCAAAAATTTTATATCTTTACACAATTGGTTTATATATTTTAGCTCTACATAAATAAAACTAAATAAGAAGTCCCAAGCCATATTGTTGAGATTATGATTGACAAGAATAGATCTTGGAGTTTTTTTTATGGTGATTTCTAGGGACATGAATCATTTTGGCATAAAAAGTATCCTTTTTGTTCTAAGACTCATTTTTCCACATCAAAAGCTAATATTATGAATGAAACAAATAATTATGACATTTTTTTGGCTTGAAGAGGATTGTTAAGATTTCCATTGGACAAGGATATCATAAATCTCCATGTTTTCAATAAGCATAACTATCCATTAATTGGATGGGAAATGAACATAATATAAAAAATATGGTTTTAATTCTTTTAGGAACATAAATGAAGGAGATTTATATTACCTTTGAGAATATTCATATTCCCATATTTACAAGAACATAGGAGAGATGCCAACTTACTATAAAAATAGGGTTTATAGTTTTGATCTTGGTCATTGATGTTAGGTTGTCATTGGTGTCAAAAGAGCATGAAATACTAATGCATTAATGACAAAGTGATTAGTTTGATGGTTTGGAGAGATATGGCACACTTTCAAGTCTATAAGGACAAAGAATCAGTTGCGAGGCATCCATAGATGTCTTGGTGAAGTTTTGTTATGTCACTTGATTATTTGGAATGAGAAACATGCATCTTCTAGCTTAAGAGAAACTAGATCATCACTACACATCATGCAAATATGAATTAAAAAAAGTTTGTGCATTTATTTCATGTAATTAGAGAGTAAACCAAGGTCAAAATATTTCATGGAGATGTTTTCTATAGTGCTAACAAGGTACCCTAAAAATTTGGATTGTTGAAGTGTTTTCTATCTCAAGTTATAAACCTTCAAAGTTGATCTTGAAAACTGTGATGGGCTAGAGACCGTCAATTTTAACTACATTGAAGTCTAAGGTCACTAGTCAGTTTATCTAACAGTGAGCATTCATCATCTAGATCTTGATCCAATGGTGAGTATTTATTCAAAATGTCAAAGAGTCTATGATTTCTTGTGGTGGTGACAAGTGTCACTATCTCATTGAGTTGATAGAAGATCAATATTTTATGGGCATTTGTATAGATAGAGATTGATGGTGCAGGTTAAGTCAAAGAGTCAAAAGTGTAAAAGGCACATAGATATTCTAAGTGGCACAATTTTGAGAAATCTAATCTAAGATCAATGGTGAATGTTACAATATAAATATCGAGCTACTTAGAGGAGATCAATAGTGTGTATTTGTCCATAGTTGTCAAGAATCATGAGATGAGGTTAAAGTGCTCGATGTTTAACATTTTATTAGTGACTATTAGAATTTAAATATTCAAATTTATGAAGGAAAACTAGTTCTTAGTTTGGAAGCTATAAATTTTAATCTAGGAAAAATTTCTTGATTCAGTAAAAAGCAAATTTGTATAGGGCTTCAAGATACATCTAGAGAACCTAGTTATAATATCTGACTATCTATATAATTAAATATATTGAACTTAAAAGTTGAATATTTATTCATCCATTGTGTTATTGTGTAAATAATAATGTTTGAGAAAATTGTGCTTGAGTAGAAGGGTGTTTTGGTAGAAGTAATCAAATGAACATGTTATAAGGGTTATATGAAGTAGACCCATATAGTTGAATTTGATTGTATGTTCTTAATTTGCTCGATGGAATACTAAATGGGTGAATAGGTCTCCATGAGACCTATAAGGGATACTAAGGCCTAATTTCAAGATGTAGTTACTTAAAGGTGACCCATAGATGCTATGGCTAACCTATGACAATGGATTTGATCTATGTCTTAGCATGATAGATGTCTTAAGGGTTAAGGCAAGTCTTATGGCTGACAAAGAAGTTGATATGCATGAAGACTCTATAAATAGTGGAGACCAAGGTAATGGTTCCTAAACTTGTATGTGTGAATTGAGAGAGTATAATATAGATATGAAGGAAAGAGATCAGAGGGGGTGCTCTCAGTGGATGGACTAAAGTATAGATCTAATTGACGATGAGCTAAGAAGACTAGAGAGATCCAAAAGAGGTTTTTGGATGCATTACTTGTATGATAAAGTTTGAATGTGTGTGATGAGTTGAAAGAGAGGTGTTAAACATTGTTTCTCCAATCATACTGATCTATAATTAGAGTTCTAGAGGTGTTGAGTTCTTAGGTGTTATATGGGTGTTCAACATCTACAACAAGTGGGTTCTTGTTCATACTTAGGTGTGGGGGCTCCTTGTGAAGTGGGTGCTTCATTAAAAGGTCTCATGTTGGTAATCATCTTATAGTAAAATTATTCCATGTGTTTTTAGGCTTGAGAGTGGGTTCCATTCCCTAAGAGGGTTTATGATGTAGATCTAATGTTATGTGTGTGATCTTGTATCATCTTTCTTATTGATTATTTTGAACATATTGTATGATTTATTAATGCTTATGGTCATTGATTAAGAGTTTGAAAGGATTTCAATTTGAGTTTGAAATACCTTGCATCACTGATTCACCTCTCCCACTCAATTATTGTACCTTTAATAATTGGTATCAAACCATAACCTTATTTACAAGTTTAACCACTTAAAGGTGATCCAAGGTACAATATGGCAAGTTATCAAATACAAGGTTTCTCTATAAATTAGGTATCATTATTTAATGGGTCAAGTTATGATTTCTAGAGTATAAGGATGAGGATATACATCATGTATCTAGGGTTTGATATTTGGCAATCTATCATAGATAGTTATACTATGCCAACTATGCCTTCAACTAGTGCTACTGAAAAGAAGTTGAGTGAGAATAATTATAAAGATATGAATGATATCATTTGTGGTCTGTCTAAGGATGAATTCACCAACGTGATCCATTACAAGTCTAAAAAGGAAATTTGGGTCAAATTATAAATTATTTATGAAGGAGACTCTAAGGTAAAACTAGCTAAGTAGCAGACCTATCAAAGGAAATTTTAAGGTCTTAAAATGAAAGAATAAGATACTCTGGCATCTTATATTCTAAGGGTTAATGAGGTAGTAAACATTATCATAGGTATTGGAGAGGTGATTAATAAATCTACTATAATACAAAAGGTATTAAAGATTCTTATACTCAAGTTTGATTAAAAGGTTTCTACTATAGAAGAAAGTCATGATTTCACTCAGATGAAGATGGATGAACTACGTGGCATCCTTACTACCTATGAGATGAGAGTTGATGAAGAAAAACCTCCTAAGAAGGAAGCAACCTTCAAGGTAATCAAGGAGACACAATCCAATAATAATAAGTTAAGTATTAAAGACTTTTATCTTAATTAAGATCAACTTAAAGCCATGATTACAAGAAAATTAAATGTAGGATCAATTAAGTATGAAGGAAAACTTCCTTTCAAATGTTTTTCATGGGGTAAAGTTAGTCATTTTACAGCTAGATGTCTAGGTAAAGATAAGTTTGAACTCAAAGAAGCTCATAAGGAATCTCATTAGGATGAACATAAGAAATATGAGGGTCCTAATAAGTACAAAAAAATCTTCAATAAGAAAAATGAAAATAAGTAATCATACAAGGGTAGTAAGAGCCTTTACCATTAAGAAGACAATAACTCTTCTACAAAAGAAGAAGTAAACACATTTGAAAATGATCATTCTTTTCATAATGAGGACATGGAAACATTGTTCATGGCTCTTAATGATGATGAAGGTAAATGTTATTTAAGTAGATATTTGTTTGGTGGAGATAGCTTAGAGGAAGAAGATGATAAATTTCCTCTTGAAGATAAATATCTAGTAGATATTATGGAAGAAATGAAGTTACTATGATGTATAAATTTGACTCAAGAGAGGATGGTTAGTATCATTTTAGTTTTAAAATGAAAACAAAATGAAAAAACACACTAATAACATAACATCTCTAGGCCTAGACACTAGGGATAGCTTAGTTAACAAAAAAAAATGACAAACTCAACTAAAAAGTAAGGAATAAAACATAAGAATTCCTTCACCTTCCTTGAATGCTCCAAATGCCTTTGTAGTAGTAGCTTGTTCAGTTTTTTGCTCATGAAGTCCTTGGCAATGCAAGTTTGGCTACCTCTATCTCTCCTTGGCACCTTTGGCTTGTGGCTTGGATTAGATTGGAATCAATTTGGCATGGTAACACTAGTTTCATGAAGCTTTTAGAATCAATCCTACATTATAACTTTTCATTTTCAAGTCTTAAAAATGATGTGGTAAGGCCTCATATTTATAGATTTTTGCAAATGTCTATAATCAACCTGAACTATCCATCCTGAGATTGAGATATGTGGTTGACGATTAATTTAATTTTTGTAAATAAGTTTATAATTATCCTCATCATGAAATTAGAAGTGGTAATTAAGAGGCATCGAGGACATCGTGGAAGGTATTGATGAGGCATGGATGGCATGAATCCTAATATTTGTGGCATTTATGGCCTAGGGATGTCTTCCCAAGAAATGAGGTCACCTAATGATGTATGTATTCAATATTAATTTCCAAAAATAAGTATTGAACAATTTTTCATAGAATTCTTGATTAGGCCTTGATTTGGGTTAATTAGGTCTTAAGAATGATTAAGTACTTTATGCACAAATTACTCAAATTGATCATAATGCCTTGTTATTGGTTCAAAATTTGGCTGGTTTGGAATTAGAAGGTAATTTAATATTTTTTGGATCCATATTCACATTTAGGATGTTACTAATAACAAACAACAAAGGCATGTGTCTTGTGCAGAAGATTTGACAGGAAAGAGTAATCCAAACCACCTAAGTGCAAAATTGGCATTTTGACTTAGAATGATCTTATCAAAGTTAGTTGGACCATAAATTGCATTGACCCATTTTGGGATACCCTATCCAAAATAAACAATTGAATATGTCTATTTCACATCATTTAGCATGTTTTAGTGTTCTTAGGCTAAATTGTGCATTTTGGGGGAAATTGGTCAAAAGCCTAGTTGGAGGTTATTGGTGGCTAGATTTAGGTGTCTACAATTTGCCCCTATTTGGGAAGGCATTTCAAGCTATAATCATAGTAAATTCTTCTTAAATAATTAAAATGTCATGTATGACTATAACTATATGATGCCCCCTTGAAGGAGTGATTAACACAAGCAAGTTAGAAAATGGTCCCTTAAAAAGAAAGAAGTGAAATGAGGGGACCAAAGAAAGGAAAGATGATGGGGTTAAAACACAATGATACTAAAAAATTATTTAAAATCATTGAGAATGCAAGTGGGATGGTGTATAATGGTTTACCCAAAGGTAGTTATAAGCATTATACCTCGATAGTGGCAATGTGGTATGATAACATAATGATTTTCCCAAAGGCAATTATAATCATTAAGAAGATGGAACTACCCTAGTTATGATAGACAAATAAGATAACATGCCCCTATATAGGTAGAAAAATTAAAGTGGTGACAATACAATGATTTTCTCAAAGGTAGTTAGAATCATTGAGAAATGCAGGTGGGACAATGTGGAATGATTTGCCCATAGGTGGTTATAACCATTGGACCTTGATTATGGTAAACATGATAAACTTGGCCAAGGATGATGATAGCTTAACACAGAGGGTAATGATGAATTAGAACAACCTACTAATAACGAGATGTTCATCTGAACTAATAAAGGTCAAAATTCTTTCATGGTTAATTACTTTGTTTAGGATATGATTGGGATTGAATCAGGATGTCAGTGCTGAAGAGATGCCACCATTTATGAATAGAATTCTTGAATCTAAGGTTTTTTATAACACATGTTGGTAGGCATCATGGTATAACATCATGAGGAATTGTCTAAAATATGCATGGAGACTAAATCCCATAATTTAATACTCAATATAAAATAATGCACCAATGATATAAACCATGATGACAATATAAACATATGAATATGTATGGATTCAAGTGTAAGTGTGGGCAAGGAATCACATAATGAATACACATAAAATGAATCAAGTCAACAATGCTAAAAATAAACAAACAAGTAGACAAACAAATAAAATAGGTAGAAACAAACAAATAATGCAATGTAATAGAAAGCCTATGAACATTGCCCCTAGAAAATAGGTGACAACTTAAAAAATGAATAAAATGGGAGAATAGAAGAAAAGGAAGGGGGTGGCCAAGCTATCTCCATATGCACTAGGCAAGTGGACATTACCTACATAGTTTCATGGATGTAATGTCCAATAAAAAACTTTACGCCAAATGTAGTTCTCCCAAGAAATGGGAAGAATGTGATAACTGAGGAAAATAAATAGAAATGGATGTGATATAAGAATAGGAATGGTCTTGAAAAATGGCAAGTGCATGATCAAAAGGCCAAAAAGGATGGAGAAACTAAGTGACAAGTGATTTATTTATAACTTAGTAAGAAGTGGTTAATGTTTTTATTCCTTTCTAATGATTTTTCAAATATCCCAACTTGATCAAGAATGATGAGACATTAAATGGTTCAAGCTCACAAAATGATGAGAGCAAAGGCAAAGAAGTTTCTAATGATTTTTAAAATGTTTTTGGAAGTTTTTGAAGTATCCCAACTCAATCAAGAATGATGAGACATTAAATGGTTCAAGCTCAAAAAATGATGAGAGTGTGGCTTAAGGTGCTCACAAAATGGTGAGGGCATGTCTTAGGTTGCTCATAAAATGGTGAGAGTATGGCTTAGATTGCTCAAAAAATGGTGAGAGCATGGTGGAAAGGGTGACTAAGATGACCTCAACAAGTATCGAGTGTTACCTACATAGTCCCAAAGTAGGACCTCAAGTCACTATAATTCCACTTTTACAGTGGAGAAATTCAACTAATGTAGTAGTCAATTCAAACAAAACAAGCACAGTTGGTAAAAAGGCATACTATGATATAGGAAGTGGTGAGATGGTATGTCAAGGCTTAATGTTTCCCCTAGTTTTCCCATAGGTAGTTATAATTAGGACACAATAGCATAGATCAAAGGTACTAATTCATCCAAAGGTAGTTATAATTAATAACAAGACTAGTGGTAAGAAAGGAATAACAAATGAAGGATGCAACTACCAAAACTTCTATCACACTATTCCAAAATATGATCTCTATCTAAAGTAATTAAACTAACTAATGAAATTGATCATATACCTTGATGTTGAAAATGCGTAATGAATGGAAAAAACTAAGGTCAAATGAGCTAGGATTTGGAACACATTGGTTTGATAGGTCAGAAGTGGAAAGTGGATACAGTAAAGAGGACATATAAGGATAGTATTTATACAAAGAATAATAGTGATAAAATAATGTAACTTAAATTATACTTATAGACAATACATCTTAGTGCTCAAGCATAGTACCACTTGAGATGAGTAATATTCATTAGCTTAGGAAGTTCATCTTCATTTGGTGTGGTGAGCTTGTATGCTACTAATTCATAATCTACAATAATGATGAAAGGCCCTATCTAGTTTGGTTTGAATTTCCCTTTATGCTTCTTCTCAGTCATGGTATGTTTTAAGAATAAGATACCAAGTATAAATGTTTTATACTTAACACACTAATTATAGTGGCCTTTGAGTCAGTTCTGATATGCTTGAAGATTATTGAGCGTGGTTGTGTGTTTCTCATCAAGTAAGTCTAGCTCTTACAGGTAGGCTACTCGATAGTCATGATCATCTAAGACATGATTGAAAGAGATGCGTAGTGAATGTAACTCAACCTCAATGGGAAGGATGGATTTATTACCATAAAAAGGTGAATATGGAGTGGCTCTTATGGGGGTATGATGATTGGTATGGTATGCCAAAAGGGTAGGAAATATCTACAAGTGCCAATCACAACTGGCATCATTGACAATATTTTTAAGAATATTGAAAATGGTTTTGTTGGATTCTTCAACTTGGATATTACCTTTAGGGTTATACGTTGTATAAAAATGTTGTGTGATGTTGTATTCAATACATAACTAGTCTAAATCCTTATTCTTGAATGATCCTCCATTATTAGATATAATGTTAGAGGGGATATTGTAGCGGTAAATGAGATGGTTGAAAATGAATTTGGAAATTTGCTTCACCCACTTAGTGAAATGCTCAGTGGTGATAAGGATATGTTTATGGCAATCAGATGAAGTGGGGTTGATCTTTCCAATGAGGTCACATTCCCATGTATAAAATGGCCATGGCATCAACATTAGTTTCAAAATTTTTGTTGAGTCATGAATCAGATTAGCATGGCATTGACATTTGTCACACTTTTTAACATATGCAGTGACATCTGCATCTATTATGGGCCAATAATAACTAGTACACAAGTTATTTTTGGATATTACTACCCCAATAGAATGAGCTCTACATGCTCCTTCGTGAAATTCTCTTAGTGCCAGTGTAGACTCTATCGAAGTTAAATAATGAAGCAGAGTTCCATCAAAACTATGATGGTAAAGGGTGGACCCAAGTAGAGTATAATGAGTGGAATGATGAATGAAGGCTTTGGCTTGTTTTTAAGATAGGTTAGGTGGTATAACTTGGTCATGAAGGTAGTTGTAAAGGTATGAGTACCAAATATAATTTGGACCAACAATATCATAAATCAAGGCAACAATTGAAGGTTCATAGCTGGTGCTAAAAAATTCTTAATGAGGAATTGATACTCTCTAGCTTTATCTATTTATCAAATTAGAGAGACAATAGTAGCCATGGCATCTATAGTTTTGTTACTAGCCCTTGGTATGTGCTCAAAATAAATGGTGGCAATTTGTTGCTTAAGAGTGTCCACTATGGCTTTATATGGAACCAACTTGTCATCTTTGGTCTAAAAATGATCTATGACCTGATTGATGATTAATTGAGAATCACCATAAACTTGGAGATGAGATATGTTCCAATTCACTTCTTGTTTAAGTCCTACAAGTACTTCATACTTGTCCATGTTTGTATAAGGAAAGTTAATTCTGAATGATTTAGGGATCATATCCCCTTGTGGTGTAATAAACAATAGGCCTACCCCCAATCTATGTGTAGTAAATGAACCATCAAAATATAGTTTCTAGGGTTTCTCACTAAGGGGTGTGTCAATGATGGTCATGATGGATTCATCAAAAAATTGAAATGTGAGTGGTTGTGTGTCTATGAGATGTGCTTTAGTGAGTTGATCTGTAAGAACTTATCCCTTGATTACCTTTGATTGACATACTCTATGTCAAACTCACAAAGAAGCATGATCCATTTAGCCATTATACTTTAAAAATCTATTTTAGATAGTAGATACTTGAGCAGATCTAGTTTTGAAATGACCATGGTCATATTATTCAACATGTAATGGCACAATTTTTGAGCTACGAAGACCATAACCAGACAAGATTTTTCAACAAATACATAGTTATGTTCATATGTAACCAAGATACACCTTAGGTAGTATATAGTGTGATCCTTTCCATTTTCATCATGTTGAGCCAAAAGTGCCCCCAAAGCATGGTCAGTAGCTGATAGGTATAACAAGAATGGCTTTCTTAGCATAGAAGGTAATAAAATAGGTAGATTAGTAAAATAGTCTTTGAGTTATTGAAAAGCTATTTGGCAGTGATCATCCTAGTGAAATGCAACTCCCTTTTTCAAAAGGTGTGTAAATGGATGGCACTTATCTACTAACTAAGAGATGAAGCATCGAATTGACTAGATCTTACCCTACAAACTATGGAGTTACTTTAAATTGGTTGGTAGTGGTATCTTAATTATAACATGGAATTTAACTGGATCAAATTCAATATCTCTATGAGACGTGATGAATCCAAGTAATTTTATTGAAGTTACATCAAACACACATTTATTTGGATTGAGTCTAACTTTATACTCCTATAATATTTTAAAGATGTTATGCAACACTACTAGATGGTCAACCCTGGTTTTGGATTTTCCTAATATGTCATCAACATAGTCTTCAATAATATCATGCATCATATCATGGAATATGATAGTCATGGCCCTTTGATATATAGCTCCAGCATTCTTAAGGCCAAATGGCATTACTTGATAACAAAATTTTCCCCATGGAGTGGTGAACATTGTTTTATGTTGGTCTTCTAGTGTTATTCTAATCTATTTGTATCTTGAAAAGCCATCTATGAGTGAAAGCATTTCATAACTAGCCATATATTTAATGATCATGTCAATATTAGGAAAGGGAAAATCATCTTTAAGACAAGCTTTGTTGATGTCTTAAAAATTAGTATAAATTTTGATCCTTTCAGGTTTTTTACTAATAGGTACCACATTAGAGATCTATTTTGAGTAGTTAATGGATTGGATACATCCTACTTGTAAGATTTTTTTATAAATCTTTATTTACCAATATATAAATGCAAGGATGCATATTATGCAACTTTTGTTTTACCAGTTTGGTATCAAGATTAACCATAAAGTGGTGCAGAACCAAGGTGGGGTATAAACTTGGCATGTCAGAATAGGCCCATGCAAAGATATTTATAAATTCTCTCAACAGAGCTATAAAGATATCACATTCCTCCTCAGTGAGGGACACTCCTAATTTTTTACATTTTAGGTTTGATGGAGTCCTGATATTTACCTCTATTGTATCTTCAACTACAAGGGTCAAATTATCTTCTAGGATAATAGGCAATAACTTGAACTATTAAATTATGTCAAGGTCTTCCATTAGGACTTGCTCTTCAACTTATCCTAAGCATGATGAATCTGAGTCCCCTAATGGGAAATCTATCCATGTGATAAAAATAGTTGGAAATTCTTGAATAATTTGATCAAATACTTGTTGTTTCTCAAATCTAAACTTGGATCCATAGACAAGTTAATCATTGGTGGTCTCCTAGTCTAAATTTAAAGAATAATGAATACTCCCATTTAATGGCACCTGAAATAGGTTTTCACCACTAGATTGGCCTTTATCTTTACTTCTTCCCTAGTCAAAAAGTGCCTCAAAGAGGTTTTCACTTTGGGACCTGAATGTTTTACTTATTTTTTTTCGCTAAGGGTGGTCACTCACTCTCCAAAATAGGTTGCAAGATCCAATGTGATTGAGAATCCTAATTTTTGATCTCCCAATGGAACATTGTCTCTAAGGCCTAAAAATTCACATAATGCCTCATTATTTTGGAACTCATCAATTGGTAAACTGGAATCTTGTTGGTTCCAATCTATCAGTTGGAGATAATATAATGGCAATGGGTTGTGATGAATGTCTAGGGTAAGGGTACAAATGACATTTTTATCAAATAGGTTGGTTTTAGCTAGGTCATCAAAGGTGAGGCTATTATTATACTCTACTTCACTATCAGTAACATCATCACTAGTCACTGATGATGGAGTTGAATAAAATATGTGGGGTCACCCCCAAGCAGTTTAAACCCAAGTCCATAAGGTATTTCATATATAGTCATAGAAATTGGCTTGATGGTTCTTTGTTGATTTTGTCTAAAGCCTCTTCCTTCATAATTGTGATACTCCATTATCCTATTAGGAATAGGATAATTTTCATTTCTATAATAATCAGCTTAGTTGTCATTGTATAAACATGATTCATCCCCTTTAAGAGGGTTAGGTCATAGGCCAAATTCTAGTACAAATGTGGCAAGTCCCTTATCTTTATTCTTTTGTTTCTAATGCATATGTGGGGTGACTTTATGTCACCCAAAGGTTTTTATATTGTGAGTAAGATTAGCAATATGAAATGTATCATGGGTCACATACTCTCCCAATTCATTATCTGAAATGGTGAAATGATTAGAAGCTTTAGGAGGTGGCATGTGGGAAATGGAATCCAAGGTATTATGATCTATGCAATTAACTGGTGAAGGATAAATAAGTATAACCTTTCCTTTATCTTACTTAAAACTTGGATTCATACCATACTGATAATTATATCTTTAAAATTTGGCCTCAAGATGTTTGTAGTGTTTATATGGATGTAAATCTAATGGAATATTCACTTCCATCCCTGACTGGGAAAACTTGATACATTGGTGCAGTGTTGATGGGACTACATGAATCTCATGTAACCAAGGTATGATTAGAATCATATTGTATGATAACTAAATATCAAGCACATGGAAAAGTATATCATGGGTCAAAGGCTCAATGATAACTAGAAAACTAATGGTTCCTTGTGATTCTTTTTCCTAATTATCATAGGCTTTGATAGTTATTATTTTTGGCTAGAGATCTGCCATTATGTACCTAAGAAGCTTGATGAGCTTTAAAGACACTATGTTGAGGATGGATCCATTGTCTATAAGGACACATTTCAATTTATGCCACTTTATATAAAATTTTATGTATAATAGATTATTATGGAATGGGCCAAGAGAAGACATATTGCTTTGGTTGAATTTGACTTATTAGGATAGAGCTAAGTGTCCAACCAAACCTTGAAATTTATCAAGAGATATGTCACTAGCAACAATGGATTGGATCAAAAACTTATTCAAGATGTTTTTATGGATTATTGACATTCACAACAAATATAAAATAGAAATTTATGCTAGTGTCTTCTGTAATTGTTCTACAATATCAAATTTCTTATCTTGATTAGTAGTGACTGGTTTATTTTGAGGTTGAACAATTAGTTGGATGATATGTAAAATGGTGTATGTTATGGTCCTAAGATAATAATCTTCAACCCCCAAGTTGTGATTGCATAATTGGGATTAAATACTAGACCATTATTACCAATCAATGTTATGAATGGTTTTGGACCAGATAGGACAAGTCTTAGTTGTCAGTGCACTCTCATGTGGTCACATGATAAGGATGAGTTGTCGATATAAGGTCCAAAAGGGGAAGTCCTAATTTTTTGGTTTACTTGTATGAATTCCTAGGTCAAATAAAGATTATCTATGTAATTTTTTTGAATATTATTGTTTAGAAATGGTCTAGGTTGATTACTGTTTAGTCTAAGATTAATGAAGATGGTATTAACACTACCCCTTGAAATATGACCTACAACCCTATTGTATTCATGTGAAACTACATGGTAGGTTTGTTGTTTTTTTACCATTTTAACCTTGGTTTTTTCCATTTTTATATCATTTTGGGTTTTGCTACTAATTTTTTTGATTTTGTTAGTTTGGCCTTTGATTTTTATATTGTTGATTTTGTTGCTACACTGGCCACTATTGTTGTTGTTGATTATTTTGTTGATATTGATTGTTATGTTAGGGAAAGGGGTTTTGATAAATCCAAAGAGTTTGAGGAAGTGGAATCATATTTATCCAATCTTATCTCCCCATTCTTCAACATATTCTCAATTAAATTCTTGATTTGGACACATCTTCATAGATTATGCCCATTGACCTGATGATAGTCATAGAATTCATTTTCACGGTACCAATCAAGATAAAGAATGCCTTATGGATAATGCTTTAGTATAGGAAAACTAATAAAATTAGTGGTATAAATCTTGTGAAATATAGACTCAATAGGTTCTCCTAGGTCACTAAAGACATGATGTGCAGGCATGGTTCTCCTAGGAGGAGGGGTTTGCAATGGTAACAACTACTATATTTGTTATGCAGGTCTTAATTTTTACACTTGAAGTATTAGTTAGAAAGGTTGATGGGTAGGATTAATCTAAAAATGTGGTGAATATAATTTTTTCACTATTTGTACATGATGGGATTTGATTACTCTATTTCCCATAACATTCCTATTATGGTTGAATTGCTTCGGTCTTTCTTGATTATTGGCCTGTGTCAGTTACGATGCTGGAACTTGAATGTGATGCTAGTCATTAACCTAATTGGTACCTTGATTTTGATTAGTTTAATTAATCTTGATAAATCTTTTATTGATGAGCTCTTAATAAATCAACAAGTCTTTATCGATGATTTCCTTGAAAGTATGTGCACATTGTAGTTCCAAATGATGAATTATCTCACTATGAAAATTTTTGGTAAACATAACAGATAATTATTTATCTAGTAAACAATGGGTGAATGGCTTTCAAGGTCTCTCCATCACTATAAATAACTTTAAAAAATCTCACCAACTTTTTCTTTGCTTGAGTTAAGTCTATTAATGAAATCTCATGCTTGAGATTATAGGAAAAGTGCTACACAAATTTATCAAAAAGATCATCAAAATCTGTCACTAAATTTTTAGGTAACTTTAAAAACCAATCCAAGGATTATCCATCCAAGCTCCTTGGAAACAACAACAAAATTTAAATTTTGTGATATGCCATTGGTTGACATGCGACAAAGAATTTGGTCAAATGAGCCTTAGGGTCACCTTTCCCTTTGTATTTGTCAAATTTTGGTGGTTCATATCCTAGAGAAAATGGTATCTATAAATACTCCATGTTAAATGGGTAGGAACACATGTCATCCAATTTGAAAATTTTAATCTATTTACCAGCTTGAATGGTAGTAATTACATCCTTCATCTATTGTAATTCTTGGGATAAGAAATTAGAAGGAACATTGGTTTGAGGGAGAATAGTGGTTTGGATAGATGGTTGGGAGGTCACAAGTGGGACACTTTGACTAGGGCATGATGGAGATATCTATTGGAGTATATTGGTTTAATTGAGGAATGGGTCAAGAATATGCATACACATATTAGGATGTACTTGAAATTGCACATTTGGTTGTGCAATATTCTAGTTTAGGTTGGCAATAAACATTTGACTTAGAGGATTTTGTGGTTGGGATGGAGGGATATAATTATATTTTTCCTACTATGGTTAAAAAGGGACATGCTACTAACTAATTGAACCTTGTTGTTGAGTGGGAACTTGTGGTCTAAGACCCTATCTCTAAATTTGTGACACATTTTAAACCAATGGTTGTCTAGTAAGTACTTGAGAAATATGGGGACCTCCTTATTGTATGATTCCCTATGACTAAGTGAAATCAAGTTATAGATTTAACATCTATTGTTCACCAATATTTGTGCATTGTTGACTAATCATTGCTTGGTTTTGAATTAGCATATTAGTCTGTGATTAAAGAGGTATGTTCATCGTTACCTGGTGAAGTGGAACATTTTTTGCCCTTGATTGAGGTGGCAAAGTATTTATCCTCTATTACATTGATACACTAGATTGTGCCTATTTTTGTGTAATACTACTCATTACATGTTGAGGAGTAGGATTCATCACATTCTATCATTGAGGCATGACATTAGCCATTATTTGATTATCTAATCCCATAGGTCGTACACATGAGGAAGTAGCCGGTTGAGGTTGGGGTGTAGAAACTCCCATTCCTTGGTATGATGATCCACTCATGGGATGAAATACAATCACATGTTGTTGGATAGTTTTTTGTGTATTAGTAACACTTTAATCGAGACTGGACATTGTTTGCACATTGTCTACTACATTTGGTTCACTATTATGTGTAGAGGATAAATACATTTATTCAATAATAGGCATATGCATCCAATTATCTATCGAAGTGGTTTTTATTAATGTGTTATAATTTGAATTATCTTTTCTAGTTAACTCTATCAACACTTTACTGAAGGAACTAGGTCAATAAGGGGCTTACTCACCATGTTCATTTGATTGAAATCATGTGCTAGATTAAGGTAGGTTTGATATGTTATATGCATTTGGTTAAAGTGATCTTCATTAATTTTTTGGCCTTGATTAGATATATTATGATCTTGGTACGTTGTTTGGATTAGGGCCATAGGATTTCTAGAAGAATCTTGTTGATCATAAATGATATTATGGGGCACTCTTACTAGACTTGGTAGATTTTCATGGGGGAAGTCTGCTAGAAACTTGGCCCCTACCTCTATGGCTCTAACCAAAATTTCATCTTTGTTCTCTAAAAAATTTCAATCAAACACAAATGGATCATATGTGGAAGGCATATTATTAGAATATAACTATTGAAGAACTATCTCATCCACTATGGGTATTATAGCTAGGTATTATGTGGTTGTTCTTGGTCTTATTATAAATAAGGTGTTGTGTTAACCAAATAGTTAGCCAATGTATCTTGGATTTATGCCCTTGATTGAGTATTATAAGAGGGATAAGAATCCATATCATAAGTAATATTATCCATGTAGGTGTCTTGCACCATTTCTTCCTGTGTAACTACATTACTAATCCCTGGATTGTACATGAGTCTACTATGAGTGTAGGAATACATGTTGGGATCCATAGTCAATTATTTTTAATAAAAGGTCAAAGGGTTCTATAAACTCTACATTATTCAAAAGGATTAAAAGGTTTATGCAAAGATTTGTGATCAAAGGGCAAAGGGTTGACGAATTTGATCTCTACATCATCACTCAAAAAGTTGTCAAAGGGAAAATCATATCTAATCAAGTTGTCATAGCTCCCATACTAGCTGCTTATTATCTTCAAAATAATCTTCTAAATGACAATATACTTTACATTCAAGGTCTTAATCATGATATTTATCTCAAAGATTATTTTCATAGCTTCACTATCGATCTTGAATCCAATAATCTTGATGAATCCATTGCTCCCTTTAGTACTAATAAACCAAAATTATTTATCAAGGAACTTCCTAAAATCAATGTAAACTTGTATGAGGATACTTATAACATTCACTTTGATGGTGCTAAATGCTTTCAAGGAGTTGAGGCAAGTTTCATTTTCACTAGTCCTCTTGGTAAGATCATTCCTTTAACTTTTTGCTTCACATTTGATGTCACCAACAATATGGCCAAATACAAAGCTCTCATTTTAGGCATGTGAACTTCTCTTTACTTATATATTAAATACCTTCATGCTTTAGGTGACTCTCAGTTATTTTTTCATCAAGTCAGTGGTGATTATCAATGTAAAAGTGAGAACCTCATCATATGCTATCAAATTTCAACCACTCTTGCTAAGGATTTCATCTCTTTCACTAGTGAGCCTATTCTTAGAGATAAAAATTCCAAAGTTGATTTTATTTCCTCTTCAACATTACTCTTTCATCCCCACTAAATCCTTTCTGATCTTAATTTTCTTATATAAATAAGAAAATCTCCATCCTCTACTCAACCACTGGATTCACTTATCTATCATATCGAGACTACTACCATTTAATAAATCTGTGGTATGAATACATCATTCAATTTTCAAAACATCAAACTTATCCTCTTAATTTAGACTCTCGTGAAAAGACACATATTTGTAAACAAGCTTTCAAGTATGTATTTAGAGACAACATCATTTATTATCATAATGTTGAAGGTACCTTGCTCTATTATGTTATACAAGATGAGGTCCCTCCTCTTCTTGAAAAATCACATGGGGTCATTTTTAGTGGTCACTATAGTGGACATGCTATAGGCCGCAAATGCCTATGTATGGGTTATTTTTGGCCTACTCTTGAAAATGATGTAATTAAATATGATAAAAAGTGTAATCCTTGATATCTTCATGTTGATCTAATCCATTCATCTCCACAATAACTTCAAACTATAAAATATCCTTGGCCATTTTACACATGGGGATTCAATCTCATTAGAAAACTACCTCACTCCCAAGATGGGCATGTCTTTATCATCTCTGCTACCAAATATTTTACCAAATGGGTAAAAATTGTGCTTCTTATTAACATCACTAGTCTTACCATTTACAAATTTATTCTTAATCAAATAATTTTCCACTTTAGTGTTCCCCATACCATCATTTTAGATAATAGTGGTAATTTTAAAAATAAGCATGTTAAACAACTTTGCAATAAATTCAAAATCAATCACAAATTTTCCATGCATTATCATCTATAATGTAATAGCCAAGATAAGGCCACTATTAAAATTCTCAATAAAAAAGATAATCCATGAAACCCATAATTATTGGCATCTTCATCTTTACCTTACACTTTGGGCCTATTGGACTAGCATATTCACTTTCATTAGGGCAGTTCCATTTTTGCTAGTTTATGGTTCTGAGTCAATTCTTCCTTTAGAAGTTGAGATTCTCTCTATTTGTATATATCTTCATGGTATTATTACCAATTAATAATTACATGAATTCCATCTTCATGCCCTTGATCTAATTTATGAACATCATCTTTCCACCTTACAACATAACTACCAATATAAGGCTCACATTGCTAGGCAGTATAACAAACATGTTAAAGTTTGCATATTTAATGTTGGTGATGTTGTCCTTAAATTAGACTAAACCCATGATAAATAAGTTAAATACACCCAAAAATGGTGGGGATTATATTTATTCAAAGGTATTATTTTTCCAAGCACCTACCACCTTCAAACCAATGAAGGCCATGTTTTCAAAGAGCCCACCAACACACAATTTCTCAAAAAGTACTTTTCCTAAACATTTCCTTCTTTCATACTTTCTATCTACATATATCTAACACTTTTTTTGGGTTAATTACATGGGTTTTCCCATTTTCATCAAGTTCCTTCCTTTCACAAAATTTTAGTCCTCCCTTTTGGTCTTTTAATTTCTTGATGTACCATAGTCTTCTTTATCTTCTTGCATTTTCTATTTTTGACACCCCTTAGGTTTTTATTTTGTGAGTTGATTCATAAGACTATGGATAGGACCTGGACCTCTTCATAAAATTTTACATCCTTGTTATCAAACTTTATATTTTGCCTCTTTTGTTAGATGGAATTTGCACAATAATCTATATTATCATGTTTTCCTCCATTTCCCTCATTCTTATGATAAAGAATCACACTTTACTGTCATTGTATACCTTTTTTCCCTTGATCACAGTTTTTACAATTTGAAGTAATTCAAATTGTTCCATGTGTCATTCTTATTTATTTCCCCTTCCTTTCACTTCACATTAGTTAAAACAAGGTCGAAGTCAATATAGAACTTTTATTTCACCTAGATTTATGAGACTCTTAGACCCCACACTCTTTAAAAATTTTATCTCTTGGAAACCAAGTCCAAAGTATTCAAATTAAAGTCATATTTAACACCTGTGTTTGTTTTTCCAAATCTATCTAGAGGAGGAATAGAAAAATCCATCAATAAAATTAAAATCCAAATCATTTGAATAAAAAGGCAATGATATATAAAAGTCAACATACAAATCTCAAAAGTCAAATCACACCAAAAGATGTGACTACAAGCAAATATCCTATCTCTAATTTAAGCTTAAACTCCACAATTAGCCTCACATAGATATGAGATCTATTGGGGTGTGGTAGGCTAGTATATTATAATAGGGGAATTCAAAAAACTCTATGGTGCTACCTAATTTCTCACATAAATACCCAATCTTTATAGTAGACCAATGAATCTATAAGGGGTCCTATGAAATGGGGAACATGTTATGGTAAGGTAGTTACATTTTAATTTTCATTCATATAGACCTCATGGGATGATATATATACTTCATTTTTTGACATAAGACTTGTGTCGCTAAGAGACGTTCTTTAGAGTCTTGAAGGTCAGCAGTCCTCTTGTTTCGATAAACCTAATTTAAGTGTATTGACTTCAATAAAGAGTTCCTTTACCTTGGTTTTTTCTTCATTATCCCCTCTACCCATTTTATTTCCCCCCTTGACATACAAATTGTGATTCCAAATATAATTTCTCTTTTCTTTAATTCCTTCTTCTTTACCTCTTAAAAACATGTTAGCACTACTTTTTTTTAGTTTTATCTATCCCTAGAGAAAAATAATATGTTTGAACAACTATGGATTGCTTATTTATTTTTCACCATGATTTATATTTCTATACTTGTTTTACTTTCATTTTACAATTTATCATTTGTTGAACTATCATGATGTCATGAACACTTGAGTTTGTACCCTTTTTCCATTGTTGAGTGAGATAAGGATTGTTACTGCTCACTCATCAATGTTGTTTTATCATTTTATTTAGTCTTTTACAATTGATTTTTTTTATTACCATCCTTTTTGACATGTATCATTTTATCAGGGGACATAAATTTTATGACTAAAATATTAGTAAATCTTAGCCATTTAAAAAAACATTAACTTCAATTTTTAAGGTTTTCAATTTTTATTTTCTTACAAACAAGGTTTACCTAAGTTAGGAAGCTATTAGAGTAACTGACTTGATTCACTATTTTGTGTAACTAGGGATAATAATATGGAACTTATTTTGTGTAACCAGGGATAATAATAAAAGGTTTAACTAATTAATTTAAAATAGATAAGAGAGGAGGGATAAGTGTTAATTAATTTATTAAGACAATAAAAAATAACATACATTTTTTACTTGACCTAAGTGGTGGTGGGTCAAATACTCACCATTGGATTGGGTGGATCTCTACCATAAGATATAGGTTTCCAAAAAAGAGTGACATAAACTTCCTTATGGAAAGATTAAAATTTAAATATTTAGGTTTACTTCATTTCTTCTCTTTATTTTGTTACAAGTATGAGGAAGGGGCTCAAAGAAAGGGAAAAAATGAATTTAAAGCCCATGTTTTCTTAGATAGTATACACATTATATATAAATTTAATTTAATGAAAATTGTTCCTCTTAAAATTTATTTTATTCAACCCATATTTTAAATATTATTTCTCTCTCTCTATCTCTCTCTCTCTCTCTCTCTCTCTCTCTCTCTCTCTCTCTCTCTCTCTCTCTCTCTCTCTCTCTCTCTCTCTCTCTCTCTCTCTCTCTCTCTCTCACACACACACACACACACACACACACACACACACACACACACACACACACACACACACACACACACACATATTTGTGAAAAAGGATCAAAAGGTTTATGCAAATTTTTGTGAGGAAATAAGCTAGCATGAAGTATCTAAAATTTCACTATTCACATAAAGATAAGCAAGTAAATGGACCAAAAATCAAAATGCCAAACTCTAAGGTTGAAGTGTTTCAAATCAATCTAATCTAAGTATTTAAAAGTTGTTAGGTATTTTATCCAAACACAACATCAAAATCTAGGCTCAAACAAGGCATGTGTTAGGACTCTTGGCCAAACGGCATCAAAATCTAGACTTTGAAATAGATGAAAGTTTTAATCTATGAATTTGAAACACTTCTAACAAACACTAGGCATTTGATTCTTGGACATGAACTTGATCAACTAGGTATAAGGTATGAAATAAAAGGCACTTTTGAAATAGTTTATTTTCTCACAAAATGGTATAAAACGTGGTTCTTTTGACAAACAAGCTAGATAAAAGTGAACAGTATAACTATTTTTGATAAAATATCACAAAAGTACACTTGGATTGGTCTAAAAATAAAGTAAAAAGTTTGGAACTCTATGAAATAAGGTATATGAAACAATATTAGAAATGTTTTAGGCAGCGTAATGATGCTATACTACAAAAAAGGTGTGACAAAAAAGTTTGTTTCAAAAACTCTCTAAGACAAAGACATTTTCCCATAATTTTGACAACATAACACTACTTTTCTTTACTCAAAATCTTGTGGTGCATAGACTCAAAGTGCAAGTGTTTAACACAAATGTATTAAGTCTATCAAGTGATGATAATGATTATGAGTCTTCAATGACCTTCAACCCAAAATGAAAATTAAACCTAAGTTCTCTCAAGTTTAGTGAAAATGGCAAACCCACTTAACACATCAACCCTATGAACTTATAAATGTGTAATTTTGAATTTAGATTATAAGTGAAGGACTTTACAAACTTTGGTAAAGGTCTAGACTCAATTGGGTAGCATAACTACATCAAAGTGGATGATATGACTCTAAATATTTTGATGAACTTTTGAAAATGGTAAATTGATGATCTAATGCGAGCATCATAATGCCTCTTTATTCAAATGAAAATTTGGACTATGTGTTTGGTTTGGATTGTTTGTTTACATCAAGTTTTGACTTCAAACTAGACTTTAATCTAGGATAAGACCAACTAATTAATCACTCTTAGACCCTAAACTAACAAGGTTGCTTGGTATTGTTGTAGTCCATCAATATACATCATTTGAGAAGATTTTAAGTGTTCATCCAAAAGTAAATGTGCATTATATTATAGGGTTTTTACCCCCCATTCTCTCAAATGATAGTATTGTGACATGGACCTTGAGGTGTACCTTGCACCAATAATACTTCTATGGTAAGTGAGGATTTGTCTAATATCTAATAATTTTATGAATGATCTAGGGGAACCAATTGCACAATGATTTTCACACCAAATACTACAAAAGAAAATCATAAATTTTGGGTCTATATCACTTGGACTATTGTAAAAAGGTCTAGTCCTTTTTGTAACCATTACATCTTCTTGTTTTCTCAGTGTATTGTGACGTCCAAAGTACCACTACATCTCATGTGTAACTCCAATTAAGAACCAAATGAAGTCAATGCCAGGAATTGAAACCATAGGTCAAAGCTTCCCTAAATAACTCATGGGAGGTGATGAAGTCCCCCTCACAATCCAAGTTTACATAAAAATAAAGAAAGCATGAAAGTAGAAAGACTTTAGGGTCATTTTCAAGGTCACCCAAACTTTGATGAGTTTTTAGGGAGTGCTTTAGATGACTTTTTTTCTAAGCCTTAGACTAAGCTATTTGTAATAGGAATGGCACTTTTGATTCTAAGGGTTCCCTAAAGGGGACCCATGGAAGAAAATACACACAACATTCCTCTTTTTACTAAACAAAATCTAATTAAACAACTATTGAAAATAAAAATTTACAAGTGTGTTCAATTCTAAGCCCAAATGAAAGATTTGGTGGTGTTTATTTGACCCCTTGGTCTTAAGATTATTAACTTTGAAAACATCATCTAAACATCTAAATTTTTTATTAAACATGAAAACAAAGTTTCTGATTGATTTTTAAACATGCAAAAGGTGATTTAAAACATGTTTTTAGCAAATGTCAAGTTTGGTCCTGTAGCAAAAATGTTAGCATGTCCTTTAGCTTTGAAGCTCTTTTTAGTTTGAAATAATGAACTTTAGGAAAATATCTCTCAGTTCTATGTTTTAATAAAAACATAGTGATCAATGTCAGTTTATATAATAGATGATGGTTACATTTTTTAACCAATGTCAGTTATCTAAACTAACATCAGTTATACCAACGTGGCCAATGATAGGTATACAATCGATGTCAATTTTGATAACTAATGTTGGTTAAGCTATGCAACTGATGTCAGTCTTACTTGTCAATGTTGATTATTGTGTAAAACTTTGGCAAACAAAAATGGCAAAATAAAGTTAGAAAATTAATTTACGAGAGTTTTAAAGGTCTAAATGAATATTTTAAAGTTTCAAAATGATCTTTTTTAGGTGTGAGATGTGTCTAGTCCCACCTAGCATGCCATGTGTGATCTAGGAATTTGACTCAAGAGAGGATGGTTATTATCATGTTAGTTCCAAAATAAAAATAAAAATAAAATGAAAGAAACACACTAATAACATAACATCTCTAGGCTTAGACACTACAGAGAGCTTAGTTAATAAAAAAAAAAGACAAACACAACTAGAAAGAAAGGAATAAAACACAAGAATTCATTCACCTTCCTTGGATGCTCCAAATGCCTTTGTAGTAGTGGCTTGCTCAAATTTGTGCTCATGAAGTCCTTGGCAATGGAAGCTTGGCTACCTCCATCTCTCCTTGGCACCTTTGGCTTGTGGCTTGGCTTGGCTTAGAATCAATTTGGCATGGTAACACTAGTATCATGAATCTTTTATAACCAATCTTGCATTATAAATTTGCATTCTCAAGTCTTAAAAATGATGTGGTAAGGCCTCCTATTTATATATTTTTACAAATATCTAGAATCAACCTGAACCATCCATCTTGAGATTGACATGTGTGGTTGAGGATTAATTAAATTTTTTGAATTAAGTTTATAATTATTCTCTTCATGACATTTGAAGAAGGGGTAATTAAGAGGCATGGAGGGCATGAATCCTAATATTTGTGGCATTTATGGCCTAGGGATGTCTTCCCAAGAAATGAGGTCACCTAATGATGTAGATATTCAATATTCATTTCCAAAAATAAGTATTCAACAAGTTTTCATAGAATTCTTGATTAGGCCTTGTTTTGGGTAAATTATCTCTTAAACATGATTAAGCACTTTGTGCACAAATTACTCAAATTGATCACAATGCCTTGTTATTGGTTCAAAATTTGACTGGTTTGGAATTAGAAGGCAATGTAATATGTTTTAGATCCATATTCCCATTTAGAATGTTACCAATAAAAAATAACAAAGGAATATGTCTTGTGCAGAATATTTGATAGGAAAGAACAATTCAAAGCACCTAAGTGCAAAATTGGCATTTTGATTTAGAATGATCTGATCAAAGTTAGCTAGCCCATAAATTTCATTGCCCCATTTAGGGATACCCTCACCAAAAACAACATTTGAATATGTCTATTTCACATTATTTAGCATGTTTCAGTGTTTTAGGCCAAATTTTGCATTTTGGGGGAAATTGGTAAAGAGCCTGGTTGGAGGTTATTGGTGGCCATATTTAGGTGTCTATAGTTACTACAAAGAAATAATAGAAAATAAGATTCCTTGATCAAATTCTATGAGGAGAAAATTGGAATTTTTGAAGGAAGGCTGAGTAATGAACTTAAGGGGCATGATGAGATCACACAACAACTTGAAACTCAGGTTTGTACTCTTAATGAATAAGTAAATAATATGGATGAAGAGTGTATCATCTATAAATTAGAGATAGAGTCTTTTCAGATGAAACTAAATCAAGCTATGAGCAAAGATACAGTTGATGGTTTAGATAATAAGGATGAATTGATCAATTCTCTTGTAGCTATAAATATTGAGAAGAAAAAGAACAAGAAGATGAAGTTATAAATCAAGGAGTATGAAGTGAAACTTAGTGTATTTAAATCAAGAATTAATGATGACACTAGGGAACATGAAGATATTGTCAAGCATCTCAATAATCAATTAGAAACTATGTCTACAATCCTAAAAACCAAATAAGATGAGAGATTAAGGTATGTGTTTAAAATTGAGTCATTAAAAGATGAGTTAGGCAAGACATCTTGTAAGTTAAAGTAATTTTTTAAGTTTGAGAAAAGGTCAAATGATCTTAATAATATTCTGAGTAGTCAAAAGAATGCAAGTGATAAAATTGGTCTTGGATATAAAGGAGAACAAAATAATGTAACTCAAGACAAGATAAAGGCTAATGTGAATAAGGACAATCATAATTTGAAGATCAATCATCAATCAAGGAATGAAGGTAGTGGTAGAATGAATAAAAATTAGATTAAATAACCAAATGCTATGAGGTATGCAAATTTCAATGGTCTTTGTTACTCCTACAATCAGTTTGGACATAGGCCAAAATATTATAAAAGATCCTCAAGGAATGAATTTGCATGGAATTATGATCAAGATAATGGGAATCATGAATAACATCATCACTCAAGATATTCAATGGGTTCATAAGGAAAGAATGACATATTTTTCTACAAGTGTCAAGGATTAGGTCATATTACAAATTTTTATAATATCTTCATCAAGAGACCAAATGATCAAGTACATTAAAGAATTCATGAAACTTCAAGGAATCTTTACACATATCAATCACAAGGTATGTAAACTTTGAGAAACCTCATTTTTTTCAAATTTCATGAGAGGTTACATATCAATGTTTTGAAAGAATGATCAGTATTCTACTTTAAAGATTATCAATCCTATCATGAAGAGGAGTCATAGTGAATGGAGGCCTAAGTAGGTAAATGAAAAATAGGTTCCAAGTGGATTATTTACCATGATATAATAGGGAACAAGTTTAATGATCAAGTAAAAAGCCTTATCTGCCCAAATAGATAAGAAAATCAAGTAGGATCTTGAGATAAAAGAAAAGGATAAGGTTAGGAACTCATTTAAAGATAATTTGAAGATGAGGAAGGACTGAAATTCAAGTGAGAGCAAGGAGATATTTGAATCTACTAATTTTTGGGATATTTAGTCCCTTTATGAAAAGTGGGTGTCTCTACATATGCTTCTTAAGAGACATCTTTTTATGTGGAAGCAAGTTTGTGTGTTCTAGGTAATGATTAAAGTGAAAATTAGTACATAGCTTAAAGGAAAAGTGTAAGCAAGTGTTTTTGAAATATAAGTTTATAGATGAATGAATTTGAGAAGGTTAAATAAATTTGGATACTAGTTCAAGAGGTTGGTCAGTCAAGATAAGGATAAGAAATTGTATGACAAGAATACCATTTGAAGATATGCTTAACTAAGGGGGAGCTAACTCAATTAGCTTGGGTAGCTTGAAGAAGATGTGCATGATGTAATGGGATCATATGTGAAGATTCTTAAGTCACGATAGAAGTGTGAATATGTCTGCTATAGTTGTGATATCAAGAAGATTGACATGATGACTTGATCAAACCAAGTCATGTTTTTTGACAAGGTATTGAATCTTCATGCATGAGCAAAGAGAGCTTGTTAGTTATATAGGGAGATAGGTCCAAGGATCATAAAATCCCAAGTTCAGATTGGTGCATGTCAAATAATAGATGACATAACATGGAGCATGATGTTAGGGGGAGTTTTCTAAGCTTTGTGAGTAGTTTGTCAAGTCCAAGGATCAGAGGAGTTCTATTTTAGATTGGTGTATGTCAAAGAGGGAGCAATTGATTCATATGATTGAAATTATGTAAGTATCATGAGCATCTTAATAGTATTTTAATGCATACATAATTTTGAGGAATGATTGTTGGCATGTTGTGAAAGAGACCTTTTGTCATTAATATCAAATGGGGTGAAAGATCAGAATAAAGAAGTTAAAATGAATATAAAGTCATTCTAAGGGTGTTTTTCCATCAATGATATAGGGAGAGATTGTTAATATTGGTTATTGATGTTAAGTTATCATTAATGTCAAAGAGATCATGAGATACTAATGCATTAATCACAAAGTGATCACATTGATGGTTTGGAGAGATATGGCACACTTGTAAGTCTATAAAGAAAAAGAAGAAGTTGTGAGGCATACATAAATGTCTTGGTGAAGTTATGGTATTTCACTTGATCATTTGAAATGAGAAACATGCATTTTATAGCTTAAGAGAAGTCAAATTGTCACTACACATCATGCATATATGAATGAACCAACAAATTTGTGCATTTATTTTAGGTACTCAGAAAGTCAATTGAGGTCAAACAAATTCATGAGATGTTGTATATAGTGCCAAAAAGGTAAAATAAAAATTTGGAATCTTGAAGTGTTTTATAGTTCAAGTTATAAACCTTCAAAGTTTCTCTTGTAGACTGTGATGGGCCAGAGACCATCAAGTTTAACTACATTAAAGTCTAAGGTCACTAGTCAGTTGATCTAACAGTGAGTGTTCATCATCTAGATCTTGATCCAACAATGTGTATTTATTCAAACTTTTAAAGATTCTAAGATTGCATGCATTGGTGATAAGTGTCACTATCTTATTGAGTTGATATAAGATCAATAGTTTGTAGATGTTTGTACAAATAGAGATTAATGGTGAGGGTCGAGTCAAATGTGTAGAAGACACATAGAGCTGCCAAGTGGCACAATCATAAGAGCTCTAATCTAAGATCAATGATGATAATTTCAAGATAAACATTGATCTATGTAGAGGAGATTGATGGTGCATATTTTCCATATCTTTTAGGAAGCACAAGATGAGGTTAAAGTGTTCAATGTTTAACATTTGCTTAGTGATTTTTGGAATTTAAATATTTAAATTTGTAAAGGAAAATAAGTGTTTAGTTTTTGAGTTATAAGTTTTGATCCAAGATCAATTTCTTGATGTAGTAAAAAAAAATTTGTAGAGGACTTCAAGGTGCATCAAGAGAACCTAGTTAGAAGTTTTGAATTTCTATACAGTTAAAGATACTGATCTTAAAATGTGACTATTTGTTCATTCATGGTGTTCCTATGTATAGAATAATGTTTGAGCAAATTGTGTTTTAGCAGAAAGGTGTTTTGGTAGGAGAAATCACATGAAGATGTCCTAAGGGTTATATGGAGTGGACCCATATAGTTGAATTTGATCATATATTATTAATTTGATTGATAGAGTACTATATGGGTGAATAGGTCTCTATGAGACCTATAAGGGGTACTAAGGCCTAATTGAAAGGCATAGTTTCTTAAGTGTGACCCATAGATGCTATGGCCAACCTGTGATAATGTATTTGAGATATGTCTTAGTATGATAGATGTCTTAAGGGTTAAGGCAAGTATTATGGCTGACCAGGAAGTTGATATGCATGAAGACTCTATAAATAGTGGAGACCAAGGCAATGATTTCTAGAATTTTATGTGTGAATTGAGAGAGAAAAATATAGAGATGAAGGAAAGAGATAAGAGGGAGTGTGCTCAGTCGATGGACTGAAGTATAGAGTTGATTTAGGATGAGTGAAGAAGACTAGATAGATCCAAAATAGGTGTTTGGATGCATTGCTTGTATGAGAAAGTTTGAATGTGTGTGATGATTTGAAAGAGAGGTGTTAAATATTATTTCTCCAATTAGATTGATCTACAATCAGAGTTCTAGAGCTATTGATTTCTTAGGTGTTGTGTGTGTGTTCAACATCTAGAACAAGTGGGTGATTTTTCATACCTAGGGGTGGGTGATTTACTAAAAGGTCTCATATTTGTAATAATATTATAGGATAAGTAGTCCATGTATTTGTAGGCTTGATATTAGATTTTATTCTTGAAGAGGGTTTCCCATGTAGATATGATGTTATGTGTGTGATCTTGCATCATATTTCTTATTCATTGTTATGAATATCTTATATCCTTCATTAATGCTTATGGTCATTAATTAAGAGTTTTTAAGGATTGAAATTGAAGTTTGAAATATATTTCATCATTGGTTCATCCCCCCTCTTAGTGATTGTACCTATAACATATAGATGATGGTTGGGAACATACTTGTAGTTAAATCTCAAGAAGGTATATAGTATGAGTACAAACAATTAATATTGTCCCACTAGTATATTATATTGTTCATTAGCAAAATTGGCTCATTTTGGAGATTAGTTATTCTATTGGGTGTTTTTCTAATCATGACATATTTGGCATCTCATTTGTTTACACTTTTCATATTTCTAATTTTGGAAATAATTATTTTGTGTATATTTTTTGGATGCACTATTGGTTGTAATTCAATTTTTTTGTCCACTTATTTTATATGGGTTTTATATTTAACACCCCTTTTTATTGTCATGTACCTTTAGCACTTGTGAAATGTGTTTTTTATTCTATGCTAAAATTAAAAAATGTGACTTTTTCTTTGGAAAAAATAAATTGGTGCAAAGGTTAACCAACCATTGCAAATAAAATAAAGTTCATTTATGGTGAAAAATAGTAATATCTGAGTCTAGTGTATACAACATGGATAATGACATGGATTTCCATTTCATTTGCTAAACTAGTACAAAACCTAAGTAAATGGTAATGTTATTTTCACATGCCCCCAATTTGATATTTAGGTGTATATACATTTTGGAATTGAATAAGATTAAGTAAATTTTTGAGAAAAACTTGTGTGATAACTTGGGACACATGTCATGCATGATTCCCCTAAATTGAACAAATTATGACATAAATCCTATTCCCATATTTACAAGGAACATAAAAAAGATGCCAAATTATTATCAAAAGAGGGTTTATAGATGATGGTTGGGAACATACTTTTGGTTAAATCTTAAAAAAGATATATAGTTTGAGTACAAATAATAAATATAGTCTCACTGATATATAATATTGTGAACTAGGAAAATTGGATCATTTTGGAGATTAGTTATTCTATTGGGGGACTTGTATTATTATTTTTCTAGTCATGACATATTTGGAATATCATTTGTTTACTCTTTTCAGATTACGAATTTTGGAAATCATTATTGTGTGTAAATTTCTTAGATTTATTATTGGTTTTAATTCATTTGGTTTATCCACTTATTTTATTATGGGTTTTATATTTGACACCCCTTTTTATTGTCATGTTCCTTTGGCACCTATGAAATATGTTTTTCATTCTATTTTAGAATTAAAAGTTTTGACTTTTTCTTTGGAAAAAACAAATTGGTGCAAAGGTTAACCAACCATTGCAAATATAATAAGGTTCATTTATGGTGAAAAATAGTAACATATGAGTCTGGTGTATACAACATGGATAATGACATGGATTTCCATTTTATTTGATAAACTAGTACAAAACCTAAGTAAGGAAATGGTCATGATATTTTCACATGCCCCCAATTTGATATTTGGGTGTATATACATTATGGAACTAAATAAGATTAACTTTTTGATAAAAACATGTGTGATGACCTGGAACAATGTCATGCATGATGGCCCTAAATAGAACAAAATATGACAAAAACATGTGTATAATACTAAAACCTATTTTTGAGCAACATTAGAATTTATTTTAGAGCTGAGTTACATTATGAGGATTCTAAAAATAATTATTTTTTGACTATTTGGACATCAAAACACTGGTATGGACATAGCCAACCCACATCCTTATCCAAAAGGAGCATTGTTATTTGAAACTATTTTCTTGGTAAAATATACATATGACTTATGATCAAATGGGTAAAACCTAAAAAAAATAATTTGTTTATTATATACTATTGGATATTATTATCTAATATTATTCATTATGTATTCCCCTTTTTTTTAATGTGAGATGTAGAGCCTACATCATAACTTAACTCAAAATAAAAATTTATACGAAGAGATGTTATATATAAAATTTAATTATGGAGTTATCATGATAACCGTATGCATCCAATTTTAATATGGTGTAATATTCTTAACACAACAGGTTCAATAATGATGTAGTGACCTCTTAATAATGTTCAAATAGTAACTCTATAACACTTTTTCTTCTTTTTCTTCCCTCTCTAGGCTAGGTCCCTCAAATCCCCCTTTTTTGGCCCTTGTAGTTCCCCTCAACCTATTTTCAAAAACTTCTCATTAGTGAAAAAATTACCCTATTAGGTGATGGAACAACTCTATGAGGTTACACAACCACCCTATTAGTGATGGATTCATTATGGTGGGTGTGTAAACTATCACAATATTTATTCCCTAATATGATGGTTATGTTTTAAAATACAAGTGGTTATGTAATCACCCCTACAAATAAGGGTGGTTACATCACCATTATTATGCCTTGTAATTTTGGCTTCCATGATTAATTACTTAACATATTTTTCTCTATTATTTTCACACTTATTTATTTATTCACCTTAATTTCACCTCCAATCAAGACCAACTCACTCCATCTTCTATTTATGATCATTTTGATTCCCTCCTAAATTAAACTTCTAATTCAACTCAGTTAAACTCCTTCATGTAAGATCCATTACTCTTCTAAAAGTAGGCTAATTTTGGCTTAATTTTGGATCCAAAAATTTGCATTAGGGATTAATATTTTTTAAGGGTTTGCTACCACAACTTGATATAATTGATTCAAATCTTTGCTTTGATTGATTTTGTGTTCAAATACATAGTTATAAATAGGGAGAGCCATTGTTATTGCAATCAAGTATTTGAAAATGATGTCTTAAGGCAGCCATAGTCAATTGTTCTTTATTTTTCATTATTTTTCTACTCTTCTCCTCACGTTTGTGGTAGTCATATATTAATCCTCCTTGTGAGAGAGTTCTTGAAATCTTCACTTGGGTAAAGGAGGTAGAATATTGAGGACCATAGTATAAAAAATCTATTACTTTCAATTGGTCTACATCAAGTTTAGGTTGGAGGTTCTATTTATGCCTCTAAATCTACCACAAGGGACTCTTAGTGTTCAAAGAACACTTCTCATTTTATAATTCTATGAGTTCATATCATGAGTAGCAGGTTATAGCAACTTAATGTTATCTATGGTGAAATAGTGACAAAGCAATATTTATATGTTCTATAAAATTATAAAAATTGATGGTTGGGAGATATCATGGTCCAATTATCTATAAATTGTATCTTTGCTAATGCTAGTGAATAATGATAAAAACTTGAACTACAAATTAATCTAAATGGATCTTTATAATGAAATTTAAGCTACAGTGATCTGGTTTGAAAAAAAGAAGCAAAAAGGAAGGGTAAGGTAGAAAAAAATAAGTGATTGTTGATTCTTGACTCGAATATCATGACAAAGTTTAAATTACAACTAAACCTGCATTTACTAGTATATGATGCAAAATAGCAAAAGCTCAGATCCCACCACACACCAAGCAAATTTCTAAGGATAATATGAGATTATACAAGTAAGAACTAGATTTTTCTTTAAATAATTGTTATTAAACTCAAATAGAATATGCACATCTAAATATAGAATAAATGAAATGAATAAAATTTAAGATCCTTCAACCAATTTAGCATAAGCACAAATCAGCAACCTTGTATCACAAATGTAAATTTAGAATTGAAAGAAACCATTCAAATTCAAGCTTTAGAACCAGTGATTGAGAGAAAGTTATGTTAATAATTGACACATCAAATTTGGACTATCTTTGCAGAATTCCTTAATAGTATTAATTGCTCTAAGTATATCTCTCTTTAAAATATGGTAATACATGTCTTTTATAGAAAGATTAAGTAGTATATTGATCAACTATAAGATACAAAATGTACAAAAAATAAGGACAACTATCATTTTTAAGAAATTTATAGAATACTTTTGATTTTATACACTAAACTAACCTAGAGGAAAATATGCTAACAGACTAGCATATACATTTTTTTTAAAAAAAAAACCATTTCAAATATTACAATATTTTTACAAAAAAAATAATACAATATGCTAATATACTAGAATATGCATTTATTAAAAAAATTCCCATTGCAAATATTACAATATTTTTAGAAAAAATTATATTATTTAGGTGGGCCCCTTATTGAAGGTTCCCATTTTTGCTCCTAGAAAAGCTCCATAGACTTCCGATGTTGTTATCTGATAAGATCCAAGTCCATAGCTAGCTTTAGGAGGGAGAAATATTTTTAGTCTGCTAAGTACTCAAAGTCTCTATCATCCCTTGACATTAATTCTTTGATTCTTCTATATTCTAAAATATTTTCTTCAATAATGAAGATCATTCCCATGATTCTATTCTTGTCACTACTTGATTTACCTTGGATTTTCCCCTTCACTTCCTACATTACCAGAGTGACTCTATGTTTATACTCTGCATCATCAATGATTCCCAGGGATGTAGTCTAGGTAGGATTTGCCAACATTGTGGGAAAGAGATGCTTAATTCTAAAAATCAGATCTTCATCATCTTTTAGAAGCCTATCAAATCCTTTTGACCAAGTACCTAAGCTTTGGATCTTATCCACCAATATCCACAATACAACATTTAGGTAGGCTAGGCTAATAGTTCTAAACTTAGGGATCTTATTCCCAATCAATATATTGATAAGCTCCCTTACTTTGGCCTCTACATCCTACCACTATATTACCATCCATTTATCCACCTCACTTTATTGACTTCATGCATCTTGAATTAGCCTTATTGACTTTAAAGATTCAAACATATCAAAAAAGCATGCTTCAAATATGTTTATTATGGCCTCAAGCACTGATAAAATGGCCTAGGTCTCTAAGTTTTCCTTTTCCTTCTCTAAATTATGAATCCTTTGTTCCATGCCCCTGATGCCATCTCTAACTTGGGATGAGTGAGCCTTTGATAGGGTTTCAATATCTTCTTCATGTATGTGCAGTTCACTAGGTTGCTACCCTCTAATTAGAGTTAAACCTGTAAAGGGTTTCACCTTTTAGAAGGTGAACTCCTTAATTCCCATCATGGTTTTTCTAGTCATGACCCTCTCTAATCCAATTATCTCCATATTGAACTACACAGTGCTAGTTACCTCTATGTATTTTGGAGGTTATAGGACCTCTACCCTTATGTTACTTGATGTTCCTAGATCATCCATCTTTTTTCTTTATGTCCTTGTAGTTATCATAATTCTTCTCTCCTGCTACTCTTTCATCAAATCCCTTATCCATGCCTTGATATCTTAATGAACATCAATGTCAATAGCCTTGGTCAAGGCCTATGAATGGGAGTAGTAAGGGATATTCTACAACTTCTCATAGACAAACCAATCAGGGATGATTGGTGTATGAATGGGGTACTCCTTACAAAACAAATTGATTTCACTTATGGGATGAGTGAGAGTCAACTTCAGCCTTTTCTATCCAATAGGCAAATTTCTAGTTCTTTTTTCTTCTTTAGTTGTGCCATTGGGATTAAATCTAGGGCAACTTCCTTCCCCTTATCTCCTTTCTTTGCTCCTTCTACTTGAACTTGAGATTCCTTAGTTTGTGCTTTTTCTTCCTCAGAACCATAAAATTTATTGAGGACCTTGAGGGTATCCTCTACTATTTCATTAGTCTCAAGGGAAATCATATCCAAGTGTTCCACTAAGGATGCTAGTCCATTAGGAGGGGCTGAAGATGAAAATCCCTCACTAGGTCTCTTCTCCAACTTCTCTTTACTAGTTCCCTATATAACTTTCTTGGGTTGTGATCCTTCCATATAGGGTTATTCTTGAGGTGGTCTACAAGGTCTAGGTAATAAATGGTATTGAAGGGGATGCATCTACCATATGTCCCCTATATTTTCATCACTACTTAATTTGTGCATGAGCTTGAGGTTGGTTTTCTTGAATCTGGCCAACACTTCTTTAAAATTGTTGGCCTTTATGTATAGGGTGACATGAGGGTCAATTTGATGCTCATAGATGGGATTTTGCAATTTTTTACTCTTTAATGATTACCTACCAGATTATTGGGGTCCCACTACCTAAGAACATATTTGAAACATAAAAGAGTCTCTATGCGTATACATGGTGTCTACTAATTTCCAATCCTATAAAATTGTTCTTCTAATTTTCAAAAGAAAGGGATGAAGGAGGCCCTTCCTTTTCTCTTTGTAGACCCCATCAACACCATGAATGAGTTAGGATTTAATTTATTGTTCTACCAACTTGGGAGGAATGTAGATAGGCAACTTATATGACTAGGTTAGAATTCCCTCAATTATAATAATAGTGTAATCTAGATAAAACCATATATCTCCCATCAGTTCCACATACTTCTTGATCAAATGGGGAATACTAGGCATAGGAATCCCTATGATGGCTTCTACCAAAGTAGGATAGACATTGTCACATATGAATATCATGTGGTGGTCTAGATTTGAAGATATGTAATTTTGAGTAATGTTGGGAAATTGTGGTTCTACCCTTAAGAGACCAGTTTTTGATGTTAGGAACCTCGGTGGAAGCTAGCAGGGCATATAGAATATAAGACATCATCAAGAACTACTTGTTTGTCTTCCTTTTGATGGCAATAAATTTTTTCCCTAGGAAGACACTAATCATCTTCCCTACTAGAGGAATGAACTCTTTCTCTACCATAATGTAGACACATAATATACCTAACTCTTATTGACATATGTAGTTATAGGGGATCCAAATATTCTATTTAATAGGGTCATAATTACCCTAATTCCATCCCTAAGATATAAAATTAGGATTCTTCCCTCAAAATCCTAGAATACATGGTTTCCTTAGAGCAACAATGGCTTGAGAATGGTATCTAGGTCATTCTCACTGGTCCATTCTTTGATTGTGGGTAGGTCCACATGGGGTTTTAGGAACTTGTAGTACTTCTTAGAGGCTAGTGGGGAAATGTAATAAACTATATTAGATAGTCTTTCATGGATAATCCAATCTTTATCAATTATATAATCAATAAAAATTAGAGTAAAGATGTCAATGTAATGAAGTACCTCTAGTCTGGCAATAACATGGTAGAGGTCATAGTATCTCTTATTAACTATAGAAATCCTTTGTTCTTATTTGGTGATGGGCTTAATCTCCTCTATGGTATAGAAGAGATCAAACCAATTCTTATTACCATTATTCTAGGTTATGATATCGAACTTATTATCCTTGAAAATCCTTCCTTCATTATCCATAGATAGGTATAACTCTATCTCATCTGTTACTTATTGTATATGAGTTGCCATGACTTTTTCACTTTCAAATCATTCACAACTATATTTAAAATGGTCTCTATATATCTCTTTCATGCTCAAACAAAATTGAACTTCTCTTAAATTCACTATAATCAATTCAAGTTTACTTAGGGTATTTTATGCAAGTTTAGGGATTCAAAGCTTTAATGGTGGTAGTTTATTTGGAGTTTCGATCATACATGATTTGGACCTTTTCCTTCATATGTTTGCATTTTTAGGCACATAAGATCTCTTCTTTTTTCATCTTCTACTTGTGTGGTGCTTATGTGGCATCAATATGGAACATTTTATGACATTTTTCATAAATGCCTTTGAATCACTATCTGTTGGCATTTTTAAAAATAACTTTCATTTCACTCTGTTGGATCAATATTGGAGGATTAGCATGGGCCATTGATTATGATATAGGTCCTTGGTTGTTGTTGGTCTTTTTTGGTATCAAGCCCCATAGTTGTGCTACTTGGTGCTTCTATGGGCCTTATGAGCTCTAGCACCTTTGTTAGTTGTATGTTGAACATGTGTTTACCATGCATCAAACCTATGAGTTCTCAGAGTTTTGTTAAAAATTCATTATCAACCTCATGCCATTATATCATTCTTCCATGACTAAGTGTGAGATGTAAGATCTATAAAGATGTATGGGCCTTAAGTTATATAATACATATAAAAGTAACTTAGGCAAAAATGCTTTTACCTAAGTTTATTTTATATTAATAAACACAAACAGACTTAGGTTAAAGCATTTTATGCTAAGTTTTAAATCCAAGGACTTAGGTTTAAACATCTTAAGCTAAGGCTTATTTTGTCTTTATCAAACTAAAATAATCTTTAAGCTAAAGTGTTTATGCCTGAGTTTCAAGACTTATAAAAAGGGGACCATGTCTAAAATACTTAAATTGGGCTCATAGAACATGCCCAAAGGGTCTAAGTGATATAATGATTAAGTGCCCAATTTTGACATAGAGATTTATTGTATTAATAAACACAATAAAAGACATTTAATTAAAAGCATTTGGGCTAAGTTTCATGTTATAAGAATCCTTTTAAAATAAGACTTAGTATAAGTCTCTAGCCTAAGGTTCATGACATTTAAACAAATGTTATGGGGAACTTAAGGTATAGGCTTAGATTAAATCCATTTTTTAGAAATATTTAGACCTATGAGACCATTTTAAACATTCATATTTTAAATATTTCAAGAATTTTCACATCCTCCAAAGGCTTCCAGTCATCTATAAAGAAATTTATAGGATTTTTAGCAACATTTTGGAATCTATCTTAGTCTTGAGTAAAAAAATTCAATAGCTTAAATTTTATGGTCATGTAGATGTCAAATACGTCCTTGTAGATGTTAGATGATGGTCATGTAAACATCAATTTTAAGCTAATGAAGTTCTTGGCTCTGATGGGATTAAGGTTGATGATTGTGTAGATGTCAAATGATGGTCACATGAACACCAATTTTAAGCTTGTCAAACTCTTGTGTTCTAATACGAGTATGCCACTTGTCAGCTCTATGGGGTGACCAAGGATATCAAACTCAATTCACTTTTTTGGATTGAAAATCATGATGACATGAGAGCCATTCAATCATGATATGGGAGCTTTCTCATTAGTCATCCCTTTTGACATGTAATACCCTTTGATTTTAATCTTAAAATGTGGGAGTGTTGCATGCTAACTCTATAGAGCCTCTAAGCTTTAAATTTTTAAGTGTCCTCACTCCATCTGATCTTTGATCTATGATAAAATGAGAAATACTGATCATGATACGAGTGATTGAATGTGATTGGTCTAAGGACTACATGTTAGTTTCTATTAGGATTTCTTCACTCCATTGGATCAAAGGGCATAAGGAAGAATATACTATTGGATTTGCAAATATGCATGATATTTAAGTGAGACCTGGGATAAAATAAAAATTAGGCTAAGGCATTGAGAGTAAGGTTTCATTCATATTAATAAATACAAATGGGACCTTATATTAAACCTTTAAGCCAAGTAGGAAATTATAAAGGGAACCAAGATTTAAACATGAGAGGATCTTACAAACATGAATATTAGGCTTGAGAGATAAAAACCTAGGCTAAAACATTAAGACTAAGGTCTCGTTCATGTTAACAAACATGAGTAGGGCCTTAGGGTTAAGGCTTTAGTCTAGAGATAGAATAAAGAGGATCATGCTTATAAAAGTAATTATACTAATAAAATAAAAAGGGACCCTTAGCATCAACTAGAAATAAAAAGGAATAAAGGGAAAATAAAAGTAGACCAAGCATAATTTTTAAGCTAAAGTTTGGTCATGTTAAAAAAAATTGCCAAGACTTAACATAAACTTAGGATTAAGTTAAAAACATATTTAAAATGTTCCTTTAAAATTATCTTTCCAAATTCAAATTCAAACTTGAACCAAGGTTTATGCCAAGGTTTTAAAACATGAATCTTCCATCAAGGACTTTGTGAAACCTATAACTTAAAAACATAAAGGCCAATCATTAGCAATGTTAGTTAATCTTAAAGCAAAAAATAACACAAGTGGACAATATTTAAATTCTAATAATGTCCAAAATAGGCCATGCTTTCAGGGCTAAGCTTCAAAATATCTCAAGGGTCCCAATTTTCAAAAAATAGGGGTATGTTGATGTCAACAAAAGGAGACTTCAAGGGGAAACAAAACAATATGTCAAAACCTAGAGGCTCTAGTTTAAACAAAAAAGTTATCCACTTCATTTGATCCATGCCATTATCTAGATTAGTTTATGGTTGAAACAAACCTTGCACTCACAAAATTGGGATCAAACATTAAGATATACATGTTGTGTCTATGCTTTGATTCCACTTACTATTTACCAAGGAATTCAGGGGATAAATTCTAAATATCATATCTTTAATCATTAACACTAATTTTGATCATGCTTAAATACTCATTAAGTATTATGCTTCTAGTTTAAGGAAGGCTTGGACATTTCTCTGTTGTTAGCCAGACATCTATAACCCAAATATAGATGCCTTTGGCTCCACTCATGGCCTTGATCCATTACCATCTAGGCATCCATAACCTTGATGAAGATTACCAAAATCACCTATGCTTGAAAATCTTATGATTTTTCATTTCATTATTATTTTTGTATTTTTTATATCTTTTATACTCTCAACAAGGTTAGGAACTAGGGTGCCAAGGTTTAATGATTTGGTCAAGTGTTTGATCCTCATAAAATCACCTATGGCTACAACCATTATCCCAAGCAAGGATGTTTATTAAGTGCAAGCATGACTATTTATTAATATATTAAGCTTTCATATTACAAGTGTAAATTTTCTTAAAACCAAACTTAGGCCAAGACAATGTTCAAGTCTTCATAAAAATAGTTAACCCATTTATCAGTCATTACCAGTTTATTCAAATCACAACATTAGGCTCATATTTTAGATCCATGGTCAGCATATATTTTAGTTTCACACCCACATTCCTAAAATTTTGAGGTTTAAATCAAGTTAAATAAACTTTGATTTCATGGTTATCTAAGAGGACTTATTGGAATCAAAGAATAAAGCAACAAAACAAGCACACAATAAAAAGTAGGAAAGTGAGAAAGCAAATAAATATATACATGCTTATATATAAACAAGGGACATGAAGAAAAGAACTAAAAAGAAACTAACTACCCTAACTACACTAAATCTAGCCATCTTACAATTTTACTCCATAAAGACCTTAGGAGGAGTAGTAGAGAAGTAGTGCTTAAGGTATTACCCATTGGTGTGCAATATGAATTCTTCTCCTTATAGATCTTTGAGTTTAAAGGTGTTGTTCCCCAATGTTTTTTCAATTCGATATGGGATAATCCACAAATGTGTGAATTTGTTGTGCTTTCCCTTAGGCTCAGATGATTTGTCCCAAAGGAGAACTAGGTCTCCTTGTCTAAACTCCTTGATCTTTGATCTTTCATCAAACCACTTTTCACTATGATCTGATGCCTACTAAAATGAGCAAAGTCTTTTTCCATTGCATCTTCCATCTAAATGATATATATAAATCTTGAATTTACAAGCTCGTAGCCCTCTTCCATGTACTCTTACATGAATTTTTACATGGGAAACTTGAGAGTGATAGGAAAGATGGGTTCTTAACCATACATCAATCGAAAAGGTGATGCCTTCAAGGCTTGGTTAATCTTGATCCTATCTACCCATAAGGCATACTTGAGTAGCTTGTGTTAGGTCCTAGACTTGTCTACAATAGACTTCTTGATTGCTTTCATTAGGTTCTTATTGGTAGATTTTGAGACTCTATTTCCTTGGGGATAATGGTTAGATGAAAACTTTAGACAAATGCCTTTATCATAAGCCCATTTAGTCATATCTATAGAGGTGAATGTAGAAACATTTTCACACACTAGAGAGAATAGAGTTCCAAACCTAGTACAAATATTCTCTTATAAGAAAGTTATCACTTCTTCCATCTTGCATTGTTTACTGACTACAGCTTCAACCCACCTTGTGCAATAATTTGTGGCAGTCATAGCAAAGTTGTGGCCTTTAGATGAAGTAGGGTTGATTACTCCTACAAAATCCAACCCCTGTTGTGAAAATGGTTTGTCAACCATAACTAGTTATAAATTCATTATTGCCTTAGGCTCTTTGGTGCTTAAAATATGAAAAGAGAGGCATTCCCTCACATGCTTATGAGCATCTTTGAAGAGAATTGGCTAGTAATAGCTAGCTCTAAGGATCTTATGGGATGTAGTCTTCCCTAATGGATGTCCATTACCAAATTTCTCATGGAATGTGCTCAAGAGATGGATATATTCTTCTTTTTAGACACACTTTAGGTAGACTCATTCAAAGTTATTTCTAAATAAGACCCTATATTTGATCAAATAATGGGTTGCCTTAAGCCTTAGAGCCTTCTTTTGCTATCTTGTTAGTCATGTAAGATAGGTACCATTGATTATTAAATGAATGATAGAATCATACCACTCACTATCTTGAAATTTTTGTTGGTCCACTTGCATAATACTTTACCTAGGGCTAGTATTAACAATCATTTGGATTGTACCTTGGTACCTTACTAGTTTTTCCATTTTCATTTCTATGTCATACTCTTGCAAAATTGACATCCAATTACCTCTACATTATCCCATCTCATTCTAGATTAGTATAAGCTTTATGATAGGGTCAGGTAGAATAGCATGCACCTCATTTCTAAGGATATAGTGCCTAAATTTCTTTACTACCTTAACTAATGCATATGCTTGTTTATCAATTAATGAATAGTTCAATTCAACATTTTTGAAGTTAGTACTCAAAAGTTAGTGGGTGATCACATCCATCAACTTTATAAGTTAAAACTATAGCCATGATATGGTTAGAGGCAAAATAATAGAGATAAAAGTCCTTTGAAAAGTTAGGACTTATTAAGACTAGAGCTTGGCTAATTTCTTCTTTGATATCACTAAATGCCTTCCTGGATTCTTCATTTCATGAGACCTTGACATTCTTCTTTATAATGTCATTTAATGGCTTGACAATATTTAAAAATCTAGAAATGAACTTTGTTACAAAGTTTATCTTACCAAAAAATGATTTTAGATCTTTTCTACTATTTGGGGGCTCTATTCTAGATATGGCCTCTATTCTTTCAGAATCTATGGAGATCCCTTCTTTAGTTATGACATGCCCCAATAGTTTTACTTAGTAACACAAAAGATATTTTTCTTAGGGTTTATGGAAATTTCATAGCTTATTCATATCTCAAAAATTATTGTAAGTGCATAAATTGATCTTCTATATTTTTAGAAAAAATTGTTAGATCATCCATATATATCATGATGCACTTACCTATCAGACCTTAGAAGGCATAGCCTATATCCCTTTGAAATGTATCTTCTATGTTTATTAACCCAAAGTGAATTCTCTTGCATGTAAAGGTACCCCACTTGGTTTTGAAAGTTGTCTTCATCCTATTTTCTTTGTCAACCAATACCTAGTGTTAGCCTAAAAAGCCATCAAGAAAAGACATCATGGTTGAGCTTGAAATAATTTGTATAACCTACTCTAGAGAAGGAAGATGATAGTTATCCTTCTTGGATGCTTTGTTTAAGTTCTTAAAGTCTATATAGAGTATGATCTCATGATTCTTCTTCCTGACTGGCACTAAATTAGCCACCTAGGTAGAATGCTTGATGGGAAACACAATTCTAAAATCTATTAGTATCTTAATTTCTTTAAAAATCATTGGTTCTAAGATAGGGTTCACTGGTCTTCAATTTTGCCTAAAGGGCTTGCAATTTTATTTAAGGGGGATAGTGTGAGTGATGACTCTTGGATCATATATATTTAAGTCATCATAAGACCGTGTTATGACATCCTTGTATTGGGTAAGCAACTCTGTAGCCTTTTTGTTCTCAATGTTGGTGCAGGGTTTTCTCATGTTGACCAGTTAAGGTTGATCTTGGGGACCAAGATACATTGAATTGTAGTCCTTACCACTTATCTTGGGGATCTTAGTAACCTCATTTATTTTGTATTAGTCAAATAGCCTTTCTAAGGTAATCATGCCTCTGGTAATCTTGTTGTCATTTAATTGAATGACTTTAACATCAAAATTATCCTCCTTAGATGCATTTTCATTAGTCTCATTAATAATATGAGCATTGAATGCTCCAAAATTGTTCATGAAATCCAATATCTATTAATCATCACTAAATACTTGAAAATGATTAACATTATCAGGTATTGAAGGACATGGGATCAACTCAATGCTAAAGTTGGGGGAATCTTGGCCGGGTATGAGGTTGACTATACCAGATGCCAACTCATCAACAAATTGGTTCTCTTCTCTTAGGATGGAGATAATGTTAAAAGCATCAAAGGACTCAATCAGATCCCAAACCCTAAACTTATACCTCTTAAGGTATGAAAGTTTGCAGTGATATTTTATTTTTACCTAGTTGACTACCAGTTCATGTCACCATAGACTAGTAGTTCTTTGACTTTATTTTTTATAGCAAATTGTAAAACTAGGATAAAGGTCTCATATTCAATAATATTTTTAGTGTAAGGTAATTGGAGTCTATGGGATACATGACACTTCTTACCACTAGGATCAATTCGGATAACACCAATTATAGATCCATCCTTACACCTAGCACCATCAAAATGTAACTTCCATAGTCTAGGAATAATGTGAGTACTTTTATGATCACATATCTCAACAGTCTCTAGGGTGAAAATCCCTAAGTCTAAGTCAATTGTGTTAAACCTTTCATTCATATAATTGTACTAAGTGATCATGTATTTCATTCTTGGCTCTCTCTCAACCCTGATCTAATTAGGAACTCCCTTCTAAGGTAGCCATAGATGTGAGTAATCTATGGAAATTTAGCCATTCAAATCCTTGGTCCATTCCCTAATTAATAAGATCCCATAAACATTATGAATATCAATAACTTGAGTATCAATAAACTACTTATCTTTAGGCTCAGAAGCTAACTGCATATAAACATTTAATAACTCTCTAACTTTAACCCTAGATTTTTCTAATTAGGTGATAACCCTATCAGACTTTATAGGTGTTAAGACAAGTTGTTCATATATATTTATAGGCATGATATAGGTGGAATCACTCAAATATAATAAAAAATTGTGTAAATTCTTACCAAACATCCTGAAAGTGAGTAGGAAAAGAGGAGATTCTACCTTAGCTTTATGTACCATTACATTAGCATGGTTAGCCTTGAGTGGCTTTTTGGACTTCCTTGACAATGATTCTAGCAAGAGGTCCCTTTGTTTTGTAATCTACATTAGTTCATGTAAAGTGATGTTATCCTTTATCTTCTTCATATCCTCAACAATGTTATATCTAATTTTATTAGAAGAACTAGGAATGTCAATGTTGGGCTTAGGGGTACTCCGTTTAGGTGGCTCTATATTATTACTTGAAGAAGTATCTAGATGAGTTCTAAAGTTATTTGGGGGAATTAAGGTATTCAAGGGTTTATTTTTCTCTCTATTCCTTAAGGGATAAGTCTTCTTCAAAAATTGTTAGAAGGTTTGGATCTCCTCAGGGATCTTATCAGGTTCATTATCTTATTGAAAAAGGAAATCAAAGGTCTCCACCATGAAATTCTCATCAAATGATTTAGATCCAAAGGTACCTACACCACCATCCTTGTTATGGATCACTTCAAATGTATCCAACTCCTTTTATAAAGCTTCAAAATCTTTTCAAAACTCTATACAGTCAATCTCACCATGTTTGGTTGTACAATGCACTCTATAATAATTATGTAAAGCAATGTTAATAAGATTAATGCTCATAGATTTATTGCTAGAATATGGTTCATTATCCTTTTTATTATGGAAACTATCATTCTAAAACCTATTTTTTGGCCTATTAAACCTTTGAAATGAAAATTTCCTACCAAATATTTCTCTAGTATTGCCTACTTATTTTTGCAACTAAAGGAAATCAGTGTTTAATTTTTGGACCATTTTTAAGATAGACTCATTCTCATTCTTAGGGATTTTAGAATTGTGCACTTGGTTATTTTTAATACCAATAGTTGGTACTAAATCTCTTTGGTCACTTGTATTGAAGCCATTAGTAACATGACTCAAGAATCCTAAGTTCTAATTGGGAGTAGCATGACTTAAGGGCAATTGATTTAGATTTGGGGGTTGGTTTAAGGCTAGAATATTTTGGTTGTTATTAGGGAAGATGTTCATAATGGGCATATGTGGGCTGATATTTGGGATTGAGTGGGTCATTTTCCATTGGGGATGCATTTAATCTTTGATGATTATTAATTCAGAATAAGCCCTAGCTAATGAAGTTATAGCTAGAATAGATCTCTTCAAGAATACATAAGTCATGGGATCCACTACATCTTTCTAGATTTTTAGAGATGAAACAACATCGAGTTTATAATGTTCTATGGTCCTACTATACATTTTCTAAAATCTAGTAGTAAAAGACTTGATAGGCTCACTTACATCCCTCCTAATGGTGGTTCATTGGTGATAAATGACACATGGACTAATAATCTTACCAAACCAATCTATGAAAACATTAATGAAACCATCCCAACTAGTGATATAATTGATAGGAAAATTCAAAAACCATTTTTAGGTAGCATCTTTAAAATTAAAGGAGAATAAACTACATGCTACATCCTCATGCACAATATTTATCAACCTTAAGGCAACTTTAAAATATTTAATGTGATCTTTAATAGTCACTATACTAGTTGGACTAAATGTAGGCAAATACTTTTTAGAGTTACATGGGAGATTATGTACAACACTTGGCAAATTGATTGCAGAGTCTCCCAACCAAGCCATACCTAGACAAAGGTTGAAGGAAAAGGTACCTTGAAGAGGTGAAGTTGTAAAATATTTGGATCTCCTATATCTACCTTTGTCATGCCTTGCTTTCCTATGAACCTCAAGCTTGAGAAAAGGTTCCCTTGTTTTTGAGTGTGATCTAGTTTGAATCCTTAGCAATTCTAGATTAAAGATTGAAGATCCTATTTTAAATATGATGTATCAAGTTAACCTTTATAAAGAGAAAGGATTAAACCTGCACATTAAGCTCATTTTTTAAAGATTGTGTAAAGAATAGTAAAGGTCATAAGTTTTTCATTAAACTAGCTCAAAGATGTGTCCAAGTATGCAAATATGGTCTATATTTATAAGTCTAACCTTAAATGAACTCAGATCTATGAAATATATGTCGACCTTTGATCAGAACAAGCCATCCTAACCTCAAATACTATGGATTTTCAAAGCTTAAGCTATGTTTTACCAAAATCAAGCATCAAACTTCAAAGAACTATGATATTTGTCTAAATAAGGAAAAAGATAGGTCAACTTCTACAAAGATCAATTATCATAACACTTCTAAGCAAATAATTACTCAAAAGTGAAAAGATAACATTAATCTTAGATCAAAACACACTAAGACAAGCAAAGATTCAACTGATTCACAAATATGCCCTCCTTCTAGTGACAATAGAAGACTCTCCTATTGATGCCTCTAAATGTATCACAAGGGTTCATATTGCTCAAATAACACTTCTCATTTTATAATTCTAGGAATTTAGAGCATGAGTAGCAAGTTTTGGCAAATTAATGTTACCTGTGGTGAAATAGTGGTAGATCAATGTTTATATGTTCCACAAAATTTATAATAATTGATGGTTGGGAGCCATCATGGTCCAATTCTTTCTAAATTATAAGTATATTTACTAATTCTAGTGAATTATGATCAAAACTTAAACTATAGATTAATCTAAATGGATATTTATAATAAAATTTAAGCTATAGTGATCTGGTCTTTAAAAAAGAAGCAAAAGGGAAGGGTAAGGAAAAAAGAAAAAAATGATTGTTGATCCTTGAATCGAATATCATGACAAAGTTTTAATTAAAAATAAACCAAAATTTACCAGTATATGATGTAAAATATCAAAAACTCAGATCCTACCACACACCAGATAAATTTTTAAGGATAATATGGGATTATACAAGTAAGGACTAGATTTTTCATTAAAGAATTGTTACTAAACTCAAATAACATAAGCACATATGAATATATAATAAATGAAACAAAGTAAATTCAATATCCTTCAACCAATTTAGCATAATCAAAAATTAACAACCCGATATCACAAATGCAAATTTAGAATTCAAAGAAGCCATTCAAATTCAAGCTTTAGAACCAATGATTGAGAGAAAGCTATGTTAATAATTGACAGATCAAATTTGGACAATCTTCATATAATTACTTTATGGCATTAATTCTCTAAGTATATAATTTTTTTTCAAAAATATATCTCTTTACAATATGGTAATACATTCCTTTTATATAAAGATCAGGTAGTGTACCAATCATCCACAAGATACAAAATTTACAATAGATAAGGACAAATATCATTTTTCAAAGAGTTTTAGAATGCATTTGCTTTTCTACACTAAATTGACCTAGAAGCAAATATGTTAACAAACTAGCATATGCCTTTAAAAAAGAATATTCTTATTTCAAATGTTACAATGTTTTTATAAAAAAGAATATTAATTAGGTGGGCCCCATTGCTAAAGGGTCCCCTTATTGCTCCTATAAAAGTTCCATAACCTTTTGATGTTATTCTCTGATAAGCTCCAAGTCTATAGATGGATTCAAAATGGATACATATTCTTAGTTTGTTAAGTCCTCAAAGTCTCTATTATCCCTTGCCATTGCTTCTTTGATGCTTCTGACTTCAACAATATTTTCTTCAGTAGTGAAGATCATGCCCAAAAATTCTATTATTATAATTGCTAGATTTTCCTTGGCTTTTCCCCTTCACTTCTTACATTACTAGAGTGACTCTATATTTATACTTTACATCATCAATGACTCATAATACTATAGTCTTGGTAGGATTTGCCAACATTATGCCAAGGATCTACTTAATTCTGGCAATTAGCTCTTCATCATCTCTTAGAAGCCTATTTAAACCTGTTGACCAAGTACTTAAGATTTGGATCTTATTAACCAATATCCTTAATAAAACATTTAGGTTGGCTTGACTAATAGTTCTAAACTTAGTGATCCTATTCCTAATCAATATATTGATAAGCTCCTTTACTTTAGCCTCTACTTCATGCTACTATGTTACCATCCCTTTAGCTACCTGACTTTGTTGGCTTAATACATCTTGCCTCAGCCTTATTAACTTTAAAGAATCAAACATATCAAAAAAGGATGCTTCAAAAATGTTTACTATGGCCTTAGGCATTGATAAAATGGCCTAGGTCTCTACGTTTCTATTTTCCTTCTCTGAATTGTGAATCCTTTGTTTCATGCCCCTAATGCCAGCTCTATCTTTGGATAAGTGAGCCTTTGATAGTCTTTAAATATAATATTAATGTATGGGTAGTTCACCAAGCTAATGCCCTCCAAATAGAGTTAAACCTGTAAAGGGTTCCACCTTTTGGAAGGTGAACTCCTCAATTCCCACCATGATTTTTTTGGTCATGACCCTCTCTAATCTAGCTATCTCTAGATTAAACTACATGGTTGTAGATGCCTCTATGTATTTTAGAAGTTCTAGGACCTCTAACCTTGTACTTCTTGATGCCCCTAGAGCACCCATATATTTATTTTGTGGTCCTATAGTGGTCATAATTCTTCTCTTCTCCTACTATTTCACCAATGCCCTTATTCATGGCTTGATATCCTCATGAAAATCAATGTTAAAAACCTTGGTCAAGGCCCATGAATGGAAGTAGGAAGGGATATTTTACAACGTCCCTTAAATAAAATAATTAGGGATGATTGGTCCATGAATGGTGTACTCCTTGCTAAATAAATTGATATCACTTGTGGGATGAGTAAGAGTCAACTTTGGCCTTTTCTATCCAATAGGGACAATTACCAGTTCTACTTTTCTCTTCTTTGGTTATGCCACTAAGACTAGGTCTAGGGAAAATTTCTTCTCGTTATCTCCATGCTTATCTCCTTTTGATTGAACCTAAGCTTCCTCAACTCATACTTCTTCTTCCTTAGAACCATAACCTTCAGCAAGGACCTTGATGGCATCCTCTACTATTTCATCAGACTTAAGGGAAATCATATCCAAGTGTTCCACTAAGGACACTAGTATGTCAAGAGGGGATAAAGATGAAGGTCCCTCATCGGGTCTCTCCTCTAACTTCCCCTTACCAGTGACCCTATATAACTTGTGTTAGGGGTTGTGGTACTTCTATCTAGGGTTATTCTTGAGGTGGCTTAGAAGGTCTAGGAAATGAATGGTATTCAAGGGGATGCATCTACCATATGTCCCTTGTCTTTTCATCACTACTTAATTTTTACATAAGCTTGAGTTGGTTTTCTTGAATATGGCTAGCACTTCTTCAAAATTGTTTGCCTTTATGTATAGGGTGTTATGAGGGCCCAGTTGATGATCATACTAGGGCTTGGGTATCTATTTGTTTTTTAAATGATTGCCTACCACATTAATGGGGTCACACTAACTGAGATCATATAATTGAAACACAAAGGAGTCCCTATGCCTAGACATGGTGTCTACCTACTTCTAATCTTGTATAATTTTTCATTTAATTCTTAAAGGAAGGGGATGGAGGAGGCCCTTCCTTTTATCCTTGCAAACCCCATCAACACCATGAAGGAGCTAGGATGTAATTTATTGATCTACTAGCTTAGGAGGAACATAGATAGTCAAATTGTATGGCTAGGTTAGAATTCCCTCAATTTTGATAAAAGTGCAATCAAAGTAAAACTAGTGTCTCCCATAAGCTCCACATACTTCTTGATCAAATGGGGAATCTTGGGCATGGTAATACCCATGATGGCTTCAACCAAAGTAGGATAGACATAGTCACATATGAATTACATGTGGTGTCTATAATTGAATATATTTAGTTTTGAGTAATGGTGGGAAATTGTGGTTCTTCCCTCATGAGACAATTTTTTTATGTTAGGGACCTTGGTGAAATTTAGCAGGGCATTTAATAGACAATGCATCATGAAGAACTACTTGATTATCTTCCTATTGATGGAAATAAATTGTTTCCCTAAGAAAAAAATAATCATATCCCCTACTGGAGGAATGAGATCTTTCTCTACCATAAAGTAGACATAAGATACCCAGCTCTTATTAACATATGTAATTACAAAGGCTCTAGATATTATATTTAATTGGGTCATGATTACCCTAATTCACTTCTTAAACTAGACAATTGGGATTCTTCCCTCAAAGTCCTAGAATACATGGTTCCCTTGGAGCAACCATGACATGAGGATGGTATCTGGGTCATTCTCACTACTCCATCCTTTGATTGTGGGTAGGTCCACATGGGGTTTTGGGAGCTTTTAGTACATCTAAAGGCTAGAAGGGTAATGTAAGCAACTCTCCTAGATCTTACCTCATGGATAATCCAATCATTATCAATTCTACAATCAATGAAAATTAGAGCAAGGATGTCAATGTAATGAAGTACCTCTGGGCTGACAATAGCATGGTAAAGGCTAGCCATTCAAAGTACAACTAGGTCATATTATCTCCTGTTAACTATGGAAATCCTTTGTTCTTCTTTGGTGATAGGCTTCATCTCCTCTATGGTCCAAAATACCTTAGACCAATTCTTATTGCCATTGTTCAGGGTTAAGACAAATATCTTAATATCCTTAAAAACCTTTCCTTTGTTGTCCATAGATAGGTACATCTCTATCTCATCCCTCAATTAATATCTATGAGATATCATGGATTTTTCACTTACAAATCATTCATAACTAGATTGTAAATGGTCTTTGATTATCTCTTTCATGCTCAAAACATAATTTAACTTCTCTTAAATTCACTGTAATCAATCTAAGTGTACTTAGGGTATTTTATGTAATTTTAGGGCTTCAAAGCTTTAATGATGATATCTCACTTGGAGTTTGGTTCATACATGTTTCAAATTTGATTTGGACCTTTGCCTTTATATGTTTGCATTCTTAAGCACACATGATATCTTATTTTATCATCTTCTACTTACGTTGTGCTTATGTGGTATCAATATAAAATATTTCATGGCATTTTTCATAAATTTCTTTGAAGCAATAATGGTTGGAATTTTAAAAAATACCTTTTGTTTCACTTTATTGGATCAAGATCAGAGGATCAACATGTGCCATTGACTGTGATTTGGGCCCTTGCTTGTCATTGGTCTTTTTTGGTACCGAGCCTCATGGTTATGCTACTTGTAAATTATATGAGCCTTCTAAGTGCTAAGAACTTTATCAATTGTATGTTTAATGTGTGTTTTACATGTGTCAAATCCATGGGCTCTTATAGCTTCATTAAAAATTCATTAGTACCCTCACGCTATTGGATCATCCTTTCATGACAAAGCATGAGCCATAGGATTTGTAAAAATGTACGGCCCTTAAATCAAAGCATACATATAAAAGGAACTTAGGTTAAAATGCTTCCTTAAGTTTATTTCATATTAATAAACATAGATAGACTTGGATTAAAGCATTTTACACTAATTTTTAAATCCAAGGACTTAGGTTTAAACATCTTAGGCTAAGGATTATTTTGTGCTTATCAAACATGAAATAAACTTTAGGCTAAAGTGTTTATGCCTAAGTTTCAGGACATATAAAAAGGGGACCAAGGCTAAAATACTTATGTTGAGCTCATAGAACATGCCCAAAGAGGTCTAAGTGATATAATGATTTAGTGCCCAATTTTGACATAGAGATTTATTATATTAATAAACATGATAAAAAACCTTTGGTTAAAAGTATTTGGGATAAGTTTAATGTTATAAGAATTTTTAAAAAATAATACTTAGTATTAGTCTCTAGCCTAAGGTTCATGGCATTCAAACAAATGTGATGGGGACCTTAGGGTATAGACTTAGATTAAATCCATTTTTGTAAATATTTAAACCTATGAGACCATTTCAAACATTTGTAGTTTAAATATTTCAAGCTTTTGCACATCCTCCAAAGGATTCTAGTCATTTCCAAATTAATTTATATGATTTTCAACAACATTTTAGAGTATATCTTAGTCTTGAGTAAAATAATTCATTAGCTTAAATTTGAAAATCACATAGACATCAAATACGTCCTTGCAAACGTCAAATTATGGTCGTATGAACGTCAATTTTAATCTTGTGAAGTTATTGGCTCTGATGGGCTTAAGGTTTATGGTCATACATATGCCAAATATGTCCTCAAAAATGTCAAATGACGGTTACACGAATGTCAATTTTAATCTCATCAAACTCTTGTGTTCTAATTTGAGTGTGCCACTTATCAGCTCTATGGGGTTTGTGAGAATCTTGGACTTAATTTGCTCTATTGGATTGAAAATCATGATGACACAAGAGTCATTCAGTCATGATCTGAGAGCTTGCTCATAATTTGTCCCTTATGACATGTGGGACCCTTATCTTTTAATATTTAAATAAGGAAGTGCCATATGGAAACTCTGTGGAGCCTCTAAGCGTTGACTTTTTAATGGTCTCCTCATTTCATTCGATCTTTGGTCCATGATGAAGTGAGAACCATTGATCATGATATAAGTTCTCAAATGTGATTGGTCAAAGGATTAAGTGCTAGATTCTATCAGGATTAATTCACTCTATTAGATCAAAGGGTATGAGGAAGCGCATACCATTATATCTGTAAAGATGTATGATATTTAAGTGATACCTAGGATAAAATAAAACTTAGGTTAAGGCATTGAGACTAATGTTTCATTAATATTAACAAATAAAAATGTTACCTTAACATTGAATCAGTAAGATAAGTAGGAAATAATAAAGGGAACCATGATTTAAACATAATAAGATTCTACAAACATAAATATTAGGCTCAAAAGATAAAAACCTAGGCTAAAGCATTAAGACTAAGGTCTCATTCATGTTAACAAACATGAATGGGGATTGAGGGTTAAGGTTTTAGGCTAGAGCTAGAAAAAATAGGATCATACTTATAAAAGGAATTATTCTATTAAAATCAAAATTGACCCTTAGCATAAAATTAGACTACAACTCAAAATAAAAAGGAACAAAGGGAAAATAAAAGTGGACCAAGTATAATCTTTAAGATAAGGTTTTGTCATGTTAAAAAAATGATCAATACTTAACATAAACATTAGGATTAAGTACAAAACATATTTAAAATGTTCCCACCAAATGCTCTTTCCAAATTCAAATTCAAACTTAAATCAAGGGTTTATGCTAGGGTTTTAGAACATGAATCTTCCAGCAAGGACTCCATGAAACCTATAACTTAAAGACATAAAGACCAATCATTAGCAATGTTAGGTAAGCTTAAATTAAAAAATAACATAATAATCTAATCTTATCAAAATTGGATGATATTAAAGTTCTAATAATGTTCAAAATAGGCCATGCTTCTAGGGCTAAGCTTCAAACTATCTCAAGGGTCCTAATTTTAAAAAAATGGGGGTATGTTGACCTCAACAGGTTCTTAGATTAGTTTTCTTTCTTTTATTCAGTGGCTTAGATTAAATTATTATTCATTATTTTATTATCTTAAATATTTATTTTTATAGAAAAAAATGAGTCTTGATATAAAAATGAATTCTTCTCTCTCTCACATAATTGTACAAAAATAGTAATTAGTTTCCTTGTTTGTTTGTATTCATTTCAATAGATTATTTCATAACAAAATCTTACATCTAAAACCTAGGTGATTGTTAAATAATAAATAATACATTTCCATTGATTTGAATAATTATTTTTTAATATTTAAACAATGTTGTTTTCATTCTCAAATAATCAACTAGTTATGTTGAGCATTGTCATTGATGTCAAAGATGCATCTTGTGAATGATGATGAAAAATGAGACCAAGCCTAGTTGGTAGTATGTAATGAAACAAAGATGCATTGAGAAGAGTGTGATCATGAAAATTTTAAGTTAAGAGATAATTTGAAGGAAAATAATATATTATGATTTCTTGAATGTTAAGGATGATGTCAAAGGTGTTCATGTGCATGGAAGAAAGATGCCAAGTCATATGATGCGTGGTCATGTGGTATTAGGTATGTATGAGGATATGAGAGATTATTGTCATCAGAAAGATAATGGTGTAGTGATATGAGTGTGTTGGGATGTCTTATTACTTTTTTTTTTTTTTTTGAGCCTATGACATGGAAGGAATAAGTCAAGGTGTCAAGTGCATTGAAAACTTAAGCCTAGTCATGGCATGTAGAGATATGACTTGGTGGCATGATGAGGTGAGTGAAATAAAGCATGTGATAAGTTTTTAAGGTTGTCTAATCATTATAATAATGTTTGGATTCACTCAATAGTATTTTAAAGTGATCATATAGGGGTAGGACCTTCAAACTAGGTCTGCATCTAAACCTCTCTTAAACCCTGCTTGGCCTAATGAGGCATGAAGATCAGTTTTCAAGGAAATTTTACATATGTGAGAATAGATAGAGGTATTATTTTTTTTAAAAATATTTTCACAAATTTTTAGGCCATGGTTTGAATAAAATTACAAGAAACACTATTTTAGGCCTTCTTGAGTTCATAAAATGAGGTCTCAAAACATGAGAAGCACTTTCAAACATTCATTGGCATGTGTAACCTCTTCATGGGAACATAAAATATTATGGAGAGATGGTTAAGTTTCATAGCTAATATATCTAAGCATTTTTTTTAATTTAATGGGAAATCCTTTATGAACAATTGTTATCACCAAAACTTGTGTTAAACCTCCTTAAAACCCTAATAAGGACCTGATGTGAAATATATTATTTAAAACATCACAAAATGATATAAAATGAATATAAAAACTATTTTTTAATTCATTAAACTCTCCCACATACCTCCAAGTGGTGGTGATTATTCAGATGAGAGAGAAAATGTGTAGATACAAGTTTCTTTGTGAAGAATTTTATTGTAATAGTCAAAAGTTTCATTGGTCAAGAAAATAAAATGGATGGAATAAGGATATAAAGACTCATAATACATTCATATTAATTTATATATATATGTTACACCATTAAAGTGTGCTAAACTAGTCATCCAAGTTAGCTAGTTGCTAACAGGCCTAATGGTGTGAACAATGTACAACCCACATAATAGTGAGAAGATGAATTAGACTATGTTTTCATGATATAATGATGAAACCAAGGGAATTTATATGTTTTAAAGTAATTTTAAGTCATTTATATTATTTAAATAATTTTTTTAGTTTAGTGATTATGGTGAAAAGTTATTCACAAAATGACATGTCTGGTTTAGATAAGACAGTGAGATATACAATCATGAGCTTGGTCTACAAGTCCAATATTTGTCATTGGACCATATGATTTTTACATTTTATAATGTCTTAAGTATATTTAATAACCATTTAAATTCATAAATATTATTTTAAATTTTATCTATAGGTGTGGGATGTTTAAGTCACCATGACTAGTGTTTTAGATAAACTAGTAGTTCTGAGTGAGTAAGTTGCAAAGATGTTCTTGAGCCCTTATCTCCTGAGTGGAAATGTATAATGTATTTTTTAATGACCCTAAGTTAATTTAGAATATATATATGTACATTTTTATAAATTTTTAGTGTATTAATTATGTTTTATCTTTATTATTTAAAGGTGAATGTTTTGGTGTACATATGCCTAATAGGACTAAGTACTATTGAGGGGTTTCATGAAGTGGTTGGAACTAAAAGGTGTTATGGATCTCAGAGGATGTTAGATAAGGTATATTTAATTTTTTTATAAATTATATTTATGTCTAATAATGTGTAATGATTTCCAAGGAATCAAATGGTAACATGTTGATAAGAAAGCCTAATGCAATTAGGTCTCCATGAGACCTAAAAGTGAAATGAGGTATAATAGAGTTATGATAGAAAAAAATGGACTCAAAGGTCATTTTAATATTGTTTATAAGATGTCCTAAAACCTATTTTATTGCATAACTAATATTTTAATTATGTGTATCCAATTAAATGTTAGATGAACAAGGAATGGTATATATATAAGGCAGTTTTAAGCCTATATGACTAAGCTTAGAGAAAGAGAATGACTTGATAAATAAATAAGCCTAAGGAGGTTGGGTAACATGTTTTAAACCCTAGAGAGAGATAAAATAATCATTTAATTATGGTTATATATGTGTTTTATATTTTAATATTAAGGTCATGTGACCTATTCAATCTTGATGAGGGCTAGTTGAGTGAAGAAGCCTAGAGGTAGTTTTGAAAGAGATCAAAGGGAGTAGAGTTAAAGGAGTGATCATTGTATATTGATAGTTTATCATATATTTATTTATGATTTATGAAATTGGATATAGTGTAGATATAGTAGACAAAGAGCTGAGTGGAATATTAGAAGAAATAAGATTGATTGGCTAAGTTGGTGCTTGGTCAAAGAAAGAGTTGAAGATTCCTTGCAAGTTGGTGCTTGTATAATTAGTATTGGTTGAGTTGGTACCTATTAAAAAGGTATTTTTATCTTAATTTTATGTTAGTACTTACATAAGTATCCTTTGACTAAGTTGGTGATTATTTCTATGGGTTTTTAGCCTCCTATCAAGTGGGTATTTGCTAAAGTCAAGTGGGTGCTTGATAAATTTGGGGTTGGTGCTCCATGTTAGGTTGATGCTCAACTAAATTTGATAAAAAATTTTATATGATAGTTTTTCCAAGATTTTTTTAGTGGGTTTTATCTTCCACAAGGGTTTCCCATATATGTGATGTGTTATCTTGTTTCATGCTCATGTGATTGGTTCCTAATGCATTGTTAGATCATTGTGTTGGTTTCTTAGTTCATAGATGAGTGGATTTAATTGATTGAAGGTTTTTAAAGATTTATTCACTCATCCTCTTAGTCATTTTGCTTCCAAAAATTTCTATCATAGCCATGGTATTTTGAATCAAGCCTAATAACTTGAAGGTGATCCTAATAAGAACAAGATTTATAGTGATCAAGAAGAAGACATGTATGATGAAGAAGTCTAATATGATAGTGAATAAAGAGAAGCTGAAGTATATCTTTAAGTTGAGTTCATAATTTCCCTAGATGATTTGAAGGATCAAAATAAGAGGAAGTATTAGTTGGGATCTATGGTCAAGGATATTAAGGGAAAGATATGTACCTTGAATAGTAATATGGTCAAAGAAGCCAAAAGGGATGAAAATACCATCAAGGATCTCAAGAATCAGTTAAAAGGTGTTAATACAAAACTTAGATCAAAGGAAGATGAGTATGATCAGTTGAAGATAGAACTAGATTCCTTGAAGGTTGAGAATGAACAACTCATAAACAAGATGAATAAGTTTTAGAAAGAGTGTGAGAAGTCAAAATAAGTCAAGAGTATCAAATTGAAGAGAACTATCAGACAACCTAGTGTTGTTAGGGATGAATTATAATGGAACCATGGAAAAAGGAGTGATCAATCAAGAGGTAAGTATATTAACATTATTTGATATAGTTATCATAATGTGGAACATATTTAAATATTTTATCCTAATAGATTTATAATATCCTCAAGACTTAGCAAGGTATATGGAGCTCCTATAATGCATGAAAAGGGTAAAACATTGGTATGGAATCCAAAGAAAGTCAGGACTAATCATATTGAGCCCAAGAGTCAAGATGGAATATTTGCTAAGGAAGAGAAAAATACTAAAGGATAGGAATATATGCTAACTTAGACTAGCTTTCACATTCAATATGAAGGCATGAAATGGTTTATAGATAGTGATTTATTAAGCCACATGATAGGAGACAAAAATAAGTTCATATCATTAAAAAAGAATGCTATAGGAATAATGAGATTTGGAGACAACACAATTGCCAAAATAGTTGGCAAGGGTATCTTAAGTTTGGATAGTAGGAAGACAAAGAAAAAGAATGTGTTGTATGTGTAAGGTTTGAAACATAACCTGATTAGTGTAAGTAAAATGTGAAACCAAGGACAAACTAACCTTTCATAATAGAGGGTTCTAGATAAGGATATCCAAATCAAGAAAGATAATTCCCAATGCTAAGATGAATGAGAACAATCTATATGTATTTAATGATATCAAGAAGGAGAGATGATTTATGAGAAAGATGGATAAAATTTGAATATGGAAAAGAAGGTTAGGTCACCTAAACTTTGACAACATAGTCTAGATAATCACTAATAAGTTTGTGAATAACATGCCTAAGATCACCAAACCTACAAACATACTTTGCAATTCATGTCAACATGGTAAGTAGAATAGAATAAGGTTCAAGTCCAAGAAGTACTCTACTACAAGACCTTTGGAGTTAATACACACTAATATCTATGGGCCTAAAATAATCCAAATCATTCAAGGAGATAGTTACTTAATGTTACTTATATACAACTACACAAGAATGACTTGGGTAACATTATTAAAAGAGAATTCATAATCTCTTGATAAGTTCAAGGCATTCAAGGATCTTGTTAAGAATGAGAATAATGGGAAGATCAAGTGCCTAAGATTTGAAAGAGGAGGAGAGTTTTGGTCTACTAAGTTTTATGACTTCTATGAGGTACATGGGATAAGGAGATAGTTCTTATCAACTAAGACACCTTAGTATAATGAAGTAATGGAAATAAATAATAGGATAATTCAAGAGATGGAAATAATTATGCTAAATGAGTCTAGATTATTTGATAGATACTATAGAGAGGTAGTGATCACTGTAGTCTACATTTTGAACAAAGGATGTGCAAGGAATAAAGGCAATAAGACTCCTTATGAAATATGAAAAGATAGACATACTAATGTGGAACATTTTAGAGTATTTAGGAGAAAATGTTTCATCAAAAGTGACGAGGAAGACTTAGGTAAGTTTGATTCTAGGTTTGATGAAGGTATATTCTTGGGATACTCATTAGTAAGATTATCCTATAGATGTTATAACAAGAGGTTTTAGAAGATATAATAAATCACCAATGTAAGTATTGATGAGACAAATAAATCAAAATCATAGTTAAAGGATATATCATATAATCTAGACTTCAAGAATGAAGAAGAAACAATAGAGGTTAATGAGGAAGGAGAAGAAGTTTAAGAAAGATAAGATTCAAAATGTCCCTCAAGTCAAATTAAAAGAGATCATCTTGAATCACAAAACATTGGTAACAAGTATGAAAGTATGCAAACAAGAAGAAGACTAGTAAGTAACCTAAACCAAAAGAATGTCGATATATTATATAATATTGAACCTAAGAACCTTGTATAAGTAAGCAAAGACAAGTTTTAGATTGGTGTTATGAATTATGATTTATACCAAATAGAGAAGAATGAGACATGGAAACTAGTTCCTAAGCCTAAAGACAAGAATGTCATTGGCACAAAATGGCTGTTCAGAAACAAGTTGATTGAAAATGGAAAAGTCACCAGGAACAAGGCTATATTGGTATGCAAGGGATATGCACAAGTTGAAGGGGTAGACTTTGAGGAGACCTTTGCACTAGTAGAAATATTGGAGGCTATCATATTTTTTCTAGTGTATGTGGGATTCAAAGGGTTCAAGGTATACCAAATGGATGTCAAATCTACCTTTTTGAATGAGAACTTGGAAGAGGAGGTCTACATAGAGTAACCTAAGATTTTATCACTATAAGTTAGAAAATACTATGTTTGTATATTAAAAAAGGATCTTTATGGTCTAATAAAGCTTCTAGAGTTTGGTAAGCTAGGTTGGATAGGTATCTATTGGATCAAGGATTCAAAAGAGGAGTTGTAGATAGTAATTTTTACATAGAGATAGAAGATGACCATCAGCTTATTGTATTTATCTATGTGGATGAGATCATCTTTGGTGAAAAAAATAAGGACATGACCAAGGAATTTTTAGAGGTGATGAAGAAAGAGTTTGATATGTCCATGTGAGATAACTATCATTCTTTCTTGGGTTACAAATCACTCAATCTGAAAAAGGTATATTCATGTCACAATCCAAGTACATAAGAGAGATGTTGAACAAATTTGATATGGAATATTGTAAGGAAGTTAATAAACCTATGATCATAAGGTGTAATTTGATCAAAGAAGAAGAGTCTCTAAAGGTCAATCAGACATCATATAGTTTAATGATTGGAAGTTTGCTATACACCACTACCTATAGACCTGACATCATACAAGCAGTAGGTCTTATGGGAAGGTTTTAAGTAGATCCAAAGGAAAATCATCTACAAGTATTAAAAAGGATAATCAAGTATCTAAAGAGGACTATGAAGTTTGGGTTATAGTATTATAGGAGCAAGGAGTTTAATTTGATATCCTATACAGATGCAGATTGGGCATAAAGTCTAGATGATAGGAAGAGTACTAGTGGAGGAGATTTCTTCTTAGGTGGGTGTCTAGTTTCATGTATAAGAAATAAGTAACTATTAATAACATTATCCACTTATTAAGATGACTAAACTATAACATATTCATGTTTTAATCATGTTCTATGGATGAGATAGACCTTAAAAGACTACAAGGTGGAGTATAATGGTCCTATCCCTATCTATTTTGGCAATACAAATGTTATAAGAATCTCAAAAAAATCTACCATGCACTCAAAGACTAATCACATTCCCATTAGGTATCATTTTCAAAGAGATTAGGTAAGTGAACAAAGTGTTAGGATTTAATATGTTTCTACATAGTATCATATTTTAGACATTTTGACCAAACCACTTCCAAAGGCAACATTTGAACACCTATGATAGGAATTGGGTGTAATTCTTTCCCCTAGTAGTCATTGATGAATACAAGTACCTAGGGGGGCCTAATTAGGTGGTTAATTATCCCAAGAGAAGATGAGTATTTCCAAGAAGGTACACATGGATATATGGGAGCATATTTTATGACTCATAAACTAACATACTTGCATGTTGATTTTTTTGGTTGTAAGGAGTTTGATCCAAGAAGTTGCAAGCATCTCTTTGTCATTTATGTCAAACAGGGAGAAATTTTATAATGAGGAAGAAGTTACTTATTGATAATGGTTACCATCAATGACAAAGGGGGATATTGTTTATCATTGTCATTGATGTCAAAGATGCATCTTTGAACGATGATGTTAAAGGAGACTAAACCTAGTTAGCAGTATGTGATGAGATAAATATGCATTAAGAAGAGTGTGGTCATGATAATTTGAAGTCAAGAGATAATTTTAAAGAAACTAATTTATTATGTTGTATTAAATTCAAGTTTGATGTCAAGGATGATGTCAAAGGTGTTTAGGTGCATGGAAAAGAGATGTCAAGTCATATGATGCTTGATCATGTGATATTATGTATGTATGAAGCTATGAGAAATTATTGTCATCAAAAAGAGAATGGTGAAATGATATGAGTGTTTTGGGATGTCTTATGATTTTTTTTTGTATTTTTATTGAGATCATGACATGGAAGGAACATGTGAAAGTGTTAAGTGCATTGAAAACTTGAGCCTAGTCATGGCATGGTAGAGGTATGAACTAGTGTCATGATGAGGTGAGTGAACTTAGGTGTGTGAGAAGTTTTTAAGGTTGTGTGAGCATGATAATATGGTGTGTATTCACTTAGGAGTTTTTCAAAGTGAGCCTATAGGGGTATGAACTTCAGCTTAGGTTTACATCTAGACCTTACTTAAATCCTACTTAGCCTAATGAGGAATGAAGATCAGTTTTTAGGGAAATTTTTCATATGTGATCATGGACATGAGTATGATATTTTTTTTAAGTATTTTCACAAATTTTGAGGCCATGGTTTGAAGGAAATTGCAAGAAACATTATTTTAGGCCTTCTTGAGTTCAGAGAATGGGGTCTTAAGAATTAAGAAGCACTTTTATTAATAAATTGGAATGCATAACATATAAATATTAACCTAAGATAATAAGTAGAGATTGATAAGGGTCCTATTTAAGATCTTCAAGCATTTTTTTTTGGATTTAAGGGGCAATCCTTTATGAATAATCATTAATATGAAAACCGGTGTTAAACCTCCCTAAAACCTTAATAAGGACCTGATGTGAAATATATTTATAAAAACATCATATAATGGTATAAAATTATATAAAAACTATTTTACATGTATTAAAATCTCCTAGGCACCTCCAAGTGGTGGTGGTTAGTCAGATGAGAGAGAAAATGCATACATACAGGCTTGTTTATGAAGAATTTATTGTAGTAGCCAAAATTTGCATTGGTAAAGAAAATTAAATGGATGGAATAAGGATATAAAAACTAAAATAAAATGATAATTAAGGTTTATAGATATGACCCACCCTTATAGTGTTCTAAATTGGTGATCCAAGTTAGCTAGTCGCTAACAGGCCTAATGGTGTGAACAATGTAAAACCCTTGCAATAGTGAGAAGATGGATTGGAATGTGTTTTCATGATGGAATGATGAAACAAAGTGAGAGGATATGTTTTTAATGACTTTTAATTCATTTATTTTCTTTCAATAAGTTTTGGAGGTTAGTGAATATGGTGAATTTTTTTTCACAAAATGACCTATCTAGTTCAGATAAGACTGTGATATAAGGTCATGAGATTGGTCTATAAGACCAATATTTATAATTATACCATATGATTTTTCCATTTTAGGATGTCATAAGGATATATAATAACCATTTATATTAATAAATAGTCTTTTTAAGTGTATATATAGGTGTTGGAGGTATGAGTCACCATGACTAGTCTTTTAGGTAAATTGGTAGTTCTAAGTGAGTAAGTTCCAAACATGTTCTTGAGCCCTTATCTCCTAAGTGGAAGTGTTTTATTTATTTTTTAATGACCATGAGGTAATTTAAACTCTATATATGTAATTTTTTTATCATTTTTTAGTGTCTTAAGTGTGTTTGAGCTTTAGTATTGAAAGGCAAACTTTTTGGTGTACACAGGCCTAATAGGACTGAGCACTATTATGGGGTTTCATGAAGTGGTTGGACCTAAAAGGTGTTATGGATATAATAGGATGTTGTATAAGTTCTATTTTATTTTTTTAAAATTATTTTTATTTTTATGAAGGTGTAATGATTTCTAAGGGATCAAATGGTAAGGTGTTGATAAGAAGGCCTAATGCAATTAGGTCTCCATGAGACCTAAAAGTGAAATGAGGTATAATATATATGATATAAATAAAGGGACTCAAAGCTCATATTAATATTTTTTATTATATTTCATAATTCCTATTATATGTCTGACCTAAGATGTTAAGGGTGTGTGGCTGACTAAGTGGTATATGAACAAGGAATGGTATATATACAAGGCAGTTTTAGGTCTATTTGAGTAAGCTTAGAGAAAGTGAATGAATTGATAAATAAATGAGACTAAGGAGGTTGGGTAACATGTTTTAAATCATAAATATATAGAATATAATCATTTAATTATTATCATAAATTTTTTCTATAGTTGAAGATAAATGCCATATGACCTATTCAATCTTGATGAGGGCTAGTTGAGCAAAGAAGCCTATAGGTAGTTTTGAGAGAGATCAAAGGGATTAGAGATGAAGGAGTGATAATTGTGTATTTATAGGATATCATAGTTTCATATAAGATATATTCATAATGTATGATAGTGTATATAGTTTAGATAGAGTAGACAAAGAACTGAGTAGCAGATTAGAAGAACGAAGATTGATTGCTAAGTTGGTATTTGGTCAAAGAGGGAGTTGAAGCTTATTTTTAGGTTGGGGCTTGAAAAATTTGTCCTGACTGAGTTTTTTCATATTCAAGAGGGATTTGGAATTAAATTTATGGTTGGTGCTTGTAGAAGTGTCCTTTGACTGAGTTGGTGCTTAGTCATAGGGGGTTGTAGCCTTCTTGTAAGTGGGTGATTACTAAATTCAAGTGGGTGCTTGATAAATTTAGGGTTGGTGCTCCATGTTGGTTTGATACTCAAATAAATTTGATACATTTAATTATAAGATATTTTTTCCAAGTTTTTTTTATTGGGTTTTATCCCCCATGAGGATTTCCTAAATATGTGATGTGTTATCTTATTTCATGCTCATGTGATTGGTTCTTAATGCATTGTTAAATCACTATGTTGCTTTCTTGGTTAATAGATGAGTGTATTTAATTTATTGAAATTTTTTTAATACTAATTCACACCCCTCTTATTCATTGTGATTCCAACAAGTTAGTGGCAAAACCTTAGATGAACATAAGTGAACAAGTGTTATTTTGATTTTGATTATTATTTATTAGATTAATTTAGAATGTTTTTTTGATTTATTTAAATAGATAAATAAAAAATTAGAGAATTAATTTCTATCTTAAATATATATTTCATAGCTAGTTGACAACATCTATAAATATTAAAAACTTGTTCTTGACTTGCTTGGGTGAAAGAAAACTCTAGGAAACTCATAGTATTGTTGTTTGGAGCTTAAATATTTTCTTAAATCATTTTCATGTTAATAAAATAAAATTTTCATAGTATATTCATTCACATATAAATAAAAAAATTACAAAAACAATTTCATATAGTTTGCATCTATAAAGGTTAAAAATCAACATTAACATAGCTAGAATAGATATATCTCTCTCACACACACTTTGTATGCATTAAAAATAAATTGAAAAAGAGAAAAATAAATTGTGTGTTTATTTAATTTCAATTTGATTATTTTTATCTATTTTTATTTATTTCATTTCATCAAGTAATAAGTTTCCATTTCAATTAAACATTCACAAAACAAATAAAAACATTATCAAAAGCCTTGTCGAATTGCATAAGCCACATAAAACCTTGCTTATTAGAAAGTCCTCACACAATCTATCTATAAAAGATCATATGATTACAAATCACCTAATCCCTCTTGGGTGACACATCTTGAAATACCTATTCTTGTTAGATAAGGTCCTTTTTCTAGGGTTATAGCACCAAATCCCATAGCTGGCATACATTTTGATATCAACACAACTTAGGAGGGAGGTATTTCATTCCACTATAATCTCCTACCTCATTTTTTATTATCTCAATTCTCTATAGGATAAATAAAAAATTCCTTATCTTCTAATCCTTGTTCTCCCTTATAATAGAGACCATTATTATAATGTTATACAAGCCCAAATCCTCACTTCCACCCCCCTTTCTTATTCTCCTCATGTCTATCTTCATCCTCTATCATTCACATTCATGGATATAATTGACTAGGTATATCCAACCCAATATATTAGATATCTTCCCATGAGTCATTCAACCTAACATCCATGATCTCCCTAGTCCTAACATCAATCAATTTATATACCTCCTTGTAATCTTAGAAATTGAAGGACCCTAGAGCTCTATTTCCACACATATTGATACTCTCAATGAGCATTGTGACATTGCATAGGTATTTTAGTTCCATCACAACAAACCCTTTCCACCACCCATTCCAAAACCAATTCCACCTAACAACCAACCCAATCCATAACCCATCAATTATGTTGGCTACCTTGGCTTGACCACTAGGATTCGAATGCAAAATTTAGCATGTGTTATTTATGTACACACAATAACATAATAATATTATAGAATCATAATATATATACAAATAATTTGTAATGTAAAATTCATTTATAACTAATCATACACCTTTTTATGCTAAGATAAATGTTATTGATGAGGATTTTAGTGAATGAACATAAAGGATTATTAAAAATGATTAGAATGACTCAAGAAGAAATGTATGATATTGATCATATAATTTGAAATCAAGGAAGATACATGATTTGGAATCAAAATATGAGAAATTAAATAAAATAAGTTCCATGGCCATGACACACTCATACAAAACGTACATGCAAAAGTTGATCTATGCTATGTGGGCCAAGGACTAGGCATGTGGGTGACAAATGAGTTCTATGGATAACACATATTGTTATGAATGGTGATTATGTGTAGATGTATTAAAATGGAATAATCAAACACAAATTTAATTTATCAAAATTCTTATACTTTTATAAAATCAACTTCTAATCAATATGAAAGAATAGGGAATGGTATAATGTGTTTATAATACACATGTGATAGAGTAGATATGCAAATAATGCTATCTATGTTATGAATGTTTATGTTAAATAATACATATGTAATCAACCTATTAAAAAATGCATATATTACATATGTATACAAGAAGAATACAAGAGTATCTAAAATTGTTATCATTTACAAAGAAGATAGTTATAATTAATTTCATATTCAAAATTATTAGGCAATGGTTGATATTAATGTTATGTAAAGACTAATAATCCAAATGGATAGATAAAATATTCGATGCTAGGAAGTTACATATGATAAAATATGTATTAATATTAGGTTGACACATGGATTTGTAAAATTTGAGATAAGTGTAGGTTCATGAGTCTACGAGTAAGTGCTAGTGAGGTATGCCAGGTTATGAGATTATAGAGCATAAAGGAGTGCATATGAGTGTGATCTAGGGTGATCTATTCATGTATATTTATGATCAATAATGACATTAGGTAATTTAATGATGATCATGCATAAGTGTACAATGTAGGACTATAAGAAAGAGTGGGTGTGTTACTTAAAACTATGAGGTGAACTTGAAAGTGTGAAGTTCACAAGTTTTGTTAGAGTACAAAGGATAAATGTGCATGGAATAGGATTTATGCATTAAAAATTATCCATTTATTTAAAATAAATGGGAAATAAACTTGAGGTTTCTAATAATTATACCACTTATCTTTATCATCATACTATCCTAATTTAACCACTCTAGACATTTGATGTGTGCCATAGTGGGTGGGTGTGTGTCGATCACTTATATAAATTGATTCTTATTTGTGGGGAACAAGTTTTGGGGATTTATATCATAATGATTATGTGTCACTATTAACTCAATAAGTGGAGGAATGTAAGGTTGGAAGAGCTACACATTAAATATTTGGTGCATTCCCAATTACAGAGGCATATCAAGAATGAATATGCTCTCACCAGATGAACACAAAATGGTTTAAGTACCATAACATAGAGATTTGATATTCTTTTTTAGAAAATTTAATAACTCAATAAGATTCAACTAGTATTTTTTGCCAATTTAGAATGCATGAGATTTTCAATGTGTGTCATGACACTCTTTGTACTTAGCTTATGTGTAAGAAAGGATAGGCTAAACTTACTGATGAACAAATTTAATGTGTTTAAAATAATTATTAACTTTGTCCACTTCCCATTCATGTATGTGTGACTCATTATTGACTAGTGCATAGTAGGAAATATATAGAGTTATTGGAGGCTAGAACCTAAGACATATCTAGAGTGGACTATGCTCATTGATCTGTGAAGTGATTTATTGTAGGAATGTTGAATGTATAGAATAATATCATCCAAAATGTGTGTATGTTCATGTTTTTAAATTTTAAGAATATGAATAAATGTTATATTGATAACTTTGGTTTGTCCATCTGTCTATAGATGAAAATTTATTGACTGGCCTAGCTATGTTCCCATTAAGTCCAACAATTCTTGCCAAAAGTGACTCACAAATAATGGATCTTGATTAGAGATGATGGATGTTGGGAGTCTAAATTGAAACCAAACATGGCTAAAAAAATATTGTATAGTGATATATACATCAATTTATTTATTTCAAGTGACCACAATAGCCATCTTTGAAAACTTATCCACTATAATGAACACAACATCATGTTGGTTATTTGTTGTAGGAAAAACAATCATGAAATCCATGATCATATATTCCCATGTCATAGATGGAGCCTTTATATGTGTGTAAAGTCTTATATTCTTTCTTGTGGGTTTCATTATGTAATAAGGAATGCTAGACAAGGTGTAACACTCCACACCTATGCACATGTATGACTAATAGAAGTGTGACTATAATATGGATAGAGTATTTTCATTCCTAATTATCATAAGTTATTATCATAGTGAACCTCCTAAATGAATAATTGGAAAGGTGTTTCACTAGGAATAAAAATAGGTTTGATCTTGTAGAGAATTTTTTTAGACAAATAGAACTCCTAGGCTTGTTTACCCTATACAGGGATGGTGTAAGTATCTATGAATTCTAATCAATTGAGTAGATAAATACCCATTATATAAAGTTGTGATAACATTTTTCCATCACTATGATGAGTGTGTAAACTATAATTTAGATAATATAATATAATATTATACCTTGTTGTCCTTCCCTTTCTTTTGATTGATCATGAGATGGAATTTATAGAGGTAAGTCATGAATTTTATGTGGCACAAATTCTCTAGATTACTTTATGTTTGTAAAAAATAATATGGCTTATGATTAGAATGAAAAAATGTCTCCTTCCCTAATATGTAATGACACATTTTCACCTTGTTTATTAATGTATTTGAATGGTTTATGATCATATGTTAATGTTACATGAGTATTGTGTCAAGTGCATAGTTAGATTCATCAGTGTGAAGCTTGAATGAGTATGAAATGTCAGTCATTATGATTACATGTGTTTCATAGAGTCATTTATTAAGTACCTCAAAATAATGTTGTTGTGCATGATTCTATTCAAACTTGGCTTTCATGCATGTTCCCTGACTGAAGGGCTAAGTGATGTGCAAGAAACTAAGGACACACCAAAAATATAAGTTTATGAGTCCAATAAATCTCCTAAATTATATGAAATTGAGTATATTAGTCTAATATTAGATCACTTTTAACATATCTAGGTCTACATTAATTTTTGCATGATCAATGACATAACCCAACTATTAGATTTACAAAATTCAAAATGTAAACTTTGCCAACTTCGCTCAAAACTTGTGTTGATGCAAGGTGTCTAAGACATGTTTGACATGTTCCATGTGATCCTCACAAACATTATTGAATGTGATAATGCCATCCAATTAAAATATTAAATGAGTTAAAAAATGGCCTAAGTATATCTACCATCAAGTGCGTAAAGATTTTTGGTGCATTGGTTAGGCTAAAAGGCATGATCATCCATTTATATAATCCTTCCCATGTCTTGAAGGTTGTCTTCCAAATGTATTCATCATGAAATTTTACCTAATGTTAACCTAAGTTTGAGTTAATCTTGGTGAAGTATTGTTCTCCTCAAAGGTAGTCTAGAAGGTCATAAATACACGATAGTGGATGCTAATTCTTCACCATTTTTTGAGTGTGTGATAGTCTATACATATACACTAAGACCAATCCTTATTTAGTGTGATGAATATCATAATAATTCAAGGAAAATAGCTATGTATTATCTTCCCCATATTAAGATATCTTTTATTTAGCACTAGATTTCATCATTTTCCAAATTGATCTATAATACATAGGGATATTTAAAATAAGGGATTAAAGGATGAAATATATGTAGTGAATTATATGGTCAAAAAGCTCTGTTAATACTTCATTATTTTTATTTATTAACTTTTTGAGATATTTATATTATGATGTTGGTTAGGTGGTATGCACTACTAAATCTTGATTTGTCTCCTATGTAGGTGTGTTAGGATAAATCACGATCATGGTGAATTTATCTGAATGTGAGATAATTTTTTAACATTTATTGGTAGAGACAAAGGTTAATTTGGTCATGGGAATTGACTCATAGAGGTTGAATAAGATAACTTTTGAAAATAGTCCAACAATTTGGATTGACTTGATATGTAGCTTCACAATCAAACAAATACAATCTTATCAATAATATGTCATAGAAATCCAAAGATGCAATGTTATAACTAATGGTGTCCTACATAGTTTTCAATTTTTATTAGAGGGTGAATTATACATGGATATTTATATTTTTCCCATTTTGAATCCACCTTAGTGAGTGTGGTTTGGGATGCACAATAATGGCAAGACCAAGGTGTTGTGTTGTGTATTTTACAATGATGTTCTTATAACTTCCACTATCAATGATGACATGAAGAGGCTAACCCTTCACCCAAAACTTGTTGTGGAAGAGGTTTTCAAACTCCTCAAATGTTTATATTTTAATGGTTATGGTGATTCATAAGTCACATCTAGACCAGTGCCATATATTGACATGGGACCTGAACTAGACATGGAAATCAATGATTGTTGTACACAAAATTTAGAGTCACCATGTGTGTGTGAATAACGATTATGACACTACTTCACCAAAATTATGTTTTCCCTTATCTAAATTAGAAAGTGTAGGAGACTTAAATTTATATTTAGTATTATTGGGTTGATCTCCTTTTGTGATAAGTGCTCTAATTCTTCATAAAAGGTTTCTATGAGGAATTGTTTGAGGGTTGAATTTTGCACATGGTAATAGATGAAGAGGTGAGATGTTTATTCACATTTTAATTAGATTAAATATTGCTATAATTATGATAGGATTTACCTATAGTGTTATAATTTATAAATCCATATTTTCATAGATATAAAGTGAGAATCCACTAATGTATTTCATCACCTTATGTGTTTCTCTCATTGGAGCACTCATGGAATATATTAGTGTAGTCTTCCACTACCCAATCCTTATGTTAGCATAATTATTTTAACTCTATGTATTCATCCTCAAAGCTATGGATATGGTATTATTCATCCTTTAACACATTGATAAAGAGATTCCAAGACTCAACTAAAACACACCCTTTCATATGCTATGTATTGAAATGTCACCCACTTTTGAACAACTGGAATGGAAATCATAAACACTACTAAGATTATCTTCTCAAATTTAGTGAATTGATTGGTATAGAATTATGCATTGAGTTTTTGAATCTATAAATCTAATGATTTGGCATCAATTTTTCCATCCAACAAATGATTCCAATATTGACTTTCTCTTTGAATGGTTTTATTATTGAAATTATTGTTGAGTTAAATTTGAAGGAGGAGGATATGAAGGCATTGGGTTGATATGCATCATCAACTCATACAATTAGCCAAAAAAATTGGAGTCTTGTTCTTCAAGTTTGTCAATGATCAAACCTTCAACTTATAAGGATACCTTAGGTTTCTTATAGGCATCAACCATATTACTTTTGATATGGAATTATTTTGAGTATTATGAAACAATTGGACTAAGATATATTTTATCTATCATTATGATCATGTGTTTAAAACCATAAAAAGATATAGATATTAAATTTTATAGCTTTGATACATGTTATGAGGGACTTGGACTAGGAATGTGAGGGATAACAAATTGTTAGGTATAATGTATATCATTATGAAAAGTGAATATGTGAATAATTATTTAGATGGAAAAATCAAACACACATTAAATGTATTAGAAGTCTTATACTTGGAGAAATTCAACTTCTATTTAATAGAAAAAAATAGGGAATATCACATTGTGTTTATAATTCACATGTGACATAGTATATATATGGATAATGTTATTTGTGCTATGACTATGTATGGAATTGACCCTTATCTAGATGCATACATTACATATTTATACAATAATAATTCAAGAGTAGTTACAACTATTATTGGTTATAAATAACATCATTATAATTCATTTCATCTTCCTTGTTGGGTGATGGTTGAGCTTATGAATATGAGGATATTAACAGTCTAAATAGATAAATAATAGATTATAATAAAGGAAATTACACATGACAACCCACATGGTTAGATAACGCTGACACGTAGATGTGTTGAATCTATGATGAGTGTAGGTGAGAGAGTCTAGGAGTAGGTGATAGTGAGGCCTATGAGAATGTAATATGGTATTGTGAAATAATATGATTTATTGAAATATGGGTGCATCAGTCTACAATAAATCATGATACTAAGAAACAAAATTGATAGTAGACATGATTATGTATTAAAGGCCTATGATAAATCATGAGTGTGTTTTATAGGATTGTGTTGTGAACTCCAAGATGTAAAGTATCAATATGCACATGAGAATAAAAGATAAGTGTATGTAAAGTGGGAGTTTAGCATGGATAAAAATCACACAAATTATGAAATAGAATACCAAGGGGCCACATACAAAGGACATATTCAAATTTCACTCACATATAATAAGTCTTAGAGCCATAAATAGGGACATGTTCAAATGTCCACATTCCAAAAACATTGAACAAATACAAGACATGAAATAAGAATGTAAACATGAAAACCATGCATGGATATATGATAATGATCTACATTAAAAAATTGTAACATCAATATATTCAGTAACTCAACTTTATAATAAGATACAAATGTGAATTTAAATGAGTAATAATGATATATTTTGTGTCATGAATTGAATTAAAGTATGAAAAATAGGGATAAAAAAATAATGATATAACATATAAAAATAATAATAAGAAGATTTCCCCAATTAACTTTATAAAATATTAAAAAATGGTAGGAGGTAATTGATGTGTTTAAAATTGAGAATTGATAACCTATGTTATTGGGATGAGTTTAGTAGAAGTAGAAAACAATAGATTGTGTTGCAGTCTCTATAGAGTAATTTTATCTCTATGTAATTTATGAGTCTAAGATAGTTTCATCCCATAAAACTATATCTATAAATATTAAACATGTATATTCTTCATTCACTCATGTACACTTGTGATACATATTTTATATAATTTATACAAAAAATATTGTATATACTGAGCATGCTTTTATTGATGCAAATAAAATACACATATCATGCATATATCATAGTTTATAAATTTTATGGAATATATATATATAATACAAATATGAACTGAGAAAGAGGGATAAGGATACTAACCAATGAGTCTTGTAAGAGACTTATTACAAATAGGTCATATATCTTGCATAAGAAGGGTGACCTTTCACAAATGGAAAGTGGCATAATGTTGTGATTGAAATGAGTTTAATTCAAAATCCAAATACTAATTTCCATCTATACCATAAAATTCATTTTTATGATTATTATTTGGAGCACAATATGTGTTTTTTTACATGATTAACTCTAGTTATTTTTGTAACCCATCATGGAGTGTATGAGTTATGTGTTGGTGTTTTATGTGACCTATAATATAAATTTGGGATGTAAAGGATTAAAAATTTACTCTCTATAATATATGGAACATATCTAATGAAGTTGAATTTCAAGGATACGTCTCTTTGTATGAGTATCCATTTGTTTCTAATTTTTTTGAGTGGGTTAAACCTTATGAGGTTGTTCAACTAAAATTTATTGCATAGAAACCATATATTTATATTATATGGGTTATTCATATGGGATACCCTAAATTTTGATTAACTCATTACCATATATATACTTTAAAAAACTTATGAATTGTGGAAATAACTACACAAAATTTGTATAATCTAAGGGTCCCCTACTAACATATCAAAGACCATTGCATTGGGTATTATTGTAAACCTTGTGGCCACATGTGTTGGACCAACATATATAGTAATGTAATCTCATAAATTGATATATAAATGTGACCATTGAATCCTTTTATTACTATTGTTATGGGAAGAAAATTTTCATCTGTTAATCCTAGATGACAAAGAATTGTGATAGTTCACATACTCATACCTAAACTATTATCAATCATTACACTCTAAAAATTTTGGTGAACAATGTGAGATCGAATTAAAAAAGATTAAAAATCCAAGTCATCATATTCTATTTTACTATATTCAAATGTGATTAGTGGCCTAGATAGAACTAAAGTATGGTACACACCAATGGTGTCATTCAATGGATGTTGTGCTTTTATAAGAGAATGATAAGAAATTGGTGGTGGGTGTGAATTGTATGTGTAATGAAATACTAATGTATTTTATCTCTCTTAGCCCATATTATTTGGAAAAGGATAATTAAATACATTCTTTATCTTTATTTAACTTTCTTGTGCCTTTAAAATATCTCTAGGTTTACCCACATCAATGATGTTTTCATTTATCAAATCCTAAATTTTGTTCCTTATATAAATGCACTTGTCATTAGTGTGTCATTTTTATCCATGAAAATCATGAAAGGAAATATGATCATATCCTTTTATAATATTCTAACTCACATAAAACTCTTTAATGGGATGGATATATGTGATATTCCATTCCAATAGGATGTTCTTATAGATTGGTAAATTATCTCCTAGGAGGAGTTGATAATACATTGCACAAAGTCAATTCTAAAAGTACATTTATTTTTGCATTTTGATCATTATTAATTTCATTTGGCCTCACCTTGTATGGTGGATTATTTGTATTATTTGTATTAGAATATGTATTGGTTGTATACTTAATCTTATTCATTTTCAATAATTTTACTTCCATTTATTTAACTATATGCCATAAATTTGTGAGTGATAATAATTTCTTGAACATAATGGAATAATGTAGTAGTATAAGTAAGCTTTGTTTGAAGATATCTTTGAGTTATTTATCTACCATATGATTTTTAATTTTATATAGAATTCTTGTATTTTATGGCATATTATACGTTAAGCTCATTAAATTTCTATTTAAGTTGGGAAATCTGAGCTTATGAAATATTATCACTGATATTGATTGAAAATGTGCAAGAAACATACTATAAAATGGATTTGATATATGAACTAATTGATGGTGTAAGTCATAAAGCCATCTTAAATCATATTCCTTTAGAATTCTTGGAAATAACTTTGTAAATAACCTTTCATTGGGTGTATAATCTAAACATGATATGTGGAATGTTGTCAAATTTTGTTTACTTTTCCATCATATAGTCTAAGCTTAGGTGCCACAAAACTTAGTAGTAGAGGATATGATACAATGTATTGTGTAAACATAATGTGTGATAAGATTTGAGAATCAAGTGAATTAATAGGTTTTGAAGGACCTTGCTCCAAATGTAACACCTTAGTTTTTAGAGATAAAATCTTGTGCATAATGGATTTTATATCAGAAGAAGAAGAATGTGTGCTAACCAAAGGTAGTGTTCCTAGTGATAGTAGGAATGGTCATATTAATATAATAATATCATTATTTTACCCTCATATTAAATGTGGAGGAAAATTTATGTCTAATGATATATGGAAAGACAAAGAACCCATCACATTAGAGTTCTTAGAGGATTGATCTTAAAATGCTTTATTTATTTATTCTCTAACAATATTCATGAATACATACTTCATATATTGATTCTTTGCAAGAATTCCTTATAACTATTTGTTATATATGTCATGTCATATATTAACTAGTTCTACCATTATGGTATTACCAACTAAAATATGAAAAAAAAATAACTTGACTAAAACTTAGTATATTACTTTGTCTAAGATAACTAGAAATTTTTTTCTGAAATTTAACAAAATATGAAATAAAAAATTATAATATTACTTCTAATAAATAATTTATCAAATATAAAAACCCTAAGACAACTATGTGAAAGATAAAAATGAAGGATATCGATCCTATCAACATTTATGGATAGGATTTTCTAACATTCAATTAATAGATGGGTTCACCAATATGTTTTTATCAAAATTGGAGTAAGTATAAATTAAATACTTAATTATGAAAAAATAATGCATAAAATTACAATATTTAGATATGAAATAAATTCTTTAGATCTAATTTGTAACTTTGATTTATTTATAAAGATACTAAAGAGGGAAAGTACAAGAAGGAAATAACTTAGCTAGAAAATAGGAATGTGGAAATAAGAATGAGACTATATATTTGAGGCTAATTATGTGAGATGAGTATGAATAAAGAACAAGGATTTTTTGGATCTCTGAAGGAGGCCAAATTAATAAAACTTGGTATTTTCATGCTATTAACTATAGGGAGTGCCAACATCTAGTAATGTTTTGGACTTGATGTGAAAATGAACTATAGGCTCTATATGTGTAATTAGTATTACTCTATCCACTATAGAAGCCTCCATGTACCTTATTCTTCACTTTTAACCCTATCTCAATAGACTATTAATGATAAACCTAATAAATATTAGCATTTGAAGTCATGTTAAATCTCAACACCCCCTAGTTTGAGTATTGTCTACATATCAATACTCTAAAAAGAGATAAAAATACATGTATTTATCCCATGATATAGTGTGGTGCATGAGATACTAGTGTAATACTAGATGATAGTGCAATCTTGGTTTAATTAAATGTTCTAACAATGAATTATGACCTCATGGGTATATGCAAACTTAGCTTTGGATTACTAGGGTTGTGTGGACTCAGAATTAGGAGAAATAGGAAATTCAATCTCAATGTGAAATAAGTTTTCTAGTGCTTTGTAAAATGGTGTTATCATCTTGCTATATACTAGGTAAATGAATGGAAAGTATGGATTTATAGTGATAATTTTGGAATTACTTCATATGGGGCTCACAAAACATGTGGTATGCCCCATTGGGTAAATTTGAGTATGAGAAAAGAGTTGTTATTTGGTAGGAGGGTATGACTAGCAAATATAGAAACTACTGCTTGGGGTGGCGGGGGGGGGGGGGGGGTGGTTGTGGGTTTGGTGTGGGTGGGAGGTGGAGGGGGGTGGTGGGTAGTCATGAAAGAGGGAACTTGTCTTAGGAGTAGAGGAAACTAAGATAGAAGTGTGGATCAGTTATAGAAATAATTTAAGCTAGCTTGAATGTGAAATAAGAAGTTTTATGTATCATAATTTTCTAAAGGTAGGGATAATACTCATAAAATTAAATGAAATGTGGTTAAGGACCATGGAATTAGACTGAACTAAGTGTGTTTGATTAAATGGTCTCAAGTGTATTGCTCTAGCTTTAAATGTTAATTTATGTGTCTACAAGTTTACTTTTATTTTTCACCTTTCCTTATTCATTTTTATCAACTTATAATTTTTTTAAAACATGCATTGTCTCACACTTACTATAAAATAATAATATATACATCACATTTAAAAAAATTGTGAAGATTTTAGTTGGTTACTATGAGACTCCATATTTATATCCTTGTACTATTTATTTTATTTACTTATTAGATTGGATGTTTGTTGTTACTTTGTGAATATATGTATGTGAATCCTTGTTTAGGAATTCTCTACACTAAATAATCCAATGTATCTATAGGATTTCTAAGACTTTCTATAAATCACTTTGGGTTGAATAGACCCCCATTTGGTTAAACATGGAATCTTACATATTTACAACCATTATAACATATCATTAGTTTAGTTATTTGATTTACAACCATAGTATAGCTTTATCAAGATCTAGTGAGAGATACATCCTTGTGCCATAGGTTTAGGTCTTGAAACCCTTTCCTATTGGCATTCATGTTGTAAGTGACCATATGTTATATCTACATAATTCATTTGGTCCTAACCCAATCATCCAAGTATCACAGTCTATATTTGATTGACATTATTTGAGTCTTATTATTTTGAGATAAAGATGATATTAGTAGGTCATACTAGCCCATGCATAAATTTTACACTTTATCTAAAATTAATTTCAAACTATTGACCCTTATTTAATATATTTCAATTTTAATGAAATTTAACTAATAAATATTAAACTATTGAAATGGATATATTGTAATATATAGATTTGATATTAAATTATAGTATACTAGAGAATTTTACAACTTTTTGAAATTTCTACAAATATTAAATGAGCCTAAAGGTATGCAAACCTCCCTAAAATGGAGTTTATGTTGGTTTTGAAGGTTGACTATGACTAAATACTACTTGAAAATACCTATTGACTATATCACATTTAAAAATACAAGGATAAATCCATAAAAGGATGACATGGGTAGACCATGGGATTATGTGTTAACTACGACCACATGTTGGTTGACTTTATGCCTATTTTATTGATCTAGGCTAGTGTGACTACTTTGAGGTTTTTTTAATAATTATCTATTTTGTGTTATCATGAGGAATACCTACAAAAGATAAAACCCTATCTCCTACATAAAAAACAAGATATAAATCAAATGCAAGGGGGGAAATTAGTATGTGGAATAATTGAACTATCCTTATAAAATTATGCATAATCTAAGTTCTCCCTACATAGACCAAATGAACCTCACAATGATGTAGTTCTCCCTCCTAGGATGATTATGAAATGTGATTTTATAAATATATGACTATACCTATAAGATTGATTGAATTTTTTGATTCAAATTTAGCCTGTTACTGTAATAATGAATCAAAATTATAATTACAATAAATAGTGCTCTATTGCTTAGTGTGTAGTATAATTTATAAGTGATGTATTCATAGGTGTATATAGTGGCTTTGGTGAGATTATATAGGATAATATTTAGAATTTTTGTATAACCCAAGTTAAAAAATGTGTGGGGGAGCCATTATGAAACATCGCAATTAGAAAAAGTGACCATTAGAGTTTGGGGGAAAGGTCGTAGTGTGGCCCTATTTGACCTAGCATAAACTTATCCCAAAATATTTGATACTATAGGGATAAGTCTGATAGGATCATGTAATCTGAACATTGATGAATATGGCTGAAATAGGGATACATGTATGATATTTACAATGTTTTAAAGACAATGAAAGATTTATTATAGACTGTGAGTTAGTGAAATGCTTAATAAACCAAGTTAGGTAAATATTTCAAGAATAAATATTGTCAATCACTTTATTATTAACTTTATGTGTCTACATTTTCCCCTACTTTATTATAGTGATTCATCAAAGTGTAATTAATATATTAAATTATAAGTGAACCTAAAAGAGTATGTAAATTAATTACTTTATAACTTGATAACCAAGAATTAATTTCCCCCATGTCGATGCATTTAGTGGAATTTTGAATTTATGGAGAATTGAAAGTGATCAAGTCTCAATTTGAAAACCTTTGAATTCTCTTGAGTTGAAAATATTTTATACTCCAACTCTCATTTGATTGTATAGAGTACTATATAATATAATAAAATGTGTGTAACCATGAATTATGGCTTGCTACATCTTAAAAAAGTGAAATCATAGTCATTGAGTGTCACTAGAATCTAATATAGAAAACTTGCAACATGCATATGAATCACACCACTGTATATGGATCTAGATTCTATTTGAATATTTGAAACTTTTAAACTTGAGAAATTTTAAACTTTTAAAACTTTGAAAATTTTTAAACTTTTTTAAATTGTGGAATTTGAAAATGCCTTGTAGTAACTTAAACATGAAAAAGTATAATGCCCCTTATATTATACTGAATTGATATTAAATTTCATTTGAACTTTGAAACTATTGAAATATGTAACTTTTTGTAAAATTTTAACATGTAACTATAGTAATGAGTGCACATGCATGCCACATACCTTGATAATATGAAAATTATGAATCATGTTATAATGTTTGAAATTGTAAAGTGCCAAATATATGAAAATATGTTCATGAGGACTTGAATTCTAGATACATGCCCATTATGATACCTCTTTTGGAGATGAAAGACAACCAAAAATCCACTTAGATTAAAATAAGATTTATGTAATATGTGCAAGCTGTAATAATGTAGTATCACTTGAAACTTTTAATGTATAATATTTTTGAATATAACATTGAATGTTCATATGAGCACATGCTATATATATATATATATATATATATATATATATATATATATATCATTGAATCACATAGGTAAGATTTGCATTATATACATCATGGAACCAAAGTAAGAGTATATAGTAGGAGTAATGCATGATATGACTCATGTCTCTATAGTAACAAGTAAATAACATACAAGTAATGTCATAAAATTCCATGTAGTTTTTATATAATAACATACATATGGTCCAAAAGATATATACAACAGACATTGAATGTCACATAAACACACAAGACCAAGGGCCATATGAAAATGGAAAAGTGATGCCATAAAATAAATATTAGAACATATAATACTAAGGGACACACATAATAAACACACAAATTGTAACCTATCATGGAGTAAAGTAAGAAATATGCATATATAAAATGAAGCTAGTCTACATCCACCATATGGATCCATGTCATTGTTAGCAAATATCATAGTTCATGTAAAACATGTATAGTATGAGTGAGTAGAAAAAAAATGTTATGATATGTAGCTCAATATGGTATAAAAATTATGGATAAATACATCCTATTGAAATGTTCATGGGGAACAAGGAGATGCCCCCAACTTAATAACCCTGTTGGGTAATAAGGGAAGCCCAACAACAAAGAACCATGAGAAAGTATGTCATGTATCACACTCAATTACATTGTGAAAAGAATTATGTATTGAAATTTGCAATATGTTATCTATTTAACATTAAATAAATATCATATGTAGATAATTAAGCGAGAAAGACTTGAAAAACACTTATAGGTCATGATTTTGAATTTGTTGAACATATTTTTATTTTTTAAAATTTTTTGCCATATTTGAATTATTTTTTTTAAAAATTAATAATTTTAATTGAAAATTTATTAAGGAGTAATATTTTTTTAAAAAAAATTAAGAGTGAGGGATTCAAACAATCCTAAACAAGGTGAAAAATCATTATATGATAATAAGGAACATGATCCTCAATGTGAAAGAGGCTTTATGTGATCATGTAAGTGAAAGGAAAGTTATAACATGATAATTATATAATAGTAAATAAAAGGTTGCTTTGGATTGTTCAATTTGGCTTTAAAATCAAAAGGGAAAGTACCCAAAGTGAAAATAAATCCAAGGTCTAAAAGGATTATTTGATAATTTATTGAATAATTATCAAGGAATTAAAATCAAATAAGATATGTATGAAGTGTAATGATAGTAGCTAACCAATTATATCACTTATGGGCATGTATGCATAATCCATGGCATGATAATAAGGAATAAATTCATGTGAATAAGAACCACCAATTGTATATGCCTCTAAATTTGAATTACTATCATATTATGTAATATAATCTTCTGAATAACTATTCATATGCTCGTGTAAACTTATATCTTCGTGTGTCATAGGACAATATGTAAGAATATGTACCTATGTTGAAGTTATCTAAATAATATAGGGTACCTTAGGAGATGAAGACCTCTTCTTATGTGCCACTTTATGCTTAGGATAATGTGACATGATCTTTCAAATTAACTTAATATTCTTATGTATAATAATATCATGCTCATAAGTATATGGATAAACTAATTCTATAATATGTTCATGCTCAGAAATAGATGGATAAACTAATTGTTAGTATGCTTATGATTATGAATAGATGGAGAAGATACTAATGTAATATGATTTCGAATATGTAAATCATTCTTTTGAATAGTTGTGTAAATTATTTAATTACCATGTTATTCAATGATTGTGACAAGAAGCTACTATATAGAAGAATTAAACATTATTTTTTTAAAAAGATACTCATATTACATTATTATAATTTTACCACTTGATTATCATGAATATATTAAATAAATTATTCACTATATAAGGTACTACCTTAATATTTTATATCCAAGGGAATTCTAATAGCATATCAAAGACTAATGTGATTGGTATAACTAAGAATGGGGTGAGAACTATGAGATGCCCCACTTATAAATGTATCACTATATTCCCAATAGTATCTAATGTATGACCATAAAATTATATGAAAAATATGTAAGTATCATGAAAATCTTAATTTGTATATCCAAGAGAATAGATAAGTGTTATGGTGCACACATTTTCACTTGATCCATTGTATATCATAACACTATGTATAGATTGTTTATCCACATATGCTGAATAAAAAGTGCATGCATATATAAATCATCATCAATAACTTCATTTTCATAAAATGTAATCATAAAATGTGATTCTTATTTTCTTGTAATTATACCAATGATGATATTAAGTGGATGTCAATATGTATAAAGAGGATGATAAAAATTATATGAATAATGTACTTAATAATTATCCTTATTATTTTATTCATGAGTAGGAAAATGATATTTTATATTTTGAACTTTGCACTATCATTGGTTTTTATTTTATCCTCTTCAGTAGGTGTACCAATATCAATAATGTTTTCATCAATAAGATCTTGAATCTTATGCTTAATCTTAAAACATCTATTTTTAGAATGCACAATACATCTATGGTAGTCATAATAATAATTACCATTATATATATATATATATATATATATATATATATATATATATATATATATATATATATATATATATATAATGGTCTAGACATGTACACTTCAATTGATGGAGGGATAATGTTGAGATTTAATTCAATTAAATTTTTCAACAATACATGATGAGGTTATGGTAGCCTTGAAAATTTCCTCCATGTTGAAGCTTGAAGTTGAATATTTTGTGTTGGTTATGAGACAACTCTAACTGTAACCTTGGATTCATTCTTGCTTTAATTTAGTTTACTCTCATAATTTGGATTACTTTGAAACTTTAAATTTGAATTATAAAGATCATTTTAAGCATACTTAAACTTACTCAAACTAAGAAACTTTAACTCATGTTTTTTTACTATATGGCATAGTTTATCTAAATATTTTAATTTATCAAACACAATTGAATCTTGTAGAAGAGATATAAAACTTTGATTGATTATATCTTGGATCTCATTATCAAGTATTTGTTTTTTCATTTTTATAGCATAGTCTTGTATCTTAGAACATATTCATTGATTGTTTCATTATACGCTTTTTTGATCTTTTAAAGTTGAACATATGATAACTTCTCACCAATGTTGATAGAAAAGTGTGTTAAAAAGCATTTAAAAAAGGGTTGAAAACCTTTAATAATTGAAAAGGATGATCATAGAACCATATAATATATATTATGTTAAAATTATTGGAAAAATATTTTTCAATAATTTGATATTGTCTACATAGTCTAGATAAGTTGTATGAAATGTACATAAATGTTGTTCAAGATCACCTTTGCCTTCATATAATGGAAGGTTATGAGCCACAAATCTAACTAGTAATGGATATGATGCAATTTTAGGTGATAAAGGACTATGTGATAAATAACATGAGTCCATATAGGGCTTAACATGAGAAATAATTTACCTAATGTTGGATAGCTTAGCTTTCAAGGCAAGAATTTCATGCTCAAGAGTAACATTTTTGTAATTAATAGGAGTATAATTAGAATGAGTATGCATAGGCATTGATATATTTTGAATACCAATTGATGTTCCCAAAAAAATGGATGATAATATGGATTTATAAATAGGAATAGATGAAATAGTATAAAATAGCACAATTGGAAGTGTAGACACCTAAAACTGACCACAACTAGCTTCAATACGAACTTCAAGCCAATTCCTAAAACCATTGCAAATTAAGCCTAAGAATAATTGAACATACAAAATTTTATTTTACATCATTTATTAAAGCTCATAATAATTTTGAGACATCCCTGATTGGGGTATTATATCATATGAAACAATAACGTCTCATGAATTCACCTGTAATCACCTTGTGGCATCATAACTGTCAATTTGGCCTTTGGACCTATTAAGTGGGGCACTTGCACACTTGATTAAATATTGAAAGAGATTAAAGGATAATATAAATCAATTAATAAACTAAATAATATTACATGCTTAGTTGAATTATTCATTTACAATTAATGAATATCTAAAAAAATAAATTCAAAAATTCAAAATATCCTATCCTTTCATCATTGCCTTTATGAGTCATCAAGCTCTTTGAAAATATAATAAAATATATAATTTGAGAGCCATGTCTAGTAATTTAAAATCATAATTAATTGAAAAATATTAACTCTAATTGAGTTAGTTCTAACTCGCCAAGGGTTAGCTTAAACCCATTCCAAGCCTAAACTCAACATTAACTCACCTTAGGTGAGAGTTAATTCACAAGGCTATAAATATAAGGCCATGCCTATTGGTTTTCAAGCTATTTTGGTGTCAATTTATTATTCTCAAACATATTTAAAAATTTTGGATATTATAGAGTTATAATGCCTAAATGCCATTTAATCAAAGTTACCATGCTCAAATCTTAAGCCAAGAAATCACAAGCCAAGGTACCAAGGAGAGAAGAAGCCAAGAAATCTCCATTTTCAAAGAATTTTTGATGTACAAGACAATCAAGCCATTCAAAAAATCCATTTGGAGCTACCATGGAAGGTAAAAAAGCTGTCTTTTATGTTTTTTTGTGCTTTCATTTAGTTTTGGTACCTAAGCTCTCCCTAGTGTCTAGGCTAGAGGTGTTAGTATTTTAGTTTCTTTATTTCATTTGTTTTATGAGAATAACACAAGCCTAACCTACCCTCTTTGTCAAATTACTAGTTCACATGTTGGAACACTTGGTGGGACTCTCAATGATATCATATAACCAAGGAAATTAATATGCTACTTTTAGTTTTGCTAATGGATGCTTAATTTAAGAATTTTAGTTTTAACTTCATTTTTCAAATTTTTATATTTTTATCAACACATAAGTTATAGGTAATTAACACTAGTTTATTTCAAAATTTGATAAAGATTGACATTAATATGTCAATTAATTGGTCCCTGTGTGGATCATATGACATCAATCTTTGTGGAGTGATATTAGTCTTTATGTGGAACAATCGATGTTAATCTTTGTGGACCAACATCAATCCTTGCATGGATCAACATCAATATCTTTGAGATAAAAAAGGAAACCCAAGAGTTAAATCCTAAATATTGTTTTCTAATTCACTTTTGGGATTCTAAGCAAGCAAATTCTATAACAAATTATATGTCCTAAGGTGGAAAAATTAAATTTTGAACATGGCTAAATCTTACACAATTTGTCTTTGGTGTTTAAGATTAACTTAGTTCTTTTCATGCCTTAGTTGTTTGTGAAGTTTTACAATTTTTTCAAAAAACCAATTCTAAGGGGATCAAATTTCACAACATACTTTATTTTGGTGCACTAAAATAAACTCTCACACTTAGTTATATATTCCTATGAGTTGTTTGTTTTATGCTTGTTTGTTGAAAGTTATTTATTTATAGAAAATTGAGTGACACATGTATGTTCTCCCCTATCCCATTAGGGAACTTGAGTGACCAAAAACACTCATTATTTACCTTTATCACTTTAGTATAAAAGCATAAAAATAAAGTAGATAAGACCTTCCCCAAATCCATATGGTTCTGGTGACCCCAAAATGACCATAAAGTCTTTTCACATCTTTATTTTCATGTATTTTAGCTTGTGAGAAAGAGTTCATCACCTCCTCATGGGTTATTTAGGGAAGATTTAACCTTAGAATTCATATCTAGACATTATTTAAACCCCACTCCATGGTGGGGTATATAAATTTATTTTGTGAATTATTGGGATGGTAGTTTGAGTAGTTAAACTACCTAAATTAGTGATTAATACCCTTAGAACATATGATCAACTTAGACACCACACTACACTAAGAAAGAGACAGATGTAATGGTTGTGAAAAGGACAAAATATTTTCAAAGTAATCCATTTTACATAGATCCAATTGATGTGATCATCTCTTATGTTAGCCACACTTGGGACCATCTAGAAATGAGAAAAAAATGATAGTCTAAAACAACCCCACTTATTTTAGACATACTATTGATGTATGGTGAGCCTGAAGTTCCATATCATAGTAAAAACTCTTGAGAGAAGAGGGGGACTGAAAACCCTACCTTTCATGTGATTTTACTTTTTGGATTAACAATTATAATCCTCTCTAGAACAAGTATATTGATGTAATTTGACATTACTATTCAACCTTGTCAATTTTAGGATTTAGGACACAACACTTAAGTGTTTGTGTCATTTTATCCTTTCTTGCATGGTTTTGAGTCAAAAACTATTTGTTTTTTGTAACACAAAAATGAGTCTTATTTATACATCCTTCCTTTGTTTTAGGAGGCATTATTCTACCCATTTCACCTCGTATATGTGCCTTAGTATTTTTATCAACCTTTGTGTGTGTGTGTGTGCCACTTGACTAAAAAGGGTGTCATTACACTACCCAATTCATTTTGAATCTCATACCTTTAAGTCTTTAAATAAACCATTGATCATATCTTTGTATCACAATAACATCGTTATGTTTCTCAAATCATTTCAAGGACATGTTTGCCTTGTATCCAAAATTCCAATTTTGAAACCAAATCTAGGTGTGCATTTTGGATCTATACCTAGTGTCATTATGTCATTAATTATTATCTAGCTTGTTGTTCATTTAAAGAATCCTATTTTTCTAAGTTGAGTTCGTAATTATCTTTGACAAGTTCAAATCCAAACATTGATTGATTTCTGCCTATGCCTTATGTAATTTTGGCCTAGACATTGATCTTTCACTTTTAGGTTGTGCAACTTAGGTTAATTCTTTATTCAATTTGAAAACTATTATTTGTGCCTAGATTTTGGAGAAATATCCTATCTTCTGTATGCCTAGAGTTTCATGCCTTATACTAATTGACCAAGTTCATGTCTAAATCCACATGTCTAGTTTATGATAAAGTGTTTAAAATTTGTTAGATTAAATCTCTTACCTTGTTTTGTTTAAATTCTAGCTTTTATGCCTTTTCTAAAAGACCAAGCACATGCCTATTTTGAGCCTAACTTTTGTCCTTCTCTAAACGAATTAGTAAATTTTTTTTCTTAGATTATACTTGTTTAAAACACTTTGTACCCAAAGTTTGGCATTCTAGTTTTTATTAATCCACTTGACCTTTTTGTGTAAGACATTTTATGTTAGACATCTGATGTTAGACCATTTTTTACCAAGTTTTAGCATAGACTATTTGGAGATACAACTCCACTTTTTGACCAAGTTATACCAAATTCTAACCATTTATCCTTTTGACATTATTTTTTTAGAGTTTGTATAATTATAAGCTAGTTTTTTATGAAACATTTATCATTGATTTGAATACATATCACTATACTCATAGCAGAGCCATATACAATCTAGGATATAATAATGTGGTTACATAACAAGACTTTATTCAAAACCTTTATGGTGACAATGTAGTTTTTTAGGTTAATCCTTATCCTCCTTACAACACTCAATCTAGGTAACAATTCTAAGATCCTCTAGCTCACTATTTGATCAACACACCTCCATATTCATAGCAAAATTAATAACAAACAAAATAATACCTTGCTATCATACCATCGATTGTAGACCAAGTTAAATAAAAACCATGCTATGTTATGATTCCATCAACATATGATCCATATTTTTTTATTTTCAATTACTTGAAAATAAGGAAAATGTTTTAATTTAGGGGCTAATTTTCTAGCAGACTTCCCCCACAAAAATTTGCCTAGTTTTGTTATAGTGCCTTATAACATGCCTTACAATCAAACCATCGAATAAGCCTATTATATCAATCTTTTAGTGCTCGTGTTGATGACATACCAAGATCCATGTATTTTTGTCACAAGAAAAGGCTTCATGAAGGACCAATTTATATAAATGTAGATAACATATCAAACATATTTGAACATAGCACATACTTTTACTAACATGTCCATGTCAAACATTCCTCTCATAAAGTTAGCTCCTTCAATAGGAGTGTTAATTGAATTATCAGGCCAAGATAGTTCATGTATATACCAATTCATGCAAATCACTTCAATTATAGACATGTTTAAAGCCCCATCTATTAAATAAGTGCTTACTACTTCTATGTAGATGAATGTGCCAAACACAGTGGATAACATGTAAGTGTTGTTTAATCTAGGCCAAAGTGGTTTAATTAAATAAACAACTATCCCATGACAAGTGCCTTTAGTTAAAACCATGAGTGGCTCATAATAATAGGGAGCAAGAACTTCTACCCCCAACCATAACAAGCTACCTCTAATCCTCAACTAACTTCTTCATCAAGCATGTAATCTAAAGGATTAAGTAGTTAAATTCAAACTAGTGCCTTACCTCAACAAAATGTAATGAATGTTACTCCACCACAATAGGTGATGACTAACATTACATAGCAACAAGCATAATCCAATTTACCAAAGCTATAAATATCAAGCATTTCACTACCTCAATACTGGATGACTAATGTTCCACCTCATCAAGTAGTAACAAGTATATCTCTTTAGTCACAAATGAACATGCCTTCACAAACATTTCCCCACCAATAATGTATGTCTATTAGTTAGCTATAAATGTCTAACACTCTAAAAGAATCTAATTCAAAACAAGTGTTCACACAACCAAGAGGTGCTACTATTCAACAAGTGCCAATCAAGAAATAATTTCCTTTCATTCTAAACATGTCATAAATTCAATGATAGGGTTTTATTTCACAAGTTCCCCTTATTCAAATTGGTTTTATTAGTCGATAGAAAGTTGTTACTCAACCTCAGTAGGCAAATTACTTCACCTAGAGCTATATCCATCCATCTCAACCACATTTCCCTTAAAATCAGGGATATATACCAACTCCAAACTTGAATATTGCACCTCAATGCATGCAATTTCAACAAGATCATCTTAATCCATGGATGCATATTCTTGGTCAGTTACCTAACCAAACCAACATTCCATAATAAACCATGCCTCCATTATACACTGATCGAGGTAATCCACCATTGCCCACCTAGCCTCTACCTTAGGCCAATATTCCATCCAATTTCCTAGCACATTAACTATAATAAATAAAGGATGGCATTCCCACCATTCAAGCTGAGAAGCAAACCAAGAAGTTTAATTTGGATGAAATGTGTTCATACCCATTCAACATGGAGTATCTACAAATACCATTTCCTCCAGGGTATGAACCACTAATGTTTGAAAAATACAAGGGTAAAGGAGACCTTAAGGACAATTAACAAAATTATTTATTGTTTGCCATTTAGTTGCTTAAAATGGCATATACCTCATACTTTTGTTTCTTTGGAGTCTAGCAGGACAAGATTTGAAATGGTTCCTAAAATTAATGAAAAACTTAGTATCTAATTTTGATGACATTTCAGATAAGTTTGTGCAACATTTATCCTAAAATCTCAAATATGAGATTTCATTGGTAGATTTGACTCAAGTGAAACATAAGGTCGGTGAAAGTTTTCTAAGATATTTATAATGATGGAGAACAATTGCTATCTGCTTCATCCATAGCTTACTATATAAATACTTAGCCTTTGTGTTTACCAAAAATTTACACAATGAGATATCCTACCATCTAGAGCTACAACACACTTTCAAGGAGATCATTGACAAAGGTTTACTGATAAAAAAGGTCCTTATTAATAAAGATATTATAAAGCTTACCTCATCAAATCAAAATCATAACCAAAACTAAGGAAACAACCAAAATATGAACTAAAACCAAGTCCAAGTGTAAGTGTCAGCACCAGTACAAGCCATTAATTACAAAAATCCAAGTAATTTAATCATAACAAGAATGTTTTTGACAATGGAGTAACCAATTCATGACATGTCCAAATGTTGTAAACACTATCTACTTAATCCACATTACAAATACAAATTAATCCTCACCAACAACTCATTCAACAAGCACAACCTTCACATCAACCTAGACCAGCTCAACAAGTGTAATAACCTTTGCCTTTATAAATCCCTCCTCTAAGGATAATGTACCTACTCATCACACCTTTAGTGACTATAGACACTAGAAAACCACACACACATTCCTAATTTTTGAAATGCCTTAGACTTCTCTTTCACTTATTTTGACTACACTGATAAAGTCAAAATAACTTATCTTGAACTAATCCCTTCACCTAACCCATTTGACCTAACCTTACCTTAGGTCTAGTTAGCCATTTAGCTAACTTAACTTACCTTGTTAACCCTATTAACCCTCACCCTAGATTATGTTGGTTAGTTTATTAACCAACTATCCCTTTCACCCTAACTGACCTTAACACCATTTTCACCCCTTTCACCCACTTTTTAACCCACTTTTGTTTAGTACCTCAACTATCGATGGTTAAGGCAACCATCAATGATTACCCTAACCATTGATGGTTAGGTCCTCAAGCTGGTAAAACATCATCAACTATTCTTAAGGAAACTAGGAACAAAATTTAATACTTTTTCTCTACTTCATCCTCTAACACATCACAATGCCTCTTTATTCATCATTCTTATCTTCTTACTCAATCACATTTTACTTATAAAAGGAAGTGAGCAAGAGGAGAAATAGATCCACAAAATCAATATCTAAAATCTACATTAAGGCTATATTCATACAGGTACTCAAGTTTTCTAGGTATTTGAAGATTCTTCACATAGGTTTCTCTAGTAGCCACCAACCCAAACCTCTGGTGAATTTATTCTAGCTCTCCTTTCTATACCGCTATGCTACAAAAATCATTTCAAATTAGGTTAGCTATTCATTTATCTTTCTTCATTCTACTTGGATATTCCCATCTAGATCTTACCTCCTTACACCCTTCCAATATCATTCTTATTATTTTAGACCATTTGAATTTTTATCCTATCATTACCAAATCTTGAATAGACCTTCTACATCAGATTGAGCTTGATCTCACCCCTCTACCCATAGACCTTTATGATATTACTAATCTCATTAGGTAATTGTCGATGGTTACCCCTAACCATTGATGCTTGCCTAACTGGTGATGGTTACCTATAACCACCAATAGTTAGCCCTCTGACCCAAGACCCTCATCTTTCTACCATTTAACCATACCCTTGACTAGACCTTGTTTTCCCATTTTTTGTACCATGCCAAGCTAGAATAGACCAAAATAGAATAGAACATTCATTTAGTAAATTAACATCTCTTTTGTGAGTTTATTATATCTTTAGCTTACATTATTAAAGTATTCATTTTTGTTACTTTCATGTATACAACTTTCCTTTCCTTTTTTTTAGCATTAACTTGTATCAGAGAGTGGATTAATAGCCTCCATAGATAGCTCACGCTTTCTTAGATCTAGCCCTAGCTAGGCAATCCACCCTTCCTCTTTATCTAACAAACATGCTTTCTTTGAGTGATTTCTTATGTAAGTCATCTTCCCCTAGCCAAATGAGAGTTCTCCACATTATCTAGTTCATGCATGCATTTCTACCAGGTTTTTCTACCATATCTATTTTACCCTTTTCCATAGCATTTATCTCTTTATTTCTTCTTAGTTATAAAAGTGAAAATTATAGCATAAGAATTTTGGCATGCCCGGTGGGACACTAGTTCCTTTTCTTATTTATTTTATGATCATTTAATGAAATCTAAAAATTTATTATGGATATAAAGTAAATCTCTGCATCTATTGGTTTGCTTGTCTTAATTATCTCACATAGTTTAATTAAAGGCAACATCATTGAACCTTAGATCACTTATGTTACACAAACTAAACCTTATGACAAGGCCTAACTATGATTTCATCACCTAGTAGATTACCTTACCCTTTTTGGTCATCCTACTTGGAGGTCATTACCGAGAAGAGGACCAACTCAGTTCTCTAGATGAGTATAAAATCTGAAAATGATATATCAGTTAATCACTCTATCTCAATTTTAGGTGTGTGAAGTGAGGGGAAAAAACCCCAATAACAAGCCACGTACTTGTTTTTAGTACATATTTTCTTTAAGAACCATAAAAAACCTGAAAACAACCTTAAACTTCTCTTCTAGTACCCACTCTACAAGACAAGTCTTATAACACTCTTTCACAACCTAAGGCATATGCCAAAAGTGAGATTAAAATGAATCCTAAATTTAAATGTACTTTTAGTATATGCTTTTGTTTCTTTACTTTCTTATTGTCTTCTCTTTGTGTGAGTTATAAGAAACTTACTTTCCATTATCTTATCTTTATCTATCTTCTCTCCATTTACTTTGTTCAATGGAGAACCCTCCTATCTTATCTCCTAGAGATCTTAAATTTACTAGGGTCATGGAGAACAATCAACCCACCTTAGTGAGATATATTACATCATGAGCCACTTGTGATCTTGATATTACCTATGATAAAACCCATCTCATTTATCAACAACCATCTAATCATTACCTCTACCAATACACAACTCATCAACACTTTCAACCTCAATCACTTGACCCTTATTATAGCCAAACCCAACCTCAAACATTTAAAAATAACCCATATTTGGGTTACTCATTTCAACCCACATCTAAACCCCCTCAACCTCATCAAAACTTTAATCACCCTACTCCCCCTTCACTCTAATCTCCTAACACCACTTTGTGGGGACCTTTTCCACTTCAAAATTGGGATCATGTTGGTCACTTCACCAACAACTCCCAACCCAATCTTACCCACAACTAATTTTATTCTATTAATTACCCATCAAATCTCACCCCCAACCAACCAAAAAATTGTCAACTACCACCTGAGCTACTTAAAATGTTATAGAATCAGCTTAACAAAATGGAATCAACCATTTCTAGTACCCATGACCCACCGACTCTCACCTATCATCAATCAAAATTCAATTTCAACCTTTCAACCACTCATCAATAGCCATTTCACCCTCCTCATATTCAACCAACAACTGCTTAACACTAATTCAACAATTATCCTAACCAACCCCAACTTTAGACTATTCAACCCCAACCATCATGTCAAACACTCCAACCCATTTTGGAGTAGTCTTCTTTGTCTCAACATCAAGACTTGGGATATATTATTTACTCTCAACCTAACCTCTCCATTCAATCAAACCCCTCAACTCACCCTTACACCTTACCTATCATTTTCTCCACCTTACCTTTCAAACTAACCCAGCCAACATACCACATGAACTATTTATTCTACCTCTTCCAACCATCAAACCAACCCTTACACCCAATCAATCAATCCTCATCTACATAAATTTTAAATCAACCATAACCAACCTACATCACAGCTAATACCAATTTCAACCCATTAAACCTAACCTTACCCACCTAAACCTAATCCAACCTCATTTCCCTAGCATTGGAGTAATAGAGGAAATTCCACCCAAACTACCACCCTTAACTTGAACCAATTAACCACTGATAAATAAACACTAATACCCCCTTTTGGATATGGAGGAAGTCATCCTCACCCCTCCTCAACCTTCATATTAGCCCACACTTCCTCCTTAAGATATTTTCCCCGTCTTTGACCACCCATGGAAGGAGAAAACTAGGGGGAACTTTCCCTCCATAAAACTTGGACCATTTATTAATTAGCTAACCATACCTTAACCAATTAACCCAACCTATTAACTAATTGACCTTCGACCATTTGGAGATCTTTTCTCCTTTACCCTACCAAACTAAACCATTTGGGGGATTTACTTTCCCCTCCTTTTTTTGGAGTTCCTTTCTCCTTTACCCTACCAAACCAAATCATTTTGGGGATTTACTTTCCCCTCCCTCTTTTTAGAGTTATTTTATCCTTTATCCTACCAAATTGAACCATTTGGGGGATTTACTTTCCCCTCATTTTTTGATTTCTTCTCTCCTTCATCCTACCAACCCAATTCAATTTGGGGGAATTACTTTCCCCAGCATCGATTCAAGGGAGTTACTTTCCCTAACAACTTGGGAGTCACCCTGTCCCTACCATTTGGAGATTACTTTTCTCCTTCTTTATCGACCTATTTGGAGGTTCACCTTTTCGTGTTTTATCTACCCATTTATAGGTAAAATTTCTCCTTCCCTTCCACTATGGGTTAATTCAAATTAGGGAAGCCCATTTTGACACCATCAACCTAACCATTAAGAGTCATTTTCTCCTCAACCTTTTTTTAAAATCACTCTCTCTACCAAGCTATCACCAATCTAATTCACCTCTTTTGTCCATCTCAATCCCTTCCATGCTTAACTAAGTATCAAAAATTAGCTGGGGGACATCCACTCTCTTGATGGACATCAACCATTTTTACAAGAATAAATTTGGGGCATATAAAACCTCAACCTCCTCAAATGACTTTTTTCCTTTACACATTTTTTCTTCAATTAAACCAAGTTCCTTGTCACCCTGGTGTCTAACTTAAACTCATCCCTTGTTTCTTATCACCTTCATCCCCTTCCCTTTAAAGACAACTAACTAAAATAATATCATATGATTATACATCATAGAACTTTACCTAATCATAAGCATGGATACCATAGCTCTACCCATGACATGATCCTCATGGATACTTTTCATCCCTTTTTCAGATGGAATCCCATGATCATCGTCTCTTAAACCATTTTAACCATTCATCCTTATTTGACTTCCTTATGTTATGGCTTCACCTCCATAAAGTAAAACCTCTAAACCTACATAAACTTGTCCATGTCTAAAAACTAGCATTTATACCTTTTGGGATACCAAAATAATATTTTGGGTCACAAACTATTTCCAACAAATGCAAACTGATCCCTTGAGGGATAGTTGCCCCATATCTATCTTGCTTAAAGAATAAACTACTCCCTCAAAGGATAGTTATCAAACTTGAATAAATAATAAACTTATACCACTCCCTCAAAGGATGGCTAAGTCAAAAAAATTAAAAATAATCATTTTAAGCTTCTTGCACTGATCAAATTCACAAACTTCTCAAAAGCAAGAGCAAAAAGGAAAAATAGACCATTTTACAAAAGTAATAAGGAAAAATAGACCCTTTTGAAAAAGAAATACAAGTATTCTAAAGAAAGTTGTACTTAGTTTTCCCTCTTTTTTATAACATTAGTATACTTTCCATATCGATTAATCTACATCTAGCACACGACATGGATTTTTCTATCATGGATCTTAGGTCACCTAGAGAAGGAGCAAGGCATCCCCACAATAAGGTCACTCATTTTTCTTCACCCATTGCTTATCACCCACTAATATTTATCCATTTCCTCTTTTATCCTCAAAAAATCAAGGATTTGAGCTTAATTGACACCATGTGATCAATATACCTTATTTAACCATCAAAAAACAAGTAAAGTAAAATCATGACAGGGGTTTTATGTTCATAAACTCGTCCATCTTTCCCTCATGGTCTTTGTCAATTAGAACTTCTCTTCCTCTTCCTTATACTTTCATGACTACTTAGGAAGTCATGTCTTTCCCCTCTTCAAACATTAGAACCAAGCCATCTAATTAACTACTTAGAAAATCTTCCCTCCAAATCCAACATGTGGTATATCTAATTGGGTAAACCTATTCGAAATCCACCCAAGTTTTAACCATTTGGAGATACTCCTCTCTACATGCCTATTTGGGAGTCACAATCTCCCTAATCCTATGGATATGTCCCTTTCCCTATCTACCATTAACCATCAACCTTTTGACCCAACCCTTTTGGAGGGAATTATCTTTCCTTCCTCCTTCACCTAACTAATTATGGGAAAATACTCTTTCTCCACCCCTTTTTGAAAATACATCATACTCTTTCATTTTTTTATATCATGGGTTCATATAGACATATGTCTCATGATGTTCCTACCTTACATAACACAACCTTCAACCTATTAAATTAACGAATTAATGAAAACTATCTTGGAGATTACTTTCTCCTTCTTTCCCTCACATTTTGGAGTGTACTTTCCATTTGACACCACCTCTCTTTAATCTACATTTACTTTCATCTTTTAATATTCAACCAAACCTAAAACCAAACAAGGCCTCTATCTTGGAGATTCCTTTTCCATCATTTAGTTCTTGGAGAGTTTTATTCTCCACCCTCTATCAACCCACTTTCTTCAATTGAAACTAACACTACCTTCAACCAAACCCAGACCATGTGGTATGTCAAATTGGGGAAACTCATTTGAAAATCACCTCAACCTATTTAGGGAATTTTATTCCCCAATATTTTTAGAGATTAATCTTCTCCTTCTTCCTTCGTCTTTTAACAATCATCTAATTAGAACTAGAACTACATACGACCTAGTGTTTTTGTTAGATACTATATCCATAAAACTATGTAGGCAGCGTCCACTTACCTAGTGCATTTGGAGTTAGCTCAGCCACCCCTTTTTTAACATACCTTTCGCCCAACCATTGATCATTATCTTTTTACCCACCTTTTACCATTTACCATTTGGAGATATCTTTTCTCCATCCTTTTTTGACCTTTTTGGAGACATCATCTGTCTATCTTTCCCACTTGGGTGAACTACATTTGGCCTAAAGTTTTTTGTTAGATATTATGTCCATGGAACTATATAGGTAGTGTTAATTTTCCTAGTGCATTTGGAGTCATCTCACCCATCCCTTTCTTTTCAACCATCAACCATTAAACATTATCCTTAAACCATTACACCATGCCCATCTCAATGTTGACCATTTTTAACCTAAACCTTTTGCATCTTTTTTTGATGACATTACTGTGGTCTTTTTGACCATACTAACTAACTTTGCCATGTTGAACATTTGAATATTTTTCACTTAGTGTATGACTAAAATATTGGAGTCCTCCACAGGATCACTTCTAATTTTAGATACCCACACATGGGATCACTTTTGAATTTAGATACCCACACAAACATGGATCCATTTTTCTTAGAAGGCTAACAAGTGTACCTATCCATCACAATATGGTCATGTGGTCTATTAGTCACCTATCTTTTTAGTGTTGAGCTTATTTTTACCAACATTGACATCTTTAGTCTTTATGTGATCTTAGCTATCACATATTTGTCTCATCTTGTGTGCATGTTTATTTTACAAATGCCCAACTTTGAACCACCCTTTAGTCACCCACCTTTGTGACTAACCATATACCATTCATCAAAACTGACCTAATTCAACTTTCCCTCATTATCACTTAGTTTGGGGGGGAACTCCTCCCATACTTGGGGCAAAATTACCTTAAACCAACCTTCAACCAAATGATCTATTTTTGTTTTACATCTTGTAGATATAATCTATATAATAAAAGGGGAAAAATGTAGACACTAGAAAATCACACACATGGTCCTAATTATTGAAATGTCTTAGAATTTTGTTTCACTTATTTTGAATACATTGATAGAGTCAAAATAACCTATCTTGAACTAATCCCTTCACCTAACCCATTTAACCTAACCTCACCTTGGGTCTAGTTAGCCACTTAGCTAACTTAACTTACCTTGTTAACCCTCTTAACCCTCACCCTAGATTATGTTGGTTAGTTTACTAACCAACTAGACCTTTTACCCTAACTAACCTTAACACCATTTTCATTGTTTTCACCCACTTTTTATTTATTTGGTACCTTGATAGCTAATTATTAATGCAACTATTGACAATTACCCTAACCATCAACGATTAGGTCCCTGAGATGGTAACACATCGTAAATTATTGCTAAGGTAATCAAGAACAAAATTTTATACTTTTTCTCTGCTTCATCCTCTAACACATCACAACACCTCATTACTCATCATTCTTATCTTCTTGCTCCATCACCTTTTGCTTATAAAAGGAAGTGAACAAGAGGAGAAATTGATCCATAAAATCAATATCCAAATTCTATATTCAATCTATCTTTATATAGATACTCAAGTATTCTGGGCATTCAAAGATTCTTCACACAAGTTTCTCTAGCAACCACCAACCCAAACCTATAGTGAATTTCTTTTAACTTTCTTTTACATACAGTTATGCTGCCAAAATCATTTTAGATCAGGTAAACTATTCATTTGTCTTTCTTCATTCTACTTGGATATTCCCATCTAGATCTTACCTCCTTACACTCTTCCCATCTCATTCTTGTTAGTTTAGACCCTCTACCTTTTCATCTTATCATTACTAGATCTTTAATAGACCTTATGCATTAGATTAAGCTTGATCTCATTGCTCTACTCATAGACCTTTCTGAGATTCCTAGTCTCATCAGGTAACCACCAATGGTTTCCTAACTATTGAGGATTACCTATAGCCATCGATGGTTATCCCTCTAACTCAAGACCTTAATCTTGATAACATTTAACCACACCCTTGACTAGACCTTATTTTCCCATTTTCTATACCACGCTAGACCTAAATAAACTCAAACAAAACAAAACATTCATTTAGTAAATTAGCATCTCTTTTGTTATTTTATTATATATTTATCTTATATTTTCAAAGTATTCATTTATATTACTTTCATGTATTAAACTTTCCTTTATTTTCTTTTAGCATTAACTTATATCAAAGAGTGGATTGACAGCCTCCATAGATAGCTTATGCTTTCTTGGATCTAGCCCAAGCTAGGCAATCCACCCTTCCTCCTTGTCTAACAAACAAGATTTATTTGAGTACTTTCTTATGTATGTCATATTCCATTATCCAACGAAGAGTTCACTTTATTTGGTTCATGCATGTATTTCTACCAAGTTTTTCTACCATATCTATTTTACCCTTTTCCATAGATTGTATCTCTTTATTTCTTCTTAATTATAAAAGTGAAAATTTTAGAATAAGTAGTGACCTTATAAATCCTATTTAAGATGTGTTACATAAGTTATCCATTACTAGTATGATTATTTAGCTGATTTTAAATCACTATCTGGAGGGCATTCCTTATCCAGATTCATATAGACAAAATTAATTTTATAAATACCATTGGGTTAATGGGCATAATTTATGTCTTTGTGTGTAGATCAAGCACCTTATTGAAAATATGTTATAAAATAGGGAGATAACATTGGATAATATAGCTTTTACAATTAATCAAAACATGGGTATTTATCAAAATTCTTTTCCACGACATAATAACAACCAATAATAGCAACAACCAAGGCTAGAACAATAACAACAATAATATCAATAACCGAGACAACAATAAGAATACTAAAAATAATAATAATGTCAACCAAATGGATAGAACTAAGGATAGAATAAAGCCAATACCTAATAAACATACAACACAATTTCACATGATTACAACAAAGTTGTAGGTCATCTTGTGGGAGGTCATGTTTTTACCATTACCATTAATCTAAGACCAAGTACTAACTGAATATAACCATTACTAACTAATTTCAATCAAATAACCTATACCAGTGATCCTTCCTTGACCTAGGACTATATACATGCCTACCAATAAGTAGATATTACTACCTTTGGACCTCATATTGATAACTTGCCATTTCCTTGTGATCACATACAAGTACACTAACAACTAATACTTATCCTATATGGCCCCTCACCACCATCATTTCTTAGTAACCATGGTCCTGTATCTAATCCCAAGTGTACCATCACAACTTTACAATCAATATTACCATTCTAGGCCCACAACCATCTACCACCAAACCCATCCAACCCACCATTTTGGTTAGGAACAAGCTATATACTACCATAAATGAAAATATGTTTGATATTGTGGAAAAAATTCAAAATATGCCCACACAAATTTATATTTTGGATTTGTTATATACATTTACCATCCACAATAACATCTTAACAGAGTTCCTTAGCCAATCCCAACTACCAAATGACATATCCCTAGATAAATTCCAAGACTTGGTTGGACATCTAGCCCCAAGACAATAGTTAACCTTTGACCAAAGTGATATGTCATCCCTCAACACTCTCTATAATAATCCATTATACATTGAAGTTGTCATAATGTGATACAAAGTGAAGTGTGTCCTCATAGACAATGGATTAGGCCTAAATATTGTGTCTCTAAATCTCATCAGCATTTTGGATACACAACAACCAATCTCCATCCAAAAATGATCATAATTAAGGCCTATGATAATGAAGAATAATAATCACAAGGCATCATCAACTTACCAATTATCATTGGGATTTTAACCCATGATACATTATGGTATGTGTTATACCTAGACCTATCATACAATTTGACTTTAGGTAGACCTTGGATACATGAAATTTGTGCAATCCATTCAACATTTCACTAGTATATCAAGTTCTCTCATTTAGGCATAAATGTCACAATTCATAGAGATTTTTATTCCTACTAACATTACAAGCATTTGGAGGTTGAGTATGAAAGATATAACTACCATTTTATCTTGAATCTAGTTCCCAAAAAGGAAAAGGGGAAAGAAATTCTTGTTAATTTACCAGAGGCCAATTGTATAGACCCTGATACCCTTGATTTATCTTCCCATGTGCCCCCTCTTGAAATGTCCAATCATTTTACCATCACGAATAATGGCCCAAGAGAGTATTTTATCCATGATACATTCCACATTACCAAGCTTACATAAAACCCTAAGTCCTTTGTAAGACATAAAGCCAAGCCACCATACATGGAATGAAAATGAAAAGCCAAAATGTATTATCTATCTCTTATCATTTTCACATCAGCCACTAGCTAAGAACAAGACCCATTTATAAATGATTAATCATGGTTATATGATGAAAAATTGGTTGATTGTTAAAAAAATTCTAAATACCCCATTCCTAATAGGATTATAGATAATCACATCTATCAAGGAGGAGGTCTTAGGCCAAATCAATAGGGAACACTTGAGCCAATATCAATAACTCGATACAAAAGAGCCTATGGTCTTAGATTTAAACTATCTATGGGTGACCCCACATATATTATTCATGTTCCAATGCCAATGACTAGTGATGATGATGCCAACAACAAATAAATTTTTTATCATAGTATTTATGAAGACCTAGCCAATACCAATATGTTTGACACCCATGCCATTAGTACTCTTACCTCAGTTAACTGACACAATCTACTTCTTGTATATCACCCTCAACTTATAGCCTAGGACCAAAAAACATCCACCACGCATGTCAAAGAGTTTGATAATGATGAGGCCTTTTTCAAATTTTTAGGCCTAAGAGATAATGTTATATTGGAAGATGATAAACAACGATTCTCAATCAAACTAGATCTTGTAGCCTATTTTGGAGAATGGGTGAACACCCTTAGCCATAAATAAATAAATAAAACATTGAGGTCCTAGAGTGAAAACCTCTTTGAGACACTTTTGGACCAGGGTAAAAGAAAAGAGAAAGGCTAGTCTTTTGGTGAAAACCTATTTTAGGTGCCATTAGATGGGGGTGTTTACCCTTTATCAAACATAGTTCAATAGACCACAAATGATGAAATTTACTATGGATCCAAGTTCAATTATGAAAAACATCATGCCTTCAACCAAATAATTCAATAGTATCTAAAAGTGTTTATTGCATGGCCATACTTACCATTGGGATATTCTTATTCATCTTTCCTAGGGGAACTTGAAGATCCAATATAAATAGAGTACTTTGCCTTTATAGGCCAATTCCAATCATTACCAACCATTTTAGAAGATGGTTTGACTCTTCTTGTGGAGGACACTATAGAAGTCAAAATCAAGAATCCATATGACCTAAAATGGATAAAATTAGGTATGTCCCTCACTAAGGATGAATGTGACATCTTTACAACCCTTTTGATGGAATTTGTTGACATATTTTCTTGGGCATACTCTGACATGTTAGGTTTGGACACTGACTTAGTTGTACACCACCTTGTTTTAAATTTTTATGCCAAAACTATGAAGTAGGAATTATGCAAAATGCATCCTCACATTATTGTATTAGTAAATAAAGAGTTGTAAAAACTCTTATAAGTGAGATGTATTTGACTGATCAACTATTTAGAGTGGATCTCAAATGTTGTGTCAATCAGTAAGAAGATAGAAGGAATCAAAATTTGCATTGATTTTTTAGATATAAACAAGACCTACCCAAAATATGACTTTGTTATATCAAATATTAAAATGATATTTAACTCCAAAGTTAGGTACAAAATGCTTTCACTCATGGATGGATTCTCAAGATACAACTAGATCAGGATTGCACTCGAAGACCAATTTAAAACAACATTCACCACTTCATGGGGAACATTTTGTTATCAAATAATTCCATTTGGTCTTAAAAATACTAGGACCATATACCAAAGAGCCATGACCCTTATATTTCATGATATGATGCATGCCATTGTTGAAGACTATGTCGATGACATACTAGGAAAATCAAAGATCATGTCCAATCATCCAACAACACTATGAAGAATATTTGAAATATTATATGAATACAAGGTCAAACTCAATCCTAAGAAGTAAAATTTAGGCTTCATCATCTCCCACTAAGGCATTTAAGTTGACCCTACCAAAGTACAAGCCATTACCTAGATGTTACAACCTTATAATTTAAAGTAGCTTCATAGTTTATAAGGCAAGATCCAATCCATCAGACACTTCATATCTTATTTGGTAGAAAATTTCCATCTATTTACATACTTGTTGAAGAAAGGTGTCATGTTTCATTGGGATGATGAATTCCAAAAATCTTTTAAGTGTCTAAAGTACTATCTTACCAATCTGCCTATTTTATTGCCACTTATAACAAGAAAGTCATTCTTATTATATCTATCAACCACAAAAAATTCCCTAGGATAAATTTATCTAAATATGATGATAATTAGAAAGAAAATTTTGTGTACTATCTAAGCCATACACTATTTTAATATGAACACCATTATACACCCATTAAAAAGGCTTGTTTAACTATGGTCTTTACAACTCATAAACTATAATATTACATGTTAAACAACAAGACCATAGTTATTTCAAAACTAGATCCACTCAAGTACCTACTATTCAAAATATCTTTAAAAGGTTTCATGGCTAAATTTATGATGCTTCTAAGTGAGTTCAATATAGAATACATCAACCAAAAGTCCATCAGGGGACACATTCTTGTCAATCAACTTGTTAAAGATCCCCTTGTAGATATCAAACCACTGACTTTTCAATTCCCAAATGAGTCCATTATGACCATCATTGAAACACATCTTGAGGAGTAGCACTAGAAGCTATATTTTTATGGATCATTCATAACACATGGATTGGGTTAGGCCTATTGTTTATTACACCATAGGGGGAACTTATCCTTAAATCATTTTGTATCAGCTTTCTTTGTACTAACAACATGGCTAAATAGAAAAAAATTGTTTTATTACTTTGATAGGTAATTCAATAAAATATTTATCACCTCACAGTTATGGTGATTCTTAGTTAATCATCAATCAAGTTACATACCACTTTTAGACAAAAGATACAAGCTGGTGCCATATAAGGCCATGATTGACACTCTCAAATAGTAGGTTGTCGACATATAATTTAAACTCATACCAAGGGTCAATAAAAAAATATCAAATACCATGGCCACCATTCACTCTTTGATTCATCATACTAAAAAGGAAAAATAATATTAATTACTAAATAAAAATCTTCTAGCACCTACAAATGAACCTTCAATCATCAAAATGATCAGTGATATTGTTTGTCCCAACTTTGTATGGTATATAGACCTCTTTACCTACCTTCATGACCATATTATTTTGCTAGACCTATCATGCAAACAAAAAAATGTCTTTACCCACCAAGCCTCATGATATACCTTACTTAGACCAACCCTTTACTTCTGTAGCTTTGATGTAACTGTGCTTCATTATTTAAATTTGGCAAAATCAGCATTGGCGTTATGAGAAGTTTAAGAAGGATTATGTGGATCCCACACTAATGGGTCCATCCTAGCCAAAAAGGTCTTATACACTGGGTATTATTGGCCAACTATGAATGTATATGTAGCTATTTATGTCAAAAAGTACAACAAATGTCAAACACATGGTAATTTGATTCATGTTCCAACCAAAATACTAAAACCAATGCTTACATCATGGTCATTTGTTACATGGGGCCTTGATATTATTTTTAATATTAACCCAACCTCATCTGATGGCCATAAACACATCCTTACTACTACAAAATATTTCACTAAGTTGATTGAAGTTATACCCCTCACATGAATGGAAAGCAAATTTCTAAATTCATCTTTAACCATCTCATCTACGAATATGGTATCCCATCTAAAATTATATTTAATAATGGTATATCATTTAAAAATAAGGATGTCAAATCCCTATGTGCCAAGTAAACATTACTCAACATTTTGTATTACCTATTACCCTTAAGGTAATGACCAAGCTTAAGCATCCAACAAAATCATTATCAACATCCTTAAAATATTGTTAATGATGTTGGTTGTGATTGACACCTCTAAATATTCTGCATCCTATGGGCATACCACACTAATTACCATACCTCAATAGGAACCACTCCATATTACCTAGTTTATGACATTGAGCCTATTCTTCCCATTGAGATTGAATTACCTTATTTATGAATTTCTTTGAAACATGTTTTAGACAATGAATCTTACTAAGTAGCTTGACTATAAGAGCTATAGTTACTTGAAAAATTCATGGCCATAGTCAATAGCTTTCAATCATATCATAAATGAATCTATGGCCACTATAATTGATGGGTTAAACATAGAGAATTCAAACTTAGTGATCTTATTTTTAAAGAAAACTAATATAATACCATAGTCAAGAAGAAACACAAGGGTAAGTTTAAACCTAGTTAGATAAGCCCCTATATCATTATTAAAAATTATGGACATAGAACATATAGGCTCACTAGACTAGATGGGGATAAAATTGATGAGCTAATGAACATTATATACCTTAGTCATTACTTCACTTCAGGGATCTAAAGTATTATTTATGAGGCCCATTTCTATTGTACCATAATATCAACATTCTTATTTATACCATACCATTCTATTGTATACCATTCTACCATACCTTTTCTATCGACCAAAGTTATTTTAACCCCTCCTACCTAACCCATTTGACCTTATTTCCATTTCATTAGTTCTTTAGTCATATGATTTAGATCAAGTTTTTGTATTTGATTCAACATTATAAACAACAACCATTTTTGGAGTAGTATGAAAGTGGTTTGTCAATTACATCCTTCATTCCTTGTTTCTTTCCATTCACATACTCTTGATTATAACTGCCTTTGGGAAAATTAGATTACCACCATCATGCTACTAATTATAATTATCTATGGGTAAATTAGTGTCATTTACTGATGCCATTATTTCCTAATTATAAATGCCTATGGTAAAATTAAGAATAACACCTTTATAATGACTTAAAGTGCCACCTTACCCTTCTTATGTCATACTTTTCCATTTGCCTACTTTCCCTAGTTTATTAATATTTTTCTGCCTAGTCAGATTCCTTTGTTGTTATATAAAACTATAGTGACCTGAGGTCCCATCTTGGGACTATGTATGTAGTAGTTGATTCCCATTGAGGTTAGATTAGTTACCCTTTTCCATGCTCTTATATTTTTTAAAAAAATTCAATTTTAAATGCTCTCTCCATTTTACAAGCACTTTTAAGTTTGAACGACCTCACCATTTTATGAGCAATCTTAAGTTTCAACACTCTCTTTATTTTGTGTGTTTGACCATTCCATATCTCATCATTCTTGATCAAGTTGAGATAATTCAAAAATTCAAAAAACATTTTTAAAAGATCTTCAAAAATCCTAAAAATCAAATTGACCACTTCTTTGCCTTAAGGATTTTGGGATCCCTCACTATTTCACAACAAACCACTTGTCATTTAGTTTCCCCATCCTTATGGGCCTAATGTCCCATGATTTCAACATTTTTCAAGCCCATTCCCATATTCCTCTACACCACAATCATGTTTTATTCTCATCATTTTCTTCTATCCTATTTCCTAGGATAACTACATTTGGCCTAAAGTTTATGTTGGACCCTGCATCCATAAAATGATGTAGGTAGAGTCTACTTGCCTTGTAAATCTAGAGTCATCTTGGCTACCCCTTCCTTTTCTTCCCTCCCTCCCATTTTTTTGTTTGTTTTATTGTATCCTATCTCCTAGGGTCAATGTTCATCATCTTGTTTGTTCCATATTTGAGATAACATTGTACTTAACCATTTTTTTTATTTTATTTCATTTTATTCTATTAATTTTGTTTTATTATTTTTTTCTTAGTGTTTTATTTGGTTCATTCATTTGTTTGCCTATTTTTTCTTTCTTGTTGTGCCTTAATTCAATTTATGTGAGTTAATTGGGTGATTTATTGTGCAATGTTATTGAATTCATCTATTTCCATATATTAACATTATCATCATGGTTTTTATCATTGGTGCATTATTTTTAATTGCTTATTAGATCATGTGTTATTCCTTATGCATATTTCAGCTTAGTAATTATGGTCTTTTATATCATAATGCCTACCATCATATGTTATAGCAAAAATTAGCTTAGGAAATCTTACAAGCAATAAGGTTGCAATACTTCTCAATGGCACCTAAAAAATTCCTAATCTACCCAAATCATTCCCAAATATAGAGTAATTAAATCATGAAATAATTTTAATCCTTTCTAGTTAGGACGTGCATAGCCATACTAGTAGGTTGCCCAAATTCATATTTCTCCTTTGAACTAACTTAATTTTACTTCATTAGTATAGATTCAATATGTAAACCCCATTATCTAATTTTCCATCATACTCTCATCATTAGATCAATGATTATAACTGCCTCTAGGCAAACCATTGTATCTCATCCCACTTATGATACCGATGATTATAAACACCTTTGGATAAATTATTGTGTATTGTCCCACCCACAAAGCTAATGATTATAACCACCTATGGGAAAATCATTGTATCTCAATCAATTTGGATGTTCATGATTATAACTACCTTTGGTCAAACCATTATCTGTATCCACCCACTTGGGGTATGTTTCAATCCCATCAATGATTCTAACTACCTTTGGTAAAATCATTATTTTCCTTTTTAATGATTATAACCACCTTTGTATAAATCATTCTCTTATTACCATAATCTTTTTTCAATGATTATAACCACCTCTAGGAAAATCATTATCTTTATTTAATCCTCATTGTATTGATGATTATAACTGCCTATGGGCAAATCATCATGTTTGTCTACCCAAGTAGGGCAGCTCCATATGCCACTAATTATAATTTCCTATGGAAAAATCAATATTTTCCATCCAATTTTATATTTTTCATCCCATTATTTTCTTTCTTTCAAGGGACTGATAACTGACCCTTTTTGTCAATTGCTCCCTCGATGGGGCATCCAAAGCTCATCCATTACCATTAAAGTCATAGGTATACAGGACCTTTTCATTATTTGAGAAGATGTTATTCTATCTATAATTTTCAACACCTTCCCAAATAGGGGAAAACTATAGACATCTAAAATTGGCCATAAATGGCTTCCAACTAGAATTCAGATCAATTTATACCAACCATTACAAATTAAGCCTAGGAATCATTGAATATCCCAATTTTTTTTGCATCATTTATTAAATATCATAATCATGTTGAGGCATCCCTAATTGGGGTATTATATCATATGCAATAATAACCTCTCACGGTTTCACCCCTAATCACCTTGTGGCATCGCAACTATCAATTTGGCCTAGATCTATTAAGTGGAGCATTTGCACACTTGATTAAATCTTGAAAGAGCTAAAATTCTAATCTAAATCAATTGATAAACAAAAAAAGATTAAATGCCTAGTTTAATTATCCATTTGAATTTAATTAATATCTAAAAAATGAAATTTATAAATTCAAAATATCTTAGCCTTTCATCATTGCCTTTACGAGTTGTCAAGCTCTTTGAAAATATCCTAAAATATCTAATTTGAGATCTATGCCTAGTAATTTCAAATCATAATTACTTGAAAACTATTAACTCTACTGGAGTTAGTTTTAACTCACCAAGGGTTATTTTGATTCCATTCCAATCCTAAACTCAACCTTAACTCACCATGCGTGAGTTAATTCCTAAGGCTATAAATACAAGGTCATGCCTATTAATTTTCAAGCTATTTTGGTACAAAGTTATTATGCTCAAATATATTCAACAAGCTTGTATATTATAGATTTATAATGCATAAATTCCATGCAATCAAGGTTACCATGCTCAAATATTAACCTAAACAATCACAAGCCAAGGTGCCAAGGAGAGAAGAAACAAACAACCTCCATTGTTAAAGACTTATTGATGCACAAGCCAAGCAAGCCATTCAACAAGTTCATTTGGAGCTCCCAAGGAAGGTAAAATATTTGTGTCTTTAAAATTTTTGTTGTCATTCATTTAGTTTTGTTATCTAAGCTCTCCCTAGTGTCTAGGCTAGAGGTGTTAGGATTTTAGTGTGTTTATTTCATTTGTTTTATGAGACTAACACAAGACTAACCTTCCCTCTATGTCAAATTCCCAGTTCACAGGAGGCAATATCTTGGGCACCTTTATTTTATTCATCTCTAGCAATATATAAAAAAGAGAACTATTTTTTGATGTTCACAAAGATATTACATAGATTTTTACTTATCCCTTAGACCATATTTTTATTGAGTAGTGGGTTCAGAAATGATAGAGATTATACACCCATCAAGAGGGTGTGTAACATGCAATGGAAGATCTCTTGTAGTTACAAATGTGAGACGATGAATAACATATGATTCCTCTTATTCTTGAGTCATTTCAGATTTGATAAAAAAATATTGGAGAAGAATGGTGACATGATATATTAGTGCAAGCACTTATAATAGGAATATATTGAGATTAAACATTGTTTATTACATCTTCTTTATTAATTCAAGATTTAATCAAAGTAAGAGTGCAATGAATAACATGTTGAATAATTATAAAAAATATAACAATAAATTTCATAATCCTATGCAATATATGAAAGAAAGATTTTGATAAGCTTATTTTTCACACCCCCCTCAATTTTTTAAAACTAATACTTTTCTACCATAGAGATGAATCAATCATAAATATTAAAACTATGTCGGGGACCTAATCAATTAGTAGTATATTTAGATGCATATTTTCAATTACATAAGTTGATAATGATTGGTTTATGAATTCTTATTTATATTTTAAGTGGTTTAAAAAAGCATAAATGGATGAATGAATAAAATATGAATATGTATCAATGATGAGTATTTATGATCAGTCATTTTGTTTTCCAATTGAATCATGATCAGATTACAATACAACATTTTTAATTTCAAATAGGGACACTTTATATGGTTTATCAAAATAGGAAGCATTATATGATTGCCATGATGTATTCATATATATACATTAACCTTTAACTAAGTATGGATTTATCATAAATAATTTTTGGATTAAGTTTTCAATTTTGATAGCTTGAATAGATTGTGGTAATCAATTTCATATTTTCATGGCAATATGCAACTTGGTTTGAGTAAGATAAGAATGGTATATTAATTGGTTTTAATTTGTTATTTCATTTTAAATTACAAGTATATAAATGGATTATCATGATTATTACATTTTGAGAAGTAATGTATTTTATGGATTATTAAATCAAATACATTATTTGATTTATCATGGATTTTAAGGTTTGACTATGAGCCTATATGGAATTGTCAGTTTCATACAGTAATCAGTTGCAAATATAGTTAAATTTTTTTGAAATGTTGACATGATTTAAGGTGGTTTGATATTGGATAAATTTTATCCTAAGGAATTTAAGCCTCCCAAAGAGTTATAAGTTTCTAACATTGTATCATGCTAAGGTCCTATTTTAATATCCTAAGTTCTAATGTTATCTAGTTTGATGGCCTTAATGATCACTCAAGACTTATTATTTTCAAAGTTATGAACTAAGGTTATATTTGATTCATAAAGATTTGGTATGATCATGAAGGATGTATGACATAATTTATAATTTCAAAGACATATTGAATAAATTTGTCGATTGGCAAGCTGATTTGGCAAGGTGAGTAGGTGAGTTTCATGGTATGTTAGCTAGAAAGGTGGGTTAATATGAAGCATGATTAATGCTTTGAGATATTTGAAAGATGATTTTGTATTTCAATAATTTAATGCTAGGTTTACATGCTTTTATTGTCAAAGATTAGTAAGAGGCTTAGTAGCTATCTTGGTTATTCCTAAGTTTGGTGTCTTCGTTAACTCGGTTGGTGGAATGTTAAGTTTTTTTTTTGGTTTTAGTGAAGCCAATGGAAATGAGGAATGTATGCATGGTAGTTATGTCAAAATACTTGGCTAAGAAATATCATAATTTTCATTATTTTGGTCATTTTTTGAAGCTTCCTTGTGGAAGTGTTAGTCTATCGATTTGGTTTTTGGAAGTTGTAGGTGGGATTTGTGAAAAAAAAAAGATTGCAAAAAAGTGCATACAAGTATGCCTTAAATAGAATGAATAAATTTTAAGGAATGTTTTTGAGTTGTTTTGATTAAGTTTTTGGTTTCTTAGAAAGAATATGGTTTCTGATCTGCATGTCGATAAGTTTTGATGAAGTTATTGGTTTAAATATGTGTATGTATGTTTTGAGAAAGTTGAATGATGCTTACATTTTAGTGGTTGAATATATCACTTATTTTCATAAGATATTGAAGTGAATGGATCTAATTTTTGATATATTCTTGATAGATGATGAGATAATAATATGTGGCTTTACTAGTTTGGTTTGAGCATGAAATTTGAGAATATATGAGGTTTTTCTAGTTAAATATGCATCCAATTTTGGCTTTTTATGAGTAATATAGATTATTATGGTGATTTGAAAATTCCATTTATAGTTTCAAAGGACTCATTGAAACTCTGGGTTTTATAAGGATGAACTCTATGTGTTTTATTTTGTGAATATGTCAAAGGGTTTGATGTTCATCTATCAAAAATAAGTGATAAAAGGATTAAGTTTAAGCATGCAAATATATTTTCATTCATAGCTTTTTATTCATGGGTTTTGAAGGAAAATCCTACATGGTTAATTTTTGGAAGTATAATGTGTTGAACTTAGAAATAATGGAAGTTTTTGTCTAGGTTTGAGTTTTAGTTTTTGAGGGTTTTATAATATTTAAATATTTGATGTTTCATTCTATTAAAACCATAGTTTATGCATATCAAGGTTTTGTAAAGGTGGAAATATTTTAAATTTGTTCTAGGCTTTTGTTCAAGCATTGGAAATAAAAGAACAATAAAGAAATAGTTATTTCTTAGTTCTAAAAATATGATTTAGAAGATATATCTAAGAATGAAAGGTTTTGTTTCATACTTATTGTTGTCTACATATTGTACAATGATATGATTTGAAACTCATCATTTTCTGTTTGGAGCCTCATTGAAAAGATTATGAGATGAGTTTTTTATAGATATATTATATGGATAGGATGTTAGTTGTTGGTCTATCGTGAAGATTTTTTTTGGAAATTTTTCCATTAAGATGTTCTAGGTTTCCCTATAAAAGTCAAATTGGAAGATATTGGAAAGATTAATGGTTGTTTGAAAGACTATGAAAAATTGGTTTAGTATAATGATGCATAATGTTTTTTATGTGAAGGGTTCCTATTTATTCCTATTGAAATTTCTTGAAAATGAATATGTTATACCCAACACAGCCCATTTTCCCATAAGAAAATGGTGACCCACTTTTTTAGACTATGGTCTTGACTTTGATCCCCTCTTCTATATGTTTATACAAAATCTAGGAGAATATTGATTAATGGCCTTTTTTCATACTTTAGCAGAGTAGCATTGGTATTGTGTTTTCATGGACTAACTTTCTTCAAGAGTTTTTGTCAGGCTTTGTGTTTTCAAACTTATGTTTTTGGGCTTTTCTCTTTATAACTTTTATTTTAGATGAATTGGTCTTTGGGGTTATTGTGTTGAAAATTTTGTCTGATGGAATTTGCTCTTCACAACATTTTCCCACAATAATTTTGTCAAAATAATTTCCTCGAATCAGAAAATTTCTTATGAAAATTCTTGATAATACATTTTTCTTGATAGAATTTGTCTATGACCCCTTTGAACCTACCCTTCAGCCTTCTGAGATTTCCCTTCAACTTTTATGAAGTAAATCTTTTAGGAATTTTATCATATAAAAATGCCCTCTGAAGTAGACCCTTCAGATTATTGCCAAAGTACACTTCAACATTTTTAAATTGCCCTTTAGAACTTTTGGAATGCCCTTTTTGCCTTGCCAACATACCCTTATTTATGCAATGTGTCCTTCAACATGTTTTTTGTGGTCATTTTTTTTGACACAATTCCTTCAAACCTTTTGTAATTTCCCTTCAACCACTCTATACCTATCCTTCAGGACTTCTATCCCACACCTTTACCTTTTTGAACCTTTTATTTGGATATTTTGATCGAGACACTTTCCCCTAACCAATGGAATTCTTTTAAACATTTTTTTTGAGATAATTGGGTCTTCAAGAGAATTGTTGCAAACATTTTGTTTGTAACAATTCCCTTAATAGAATTTCTTTAGGAATTTTTAAACTGACCCTTTACCTCCAACCTACCCTTCAAATTTTTTGTCAAGGACACATGCCCTTTGAAATTTTTGAAAATACCCTTTAGCCTTTCAAAAGTGCCCTTCAGAGCTTTTTTGGTAACCCTTCATGACTTTTTTAAGGACCCTTTCCAATCTAAATGTACCCTATGAATTAGACCTTTCAATAATTTTTGCTAATAAATAGATCCTTCATCTCTTTTTGAACATGCCATTCAAAATTTTTGTCTCAAGGATTTTTTTCCCTATGAGCCTACCCTTTGAGACTTTTGCCCTAGGCCATTTCCTTCATATTTTTTGTCTCAAACATTTTATCTGATGCAAAATCCTGAAACAATTCCCCCAAGGGCACATGCCTTTTAGCCATTTTGAAACCTACCCTTTGGACATTTAAAAAATGACCCTTTGGCCTTTTTTGAAGTGTCCACTTACCCTTTGGACATTTTAAAAGTGACCTTTTGGTATTTTAAATTGGCCACTTACCCTTTAGGACTTTTGTCCTAAGACCTTTTTCCTCTGAGATTTACCCTTTAGGACTTTTGTCCTAGGATTTTTTCCCTTCGACCAATTCCTTCGAGACTTTTGTCTCAAGCCTTTTATCCTTCAGCTATTTCCTTTGGAAATTTTATCTAACATATCATGACTTTCAGCCCTTTTGAGACCATCCCTTCAAGCATTCCTTTATATTTTTTATCTAAGAGAATGAGTCTTCAAGAGAATTGTTGTGGACATTTTATCTGAAACAATTCCCCTACATAGAAGTCTCAAAATAATTTTCCTGCAAAAATCTTGAAACAATTCTCCCACAACAATTGCCTCAAGACCAATACCATACTACCAAGTGGCACCTTTGCTTAGAGAGAATTTCATTATATTTTGACCTTAATTTAATATCTTAGACTAGGCATAAATTGTATTTTATTAATACTAAAACCTTAGGCTAAAATATTCATGCAGGGTTTTTTATACATATTTTTTAAAAGTATTATGGTAAGTCATTTTTTACTTATGTTTCTAGGAATAAGGAATCTCGAGGAAATGACACTTGTCTAATTTATGAGATTAAATTTAACAATCATATGGATTTCATTTAATGGTCATGAGGACATATTTTGATAGTCACAAGGATGTCATTTGATGGTCATGTAAACATCAAATTTAACCTTGGAAATGGTTAATTTATAGAATTAAATTTGATAGTTGTATGGACATCATTTATGGTCATGAAGACATTAGTTAAAGATCACACAAACATCAAATTTAACCTAATAAAATACCATTTGGATTTAAATCAAGATCTTATGATGCACATCCACTTGGGTCTATTTGATCGAACAATGTGAGAGTGAGTTAAAATGTCAAAGCTCCATGAGAGTGATAGTTGTCACCATCATAGGATCCTAGTGTATGTATCTAATGACCCATGAAAAGAATCAAGGAGCCTAGTACATAATAGCTCAAAATCCCTGAGTAGCTACCAAGTAGCATGCATATGAAGTTGAGAAAAATAGATAAAGATAAGTGTCAAACACATAGGATTCAATGAGCTAAAATCATGAAAATCCAATGAACCATGTTAACTCAAGAGAAAGTAGATCGACAATGTGATATCTACATGGACTTTTAAGAATCCTAGATTCAATAAGGTGTTGGCATGCATCATATTTTGAAAGATAGTAGGGCATTATGGATAGAATACTTAGATCTTTGGACACTTGAGATATATTTATCAATAGACATTGGGTCTCATAGTTAAGCTAGAGTATGAACATGCATGTTTTAATTTGAAAAACAAATATAAAAGTGAAGATCTAGATTTTATAAAAGGTGAAGGCAAGAATATAACATAGATTTTAGATTAGTCATGGATAACAGTAGTGCCACTAGTTTTAAAACATTGGTAAAGTGATTTTGGTCCTTCATGCATATGTTAGAGTTCCATTTGAAGGTGGCTAATTTGAAAGATCAACAGGTTGTTCTCACAACGTATAAAAAGAGGCATGTGCAATTTAAATGGTGCATATTATAATTTTTCATATAGTTGTATCTAAAATTATAAATATTACCTCTATCTTTATACATATTCACACATTGTATATCTTTGGAAAAGGCTATTTTAAACTGATGACTGCAAGTAGACTTTTATATGGTTTTAGACCACAGTCATAACTCATGTTTTGAATATCAGATGTAATGATGTTACATGAAATTGGAGGATGAGGTGACCCCTTCCTTAAGTCTATAAAAATAATTGTAATACAACTTGGATTTTTTGGTCAAATAATTTTTGAATACAGGAGCAACATCAATTTTGATCATCAATGAATGCGTTTGTGTATTTTATTTCTAATTTATGTGTAATTATTTGTTACTTTCTTTGGTTGTATATTTCAATAATATTTAGTATGTAAAATATGTGAATGGACTCTTGATTATTTTGATTGATATACTAATCTATAGATGTGCAATAGCTATTGAAATATTGGTAAATATATTGGTTAATATAGTTAAGCTTAAATTGATTCATAATTTTGATTGTGCATGAATGTTTTCTTAGGTGTGATTTTTTGTATGTGTGAAATAGCTACCTTAGATACTTCACTATCCCAAGCCATAATCTCTTTATCAAGGGTGTGAAATAGATACCCTAAAAGGAGCGACCTTTTTTGAGGCTTATCAATTTCTTACATCTTTATCTCCTTAGACTTCCTAGCTGTGTATGACTATGTGTGTGTGTGTAATTGTTACTAGTAACAAGCATATGTTTAAAGGTAACTTGTCCTTTTAAAAATTAGTTAGGGGAGTAGCTCCTAAAAACCACAAAATATTTCTTTTTTACCTTACCCTTCCCTCCCTTTTTAAATTTTTTTTGAGATCTACCAACTTTATAATAGCAACCATCTGCCCATCCAACTCACATAGAGGTTCACTACTATTATTAGGAACCATACCTCTTTCCAAAAACCTTGTCAATAATCTGTATGCCCTACCCACTATTCCATCAATAGGTTGAAATAAACTACATACCTACAACTCATGCCATGGAGTAGAATCTTCCTTCATTAAGATCCTAAAACATTAGAGGCTATCTCATTATGGCTATGGTGTGCATAAAACCCACACTAATAGTTAATTGATGATAGAATGAGGGCCAACACCTATAATAGTATTAGTTATCCTTTGTGTAAATTTGCACTTGAGTCACTCAGTAGAGTGACCAAATCTATTTCCCAAGCTAGTTTATTAGTCTCACCCTTGTCAAATAATATGAGACCTAGAACTGTGCCAACATCCCTAGTTCAAAAAAATCCTCCTCTAGTAGGTAACCCCTTACTTGTAAGGAAAATTTTACCTCTTAATCAATAATGGTTCAATAATAGCCCTAGTTATTTGGATTTATTATTGCCATCCCAAGAGATGTGCATGATTTGCCTCAAAATATTAAAAAGTACTTTTTATCCTTTTTCATTTTAGGATCAAGGATAACAGAGGAACATATCAAATCAATTAAAGCTACCTTAAGATTAATGAATGTCATAGATGAGATTATTGCATGTAGATTATTCCATTTTACATTGATAGATGTTATTTATGATTGGTATATAAATCTAATGGAAAATTCCATCACTTCTTGGGATGAATGTCAATATTTTTTTTTTGTAGTTTAGATAGGTAACTAATCCTAGTTTGGTATACCATCACTTCACGAGCATGAATAGGGAACCTAATGAGCCCATCCATGTTTTCAATGCAACATGAAATAAGATGTATAATTGGTTGAATCCAAGTTATAAACCAGAGGTGTAATTAGCATTGGAAATGCACAAGAATGCCTTAGACCCTATCACTATTGTATTCTTGAGAATGGTAATTATGGATAACACTTTGGTGTTAGCATTCGAAGAGGATATCACCATAGATATGAAGCTTAGTTCTCAGATGCTAAAAACACCTAATGTCAACAATGGTTTTTCATCACTCAATCTAGTTCCATATGTAAGACATAATGTCCCAACATTCAATTAGAAATAATTATATCCATTACCTCCCATGATGCAAAAAACATAGCCAAGTTTTAGCTACCTGAACAATCATGTGATGGGAAATGGTTACCAGTAGAACTAACAAGTGGCTATACTTCTCACTACTATTTTACAAGGTATGAATTCCATAAAAGCATAAGTGGATTCTATTCAGAAGATGGTTCAAAAGTTGATCAATGATTTCTTGAATATGCAAAGGAAGATGGTAAATACAAATGGCCCAACTGGTAATCATAATGCTAGATTCCAAAGATACAATAGATCATTCAATAGGCCTAAATAACATAACAAGCTTCTTGAGATCAATATAGTAGAGATGGCTCTTCATGATTGGTGTAGAATTCATAATAATTTTGAGCATGGTGAGCTCAATTGCATTAAATTTTACACATCATTCAAAATATTTCAAAGAGAGGTAGTTAGACAAGATCTTATGCATAATCCACCTGAGCATCATCTAGATCCTAATTCTTCCAACACTTCCATCTTCTTTGAAACTCATGAGTTTCTATTTCTAGGTGAAGATGATAATGAGCTAAAGTACAATATGGAAAAAGTTCATGCTTTCATGCAGTTCTAGAGAGGTACATATAATCTAAGGAATAAGAATCCACTCACAACATTGAATCCTCCAAATACCACAATGATTCCTCCTAATCCCAAAGCAAACAATAATCCACCCTCTCCAAAGGGGAATGACCAATAGTAGATCAAGGAAGAACCAAACAAAGGAGGATATAATATTATTAAGGATATGAAGAAGATAAAAGTGAATATAACTCTTCATGAATTAGCAAAGATCAATGAACAAAATGAGTTTCTCTATAAGTCCATTACTAGGAAGATGTATATGTAAAAAGTGAAATAATCCACAAATAAATTCAAAGCATCTAACACCAACATCATCTACAAGATCAAGTTAGAAGTTCCACCCTTTGTAGTGACTATCTGGGTATTCAGTAAGAATATTCATAATTGTTTAGTTGATTCTAAAACATCTACAACTATCATGTCTACATCCATATTTCAAAAGATAGGTCTCATGCCAAGCCCTTCAAAGATAATAGTTTCTCAACTAGATAAGATAGTGGTCCCAATAGTTAGAGAATTGAATAATGTATGCATTCAACTAGCATTTAATCCAAAAGTCCAAATGACCATTACTATTCTAGTGGTGGACATACCTAAAGGCTATGGTCTATTGTTGAGTAGGGATTGATCCAAAACACTTAATGAATATCTCTCTATAGAATTTTATCATATATGGATACCATAGAGGGGATTTGTGAATCAAATCAGAATTGATAGAGAGCTAATAATGAAGTATCCTATTATAGAGTACAATGTCAAGAATGAAGAGGTAAAGTATGAGTCTCATAACCTTGGTATTTATACTTTTACTACTTAAAATCAAGTATGAAAGATAGAACCTAAAGGTTCCAATCAGCTATGGACTCTACACTTTGATGGTGCTAGATCCAAGTAAGGATTAGGCATGGGAATCAAGCTAATTAATCTACAAAGTAAAAAATTATTAGCAGCATATAGATTAAAATTTCCAAGTACTAAAAATAGAGTTGAGTATGAGACTTTAGTTATGGAATTACAATTTGCACTTAATAATAATGTTAAGCAAATATCAGTATTTAATGACTCAAATTTGGTAGTCAATGAAGTTAGAAATAAATACCAATGTAATTTGTCTTACTTGAAGAGATACAAACATATAGTGTGGAACTTGATTGAAATCTTTAAAGCTTTCAACGCAGGAGAACTTCCTAGAGAGAAAAATTAGACCATTGATTCATTAGCTATTGTTGCTACTAATCTAGAACCACTACAAGAATCTAAGGTAAAAAAATTCTCTATTGAATTGGTACCATGCCCCTCTATTCCAAATAACATATAAAATTTCTAGATATTTGATGATGACCAATATATTATCTAGTTTCTAACTAATTCAAAGGATTTTAAATCTTATATCATCGATGACAAGGATATTAATAGCCTCTGTCAAGAGGAAACAAACAAATAGGGTGTTCTTTAAATCAAAGACAATAAAATTCCAACTATCTTGGTCTCCTTGGATAGACCATTTGACATAGATACTCAGGCATAGCAGCTAAGATAACTAAAGGTTGATGAATCAAACTTTAGAAAGAAAAATCTAGGAGATGATCACATCTTGCATTATGTTAATATTGGCCTCAGCTGCACCCCAAAAGAGAGGCAGTGAGTAAAGGATTTAATTAATTGATATAGGGATGTCATAACTTGGACATATGAAGATATAAAATTTTATGACCCTTAGGTCATCACTCACATAATCCAATTGAAGCTAGATCTTAAACTTTTTAGGAGGTAAAGACTAGTCAATCCTATTTTGGAGCCTCTCATTCAAAGAGAAGTGGAAAGGATTTTCAATGTAAAAATCATCTTCCTAATCTGACATTCTACTTGGGTGGCTAATTTGATCCCAGTAAGAAAGAAGAAAATGAGATCAGATTATGTGTGGACTTCAAAAATCTGAACAAGGTTTCTAAAAAACATAATTATCCCCTACCTTTTATGGATGAGATGATACAAATAGTAATTTGTTCTAAAATGTTGTCCTTTCTAGATGGATTTTCAAGTTACAATTAGGTACTAGTACAATCTAAGGATATAATAAAGATGATGTTCACTATGATGTGGGTAACTTATGAGTATAAGAGGATGTAAGTTATCTTAATAAATGTAAGAGATACCTTTCAAAGTACCATGGATCACACTTTCAAAGGACTGACAAGAAAATGCATAATCATCTAATAGATGATCTTGTAATATTTTCAAAGAATTAGAAGGACCACATAAGTCATTTGTAGTCCATATTTGAGAGATGTAGAAGGTTTGGTATTTCATTAAATCCAAAGAATAACATATTCAAAGTGACAAAAGGTAATTTTTTGGGTCACATCATCACCAAGGATGGGATCACCATTAATCTAGATAAAATTCAAGTAATTTCAAAAATTCAACCACCAAATAGCAAGAAGAATCTCAAATCATTCTTTGGAAATATTAACTTCATAAAGAAGTTCATCTTGAGCTTTACAAAGATAGTCAAACCTTTAAATGCCATGCTCAAGCAAGATGCCAAAATAGAATGGACAGTTGAAGCCCAAAAGTCCTTTCAAGACGTTAAAGATGTAATATCATAGGGTTTAATATTGATCAGTCCATATTTAGGTAAATATTTCTACATATACTCATTTTATTTAGAACATATGATTGATGTTGTCATCACGTAGAATAAGGATAATACTGATCATCTAATCATGTTTATAATCACAAACTTAAAAGATGTAGATCTCAGGTACTCTATGATTGATAAAAAAAACTTTTACCCTTGTCAAAGCAATGAAGAAGTTTTGGCATTACATCTTGAGGAATAAAGTCATTGCCATCATACTTGATCCTACTGTCAAGATCACCCTATCAAAAAATGAGATAGGAGAATGACAAGGCAAGTGGGTGGCCAAGATTCAAGAATTTGACATACAGATCAAGCCTTTAAAGATAATTTGAGAGCAAGGCATTGTTCATCTTATGACTAAACTAGATCCATGCATCACAGTTGAATAGGTATGTGAATCTCAAGTATCTAAAGGAGAATGGTATACTAATATAATATAGTATTTACTTACAGGAACATGTCCCCCCAAGCTCAATAAATATAGGAAGAGATCTTTGAGGCTCAAAGATGCTCATTACATGATTAAAAAGAGAGTCCTATATAGAAGAAATTATGAAAGTATTTATCTTAGGTATGTATCTACAGAGGAAGCTAAATAAATATTAGAGAATTATATAAAAAGATAGGTAGTGGTCATCTTTTTAGGAATACCACAACCCATAAGATATTAAGAATGGGCTACTACTGGCCAAATTTTTTTCAAAGATACTCATGCTCATGTGAGAATATGCCACAAATGTCAAGCTTTATTCAAGAGAGAAGTACATGAAATAATGCCTTTATAGCCAATTATTGAAGGAAGGCCATTTTCCCGATGGGGTTTATAATTCATTGGTGTCATCAACCCAAATTCATTATTAGGCCATAAATTTTTGCTTATTTTTATAGATTATTACACCAGATGAATTGAGACCATCACCATAAATAATTATAGAGCACAAGATGTGATTTGCTTTTTAGAGGAACACATAACAACTAGATTTAGCATGCCTATTTCTATGGTTTATGATAATGGACCAAATTTTAGATCAGAAGAGTTTACTAAGTGGTCACATGATTACCAAATGGACTCGCAAAATCAATGAACAAAAATTTGATCGATGCAATTAATAAACTAGCTGAGGACAAGCCTAGGGACTAGCACAATGTATTAAAGTATGTTCTTTTAGCAAACTAAACTAGACACAAGAAAGCTCTTAAATCTTTACCCTTTGCTAGTGTATGGATGCAAATATGTGTTCCTAATTATGCTAAAGTTACACACTTATCAGGTTATGCAAGACTACATGAAATCAAGTGATAAAGTAGAATCAAGGTTACTTGAGCTAATAGAAATGAAAGATTTAAGGATTGAGGTCTTGCATACATTTAGAAAACACAAGGACATATTTAAGAGGTGGTTTGATAAGAGAGATAAATTCAAATCATTTAAAATTTTAGATCTAGTGCTACTTTAGATAAAGCTCATGAGAAGAAAGGACAACATGAAAAGTTTTCCCCACTGTGGATTGGACCACACCAGATTTTAGAGATCATGGGAAATAAAAAGTTTCATTTGAAGGACCTCCAAGGCAATGAACTTACGTATCCAGTCAATGGACAGTTCTTAAAGCACTACTTTAGGATCGTACCATCTACTGATGTTACTGAGTAATGAGAGACAAATGAATGTAATTGTAGGATTAGATTAATTTCTTAATTTCATAGACTAATTTCCTAATTTTTTAGAATAGTTTCCTACTTTCATAGATTAGATTTCTTTTTTTGATAGACTAGTTTCATTCTTTCTAGATCAATCTTTCTTGCTTTCAGTATTTTACTTTCATAAATTAGATTTCAGTGATTTGTTAGAGTAGTTATTATTTTCTCTCTCTAATGATTAGAATTGTGTTTGCTCTAACTATAACCAAGTTAAAATATAAATCAACTAAGCTTATGACTTGTAAAAAAGGATAAAAATAAAATCTTAACACTTTAGGACTAGTTTACATATTAGATGTATTTTTGTGTTTTTGAGTCTTTAGGATAAACACAGGTAATCATAGATTATTCTAAATCATGTCACAATTAAATAATTTTACCAAGAATGTGGAAGTTTCTCTCAAATTACTTCATATAGATTTAGAAAATTTTCTTATTTTATTGGATTTAATGTACTTATCACATTAAATACCTGTTAGAAGTGATAATTTTAGATATAGGTGTAGCTGGTAGGGATGTTTTTGTAATAATTTGTTTTATAATTATACCATCTCATTGGGGTTCCATCTCTTCTCTTTTCATTCAAAAAAAATAATGAAAAAAGAAATAAAGAACCAATGGATTCAAAAGAGCAAAAGAAAATCAAAAAGCTTGTATGATGAAATAAGGTCAATGTAACACGTGTCATGATCAAAATAAAATAATGGAATGAGAAGAGAAGGAGCCTAAGTTATCTCTATTGGGGCTATGAATGCCAGGTTGGAATAAGATCAATGCTTGTGCTTACCTTAATTTTGATCTTTAATAGATACTATAATGAAACTTACAGCCCCATCAAAGCCTTTTAAAAAACTCATCACATCAAGGGTTAAATAAACTACACATTTTGACAAACAAATATCCAAGAAATTAGAAAGTAAGTTATATGAATTAACTTAGGAGTCCCTTTCATGCTTTTTATTTGAGAATTATTTTGTGGTACACTTCATGATTGATTTAGGATTGCAAATCAGAGTTCTAGGTTCTTGAATACTTAGGAGTATTCCCCTTGTAAGTCACCATTTGTTATACCTAACACACCCCCTTTTCCTATATGGAAATGGAGACCCACTTTTTTTAGACTATGGTCTTGACTTTGAGTCCCTCTTATATATGTTTATGCAAAATCTAGGATAAGATTGATTATTACCCTTTTTCATACTTTATTAGAGTATCATTAGTATTGTGTTTTCATGGACTAACCTTCTTCAAGAGTCTTTGTAAGGTTTTGTGTTTTTAGACTTATGTTTTCAATATTTTCTCTAAATAAATTTTATTCTGCATGAATTGGTCTTCAAGTTTATTGTGTCAAACATTTTATCTAATGTAATTTTCTCTTTGCAACATTTTTCTTGTAACAATTCTACCAAAATAATTTTTCCAAATCAGACTTTTTATTTTGGACAATCTTGCCAATACACTTTTGTAGATAGAATTTTCCTTCAACCCCTTTGAACCTAACCTTTGTATTTTTTGAGATTGCCTTTTAGCCTTTATAAAAAATATCCTTTGATAATTTTTCCATGGACAAATTCCCTACGAAGTAGACCCTTCATATTTTTGCCAAATACCCTTCAATATTTTGAAATTTCCCTTCAAAACTTTTAGAATGCCCTTTCCACCTTGCCAACCTACCCTTAAGGCTTTGTGCAATGTGTCCTTCAGCATTTTTTTTGAATCTATTTTTCCCAACACAATTCATTTGAACCTTTTGCAATTTCCCTTCGCCCCCCCTGAACTTATCCTTCAAGACTTTTATCCTACACCTTTGCCTTTTGGAACAATTTCTTTGAATATTTTATCTCAGACACTTTCCCCTAACCCATTGAATTCCTTTGGACATTTTGTATGAGATAATTGGGTCTTTGGTAAAATTGTTACAAACATTAAATCCAAAAAAATTCCCCTGATGGACTTCCTTCAGGACTTTTTGAAATGACCCTTTGCCTCTAAATTACCCTTCATAAGTTTTGTCAAGGACACATGCCCTTCGAACTTTTTGAAAATACCCTTCAACCTTTTAAAAGTTATCTTCAAGAATTTTTTGGTTACCCTTCAGGACTTTTGTAATGGCCCTTTCCCATTGAAATGTACCCTATAAATTAGACCCTTTTGGAATTTTTTGCACAAAGTGAACCCTTCGTGTTATGTACCATTCTAGAATATTTCTTCCCTTTTTGAACATGCCCTTCAATAATTTTATCTCAAACATTTTTTTCCCTACAAGCCTACCATTTGGGACTTTTTCCCTCCATTTCCTTTGGATTTTTTGTCTTAGACATTTTGTCTGATGCAAAAATCCCAAAACAATTCCCCTAAGGGCACATGCCCTTCAACCCCTTTGAAACCTACCCTTTAAACATTTTAAAAATGAACATTTAGCCATTTTTAAAGTGGCCACTTACCTTTCAAAAAAAATTAAAGTGACCTTTTAGCATTTTTATAGTGGCCACTTACCATTCAAGACTTTTCTCCTAGGACCTTTTTCCTCTGAGACTTACCCTTCAAGACTTTTGTCCTAGGCCTTTTTCCCTTCAACCAATTCCTTTGGGAATTTTGTCCTTCATCCAATTCCCTCAGACATTTTGTCTAAAACATCATGACCTTCAGCATTTTAAAGACCATCCCTTCAACCATTCCTTCAAACTTTTTTCATGAGAGAATTGAGTCTTCAAGAGAATTATTGCAGACATTTTTTCTAAAACAATTCCCCCACACAAATGTTCTAAAATATTTTTTCTAAAAAAGCTTGAAATAATTCTCCCAAAACAATTATTCTAAGACCAATACCATATTATCAAGTGGCACCTTTTCTTAGAGAGCATTTCACTATATTTTGACATTTAAATATTATGCTAAGTTATTTTTTACTTATGTTTGTAGGATCAGGGAATCCTGAAGAAATGACATGTGTCCAATATACAAGATTAAAATTGACAGTCATGCAGACGTCATTTGATGATCACAAGGACATCATTTGACAATTTCATAAACATCAAATTTAACCTCAATAATAGTTAATTTATGGATAGTTGATAGTCATGTGAACATCAAATTTAACCTTGTAAAATACCCATTTGTATTTAAATCAAGATCATAAGGTGTGCATCCATTTGGGTCCATTTGATCAAATGATGTGAGAGTGAGTTAAAATGTCAAAGCTCTATAAGAGTGACAAGTGTCACCTTCATAAGAGCCTTGTACACAGATCTAATGACCCATAGAAATAAATAGGGAGCCCAATTCATAAGAGCTTAAAATCCCCAAGTAGCTACCAAGTGACACGCATATGAAGTAGAGAAAAATAAGGAATGATAAGTGTCAATCACATAGGAGTTAATGAACTTAAAGCATTAAATCCAATGAACCATGTTAACTCAAGAGCAAGCAGATAGATGATGTGAGATATATATGGACTTTTCAAGGATCCTAGATTCAATTAGGTGTTGACAAATGCCATATTTCAGAAGCTAACATGAAATTATGGACAAAATACTTAGATCTTTGGACACTTGAGCTATATTTATCAATAGACATCGGGTCTCATAGTTAAGCTAGACTATGAACACACATGTTTTAATCTAAATAGAAAATATAAAAGTGAAGATTTAGATTTTATAAAAATTACAAGCAAGCATACAACATGTATTTTAGATTAATCATGGCTAATAGTAGTGCCACTAGTTATAAAACATTGATAAAGTGATTTTGGTCCTTCATGCATATGTCAGAGTTACATTTGAAGGCATCTAATTTGAAATATCAATAGGCCGTCCTCATAACCTATAAAAAGAGGCATGTGTAGTTTTGGTAAATAATGCATATTCTAAAATTTGTATACAATTTTAGTTAAAATTATAAAAATTGCCTATATCTTTATACATATGCACACATTGCATATCTTTGACAAAGGTTATTTTAAACTGATAACTACAAGTAGACTCTTATAAATTTTTAGACCATAGTTAGAACTCATTTTCTTACTATCACATGTAATGACCTTGCATGAACTTGAGGATGAGAAGACCCCTTCGTCAAGTCTATAAAAATAATTGTAATCCAATTTGGATTTTATGGTCATATAATTTTTTAATATAGGAGTAGAATCAATTTTGATTGTAAGTAAATGCATTTGTGTATTTTCTTTCCAATTTATGTGTAATTATTTAGTTAATGTCTTGTTTATTTTTGTTTATTTTAATTTACTGGGTGTTGTTTGTTGTGTCTCTTGTGTATTGAGTTCTATTTAGTACTTGCTTTATAGAAGATATTTTTATCTTGATTTATCTCAATTCTGTGTTACTTTATAGTTTTGAGTTATTATATTGATATTATTTAGAAATTATCATAATAGAAAGCAAGATATTACTTTAAAATATATTATATTATTGAATTAGTTTTCATTTTTTTTCAATAAATTGTCTTGTTCATAAGCTTTCTCTATCGGATAAGATAGATTGCATATTCATATCTGAACTAATTCATTATTTGATAAAATAGATTTTTGAAATTATAATGGATTATCTTATATTTGAATAGCTTATTTGTTATTTCTCAAAACATTTAAAAACCTCCTTGTATCTTTAGGATCATAATTGAGCATCTAGAACCCTACTATTAGACTGGTACAATTCTAACTTAACCTTCGTAATAAGTGAAAGGGTTGATTATTTGATAATATAATTTCTCAACATCAAAAAAATTGGTGACTTCACTAGGGATATATTTCAGAAACGTTATTTATTTTAAGTTATGTTTTATTCTTGTTCATGGTATTTAAAGGATAGCCTCCTATTATTCAACCTATAATTGATATTATTGATGATCATGTTGATGTTGATTTTAATCTAACTCATTATGCATGGTATAATCATACTTATAATCTTCAAAATGTTATTCAAGTTATAAAATAAAAAATTGTAAAATTTGAAATAGATTGGTATTCTAATCTTACTCATGAAACTCAACATGATATTTTAAATAAAAAATAGATAAATTTAGGAAGATAGAGCTAGAGTTTTAGATGTTAATCCTAAGCCCAGAACTCATTTCCTTTTCGATTCTTTTCCTTTTGATGATTTGGTTATGCCCTCTAAACCTATTTATATAAATCTATAATTAAATCAAGTTAATCAGTATCAATAAAATTAGTCAATTTAAGTAGAAGAGACTGCTAAATTTTCTAATAGGAGATCAAGTAAAAGTGAGGATAGAAGATTTGATTCATAGACTACAAGATAATATAACTAAAGGTGAAGATGAAGTTGAAGCTGAAGAAGAACATCAGATAGTTGTAACACCATAGATTTTTTCAAATCTAATTAATATTAGAAATCATCATAATACGTTACCTTCTCTTAAAAGATTAAATATACCAAAAAAATTTGTAGCTCCTAGAGAATCTTGGAAAGGTCATTTAGAAGCATTTAAGTTGTTTTGAACTATTCTTGGTATAACAAATGAAAATATCTATTTAAGAGTCTTTAATCAAACACTTGAAGGGAATGTTTACCAATCATTTATTAGTTTACCTACTAAAATTATCAGCACATGAAAAAATATTAAAGAATGGTTAGAGTTATCTTTTCAAAAAGTGAAAGAGGACTTTGACCTAATTAATGATCTTGTAAATTTTTATATTGATCTATGTGAGACCATTTATCATTTCATTATTAGAGTTATTAAGTTGTGTCAAAAGATCTCCCATGATATTAAACTTTCTAATAAGTTATTTAGACTTTATTTTTATAGTGTTTTACCCTTAAAAATATAAAATGGTTTTAGAGGATAGGGATATTACATAATACGATGAAACTTTAACATTTTGCATTGAATATGAAAAGAAACTTAAATGTATTAGATTTAAAGATAAGTCTTCTATAGATCTAAATTCAGATAATGTAAAAAATTTAAAAGCCATTTAAAATCTAGGAAATGAATTGGCCACTGCTACAAGGCAGTTAAATGATAAATCTTCTTCATCTAATAAAAATAATAATGAAAGTAAAAAAATAGAAATTGATTATTGATTTTAATGTGTGTGAATTAGATGATGATCTAGATTCATGTGTTGTTGTCCATAAGTTTAAAAAATTTATTCAAGGGAAGGATCTTATATCTAAATATCTAATAAACAACATAAACATGTGTGATCTTAATAACACATAAAAAAATGAAGGTGCTTATGTTGTTCATAATAGAAATAAATATTATAACTCTTCTCAAAATAATAAAACAATAAATAATGATTATTTTTCTAATGATAAAGGTAAGACAATTCAAAACAATGCTTCAAGTAGTTCAAATAATAATTCTTCTCAAAATATTCTTTTATCAACTAGTTATAATAATAATCAATATCACCATTATAAGCCTAAGAATTTTTGAGAATCTGATGCTAAAACTTATAATATAATTGATGATTTATCAATAATTAAATTTAGATTCTCATTATTATAGGTAGCTAGTCTTCCAAGAAGACTTGATAAAATTAATGAAGTTGTTAAGAATCCTAAAACTGATGTAGGCTTACAAGAAGAAGGTAGTAATAAAAAATCAATTATTTTTGCTCAAAGTTATGATCCTCCTGTAGACTATATACCTCTTTTTTATGTTACAGTCAAAATTATTAATAAAATAATCCATAATTATATCTTAGATACAGGTGCTTCGAATAATATAATGCCTAAATTTATTTTAGATTGATTAAGCATATCTTATAAAATTGATAATAGGAAACTTATTGGATTTGATTCTAGACAAAATAAAAATTATGGTAAGTTTCAAGACATAGTCATCAAGATAGCTCAAGATGAAAGAATTAAATCGATGACTAATGTCCAAGTTTTAGACACTCCTAGTAATTATGTTATGTTGTTAGGTCGAGATTGGTCAAAAGCAATTGGTGCTTTTATTAGAAAAGATATCACATACATTTTCGTTAATAATGAGATTACTTTCATTAAAAGAGAATATTGGTCTATTACACCTATAGAATCATCTACTTCTTCTGCTATTGCCTATTTTGAGATAGGAATTGAAACTTATGAGTTGTTAAATTCAGATGAACCAAAAAATTAGAATGAAAAATTATTTGAGAAAAATATTTTATGGTCACTCTATTTTGATGGAGCTTGTTCTCAACAAGGTAATGGTGTTGGGATTTGCTTAATTTCTCTTGTCGTTAAAATGTTTTGTTATGTCTTCAAATTATCTTTTCAAAACATTAATAATACTTCAAAATTTGAAGCGTTATGTTTAGATTTGAAAAAAACTATTAAATTCAATATTAAACATTTAGAAGTCTATGAAGATTTTGAATTGGTTGTTAGATAACTTCAAAAAAATTATAAAATTAATCAAACTCATCTACATTATTATACTCAAAAATTATGATCTTTACTTGAATATTTTGATACTTTTAATATCAATTATATTCTTAGAGAATATAATATTAGAGTTGATAGACTTACTATTTTTGCATCTAACATAACTCAAAGTGAGAGTGAACCAATCACAAAATTTTCTTATGCTAAAATTTTTTGACCTAAAATTATTGATTTGAATGATGGTCTATTTTTAGTTGTGATGAACACATAAATTCTTTCATTAAAGGTAATTATTTTGATCATTATGATTATATACTAAATTGTGAATATTAGTTTTAATTAGGTACTAATAAATTTTCTACTAGTTTAGTAAGTTTGGAATCTATGTTTACACCTAAAAATTAGCCCAAAATTTTTAGAATGGAACAAAATTTTAGGAGACTCATAGGTGAGACTATTCCTATCAACTTAGGTACAGAAGATGATCTTAAATATGTCTATTTAGAAATTCAAGTTACTGCAAGTGAGAAAGTTAAATTCGTTATGTTATTTAAAGAATTCATTGATGTGTTTTCTTAGTCCTATAAAGATCTTAAAGGTTATGATACTAATATTATTAAACATTTTATACCTATAAAATATAGTGTTAAACTTATAAGATAGAAAATATGAAGAATTAACCCTTTGTTAGAAGACACTTTTATCAAAGAGCTAGACAAAATAATTGATGTTGGTGTCTTTTTTTGTGTAAAATATTTTGAATGGATAGTTAATTTAGTACCAGTTAAGAATAAAAATGATGATATTAGATTATGTGTTGATTTTAGAGATTTGAATAAAACTAGCATTAAAGATTATTTTCATCTACCAAGTATTGATTAGATTTTACAACAAGTTGTAGGATAAAAAATGATGTCTTTATTAAATGGATTTTTTTGTTATAATCAATTTTTTGTAAATCTTCAAGATATACATAAAACTAATTTTATTACTCATAGAGGGACTTTTGTCTATAACAAAATACCTTTTAGATTAATGAATGTAGGAGCTACTTTTCAAAGAGCCATACATGTTGTTTTTGATGACTTGATTGGTATTATTATTCAAGTTTATTTAGATGACCTCACCAATCATTTGAAAAGATGAAAGAAAAATTTATATCATCTGCGTGAAGTTTTCACAAGATGTAGGAAGTATGAAATTTTTTTGAATCTAAAAAAAATAGTTTTTGGTGTTACTGAAGGTAAGTTATTAGGACACTATTTATAAAGATTGTATTTCTATGAATCCTAAATGTATTAAATCTATTAAAGAGTTACTTTCTCATAAGGATCAATCTAGTTTAAGATCTTCTTTTGATAAAATAAACTTTGTTAGGAAATTTATATTAGATTTTGTTAATAAGTCTAGACTCTTGTAATTATTACTTAAGAAAGAAAATTTATACTTGAGATGAAGGTCTTGATTTATCATTCAATAATGTTAAAAATGCCATTGCAAGTGCTTTAGTTCTTGCTAAATCAAATTTGAAGAAAACATTTATTCTTTATATTAATTTTATTGAAAAATAAATTGTGGTTATCACTCAAGAATTTGAAAATAATGACAAAAAATCAATCAGTTAAATGAGTCAAGTTTTAAAAGAAGTCAAAACTAGGTACCCTCTTATTGAGAAATTTATTTTCTTATTGGTTTATTTTTTGATTAAATTTCATTATTTGTTGATGGAAAATAAATTTTTTATGTGATCTAATGTACCTATTTTATTTTATCTTTTAAAACAACCAACCTATCTAAAGAAGACTTGCTAAGTGGATTTTATGTATTCAAGAGTTTGATCTTGAATTCAAAACTTTTAAAATAATTAAAGGTAATGACATGACAAAACATTTAGATGAAAATTATTATTTAGGTATTAATGTTTTGGTCTTGTCAATTGATGATCATTTAAAGACTATAAAGATTTTTTATTTTTTTTAAATTTCAAATTTGGTCTTGAAATGAATGAATGGAATTCTATGTTGACTAAAGATGATGGTATCATGACTTGATCTTTTATTTTCAAAATTAGATATATCTTAATAATTTTAATGAAAATTAAAGACATTCCTTATAGTTAAAATCTTTAAATTTATGTTTATTAGAAAATCTTCTATTTTATCAAAATAAAGATCAAGTTTTATTAAAATATCTTACGCCTGATCAAACTCAAAAAATTCCTAAAGACTATCATGAAGGAAATTATGGTGGATATTATGATGTAAAAACCACTGCTTATAAGATCTTAAGTGTAGGATATTATTGGCCTACTCTATTTCAAGATGCTTATAATTTAGTTCATTCTTGTATGCCATGTCAATTATTTATTGGTAGAGATAAGTTGCCTACAATGCCTTTAAATCCTGTTATTTTTGCAAAATTATTTATGAAACTGGGTATTGATTTTATTTTAGATATACATCCTTTTTCACTAATAGTCATAGGTATATATTAATAGCAATGAATTATTTCACTAAGTGGTCTGAGGCCAAAGCACTTAAAAGTTTTGTAACATGTGAAGTAATCTTCTTTTTAGAAAATCAAAATTTCTCTAGATTTAGAGTTCTTTATGAAATCATTTTTGATAATGGACCTCAGTTTGTTTCAAATGAATTTCTAATTTTTTTGGATAAGTATTCAATTATTTCTAGTCATTCATCAAAGTCAATGAATAAAAATATGATTATAATCATGAAAAAATTAGTTTGTGAAAATAAAAGGAATTGACATCTTAAAATCTTTGAATTTTTATGGGCTAATATAACTATTGTTAAGATAACAACTGATTATTCACCTTTCATGTTAGCATATATATTTGAGGCCACCTTACCAATTGAAATTCATATTTCTTCAGCTAGAACTGATTTATAATATGTTATTTAAGATACAAATTTAACTGAACAAATATTGCATAATCTAATAGCTCTTTATGAATCTAAAGCAACAACATTATAGAAATTAGAAAGGGCTAAACAAAAAAAAAATTAAAAAATGATAAGAAAGTTTCTAATAGAAAGTTTAAAGTTGGTGATCTAGTTTTATATTGAGAAAAAGCTCATAAAGATCTTGGTAAACATCATAAATTTGATTCATTATGATTTGGTCCTTATATAATTGTCACTATACTTAGAAATAGTGTTTTTCATTTAAAATATTTTTAAATAAACTGGTTAGGTCACTCAATTAATGGACATCATTTGAAATTGTTTCATGATTAGCTCTTTTTCAATTTTGTTTATTTTGTTTATTTTCTTGTTTTCTTTTTGTGTTGTGATTTCTTTTTTTGTTGTTTCTTATTATGGTTTGTTTGTTTGCCTTATGTTATTACTTACTTTTAATTTTTAAAATATCAATGAGTTTTACAAATAGATGAGTTTCATATTATGAAAGAAGAACGTGAGGATGTTGTAATTATACTATAAGTAGCAATTATTTTTTAGATATTACTCTTTATAAGTTCAATTTTATTTATACATGAATAATATATGTTGAATTGTAGCTATTTGTTGAGGTAATACTTGATTTTTAGATATTGTATTTAAGGCATTTGTATTAGTTTGTGCATTCAACCTGAACTTTCTTATTATATCATTTTTTCTTCATATCATGCTAGCCAAACATTTTATCCTTTATTAAAATTCATTATTAAAGGGGTTCATACTTAGTTGCTTGAGAAATGATTTACCTAGATCACTCTCAAGATTATAGTTTTATCAATAGATATTTTGATTGCTACTCAATTTCATTATTCTAAAACTGGTTAGCAAGGTTGCTAATGTTATGCTTATTTTTTTGTCATGTCCCATTTTTAGGTGACATCTTCAGACTTGATGATTAGCCTATTATGCGACCTTCGTAGGCTGATAGGATGGATAAAGTGTCATGATGGAGCTTGGCTTGGCTTTGATTAGCAAAATTCCTTCAGTTGGCTTTCGTTCAAGCTCTTTCAAACACATTTTGCCTGAGCTCCTATTATTTAGGGACTTTTGACATGCAGTGGAGCACCCTTATTTTGGTATGGTCATGTGCAGAATCACTCCCTAATTTACCAGCTTCAGTCAGTTCAAGGATCGGACATATATTGAGGGAGATATTAATATTTGATTGATTTAATTAAATATTAATTATTTAGTATATTTTAATTGTGTAACCCTAATTCTAATTTAAGAAACCCTAATTAGGGAAAGCATATCTTTTTGAGGGTATAAGGGTTTCCCATGGGAGAAAATTATCCATTGATGATTATGATTATTGATATTGATTGTTGTTAAGAATTCTTCTATGAAGACTAAGCCAAGGGTTCCAGGATTCCATTTGCATTGGAGAACATCCACTCTTCAGTGTGTACGATTTAGAGGCTGTGAAATATCAACTGATCTATTGCCATTTTGAGAGATAGCTTCATACAAAAGTTATCACAGAGGTTTACAGGTTTGGGAGATAACTTCACATAGAAGTTATCACAAGAATTTTAGGTATTTATTTCCATAAGTTTTTATTCAATAAATTATACAAATAGAGATCTTCTGTATTAGAGCCATATATCTTGAGATCAGGGGTCCAACAAACAGGGTGTACTTTATCAGTGGCCATACGAAGTCTGTACTGATCCGTAAAGATTCACACAGAGACTGACATCGGCAGGCAGAGATCCACAGCGACTGACATCGGCTGACATCTCACCGATGTCAGTAGGTTAACGACCCTAGTCGACCAATAATGGCAATATAACCGACGTCGGTGACTGTGTTTTTGACACAGTAGGTTGAGACGTACCAAATTCAGGTTTTATTCCCAATTTGTGAAATACTCAAGTTTTTAAGACCATATTTGAATATTATTTTATATGCATGACAGAGGATATCTATTGTAATCATCTAGACGAATAATAAGATTAGTGATTTTGTAGTTAAGAGATTTACTATGGTTTATTTGCTTATTTGAATTTATTTTGCAAAATCATATCTTTGTTCAGAGAATTTGTAAAAAAAAAGGAGACCCTAAGAAAGGGATATTACAGTGGTATCAGAGCTTTTGTTTAAAAAAGGAGCCCTTAAGAAAGGGACATTACAGTGGTATCAGAGCCAAATTCCTGCCATCCTGTTGGGTAGTTTGGGTAGATCAAAGCTAAATTTTGCCATCCTATTGGGTAGATTGGACATTGAATCAGTTAGTAAATCATGATGACTTCATGTACTCAGAAACAGTGGGACAATGATATGAAGAAGCTAAAATAAAGTTTGAAGAGGATGAATGAATTTATTTCAGACCCTACATTTGAAGACAAATCCACACGATATATGACAGCGAATGAGGAGTGGGAGTTATTATCACCTCGAGTTCAAGAGAGGGTGTCTTTTGATCGCTTTGTTAAGCTGAGGAGAGAGAACTATAGATCAGTTAGATAGGGAAACAACATGTCCCATGATTCTTATGAGATAGGAGATGGTGATGATGAGATAGTTTTAGCAGTAGCTTCTTCAGAGTTAGATGAGGATGAGTCTGATGCTGGCACTCAGAGTGTAGAGGTGTGCTTAGATGTTAGTACACTGAGTGTTGATGATCTCTTAGATATGGTAGAGATTGTAGAAGAGTCCTAGGATCCGATTATTATAGATGACACTCAAGAGAATGCAGTGGACAGTTTTGAGGACTTAGTTTCACTGGTAGTTTCCTTCGATACATAGGAGTTAGACAGTGATGCTACAGTTTTTGATACTCTGTATGTTGATATGAGCTTTAGAGTTGATTCGCAGAGTATGGATGGTAGTATTACAGAGGTCAGTGATTTTGAGTCTACTCTTTTGGATCGTGCATCAGTGGAGGATTGTAGGAGACAATCTAGCTAGCGCCATCATGTGTCTAGTCAGCTGAGAGTTAGTGAGCGAGACATTGCTACCACTTGCAAGCATTTCGATGCTGCTCATCATTTGTTAGCAATTTATGGATGGGGTTCTCCTACTAACATTTAACAAGGAGGTAGTTATTTGTCCTTGACAGAGATCCACTCTTTATGGGAGGCTATTCAGATTTTGAGACAAGATTATATGCAGTTGGTAGCCGACATAGATTATCTTATGGAGTGGGGCAGCACAACGTATGATGCATTATTGGTCAAAGAAGATAAGGTGAGTGAGCTTACTCAGTAGCTAGAGGTGACTTCTGAGATTCTTGAGAGTACATAGTTGGCTTTTGAGGAGTCACAGTTTCATTTGGCTGAGGTGACCATGGAGTTAGAGCGACTTCAGTCTTTACCAGAGTTGGTACAGTCACAGGTTGTGGTATTTGGGGACATGAGGGTGCCCATGGTTGAGATTGTTAGAGATAGTGGGGATGAGCATATATCTATCCTCGATGCTAGTATTGGTTCATTTCTATTGAATTTACATTTAGTTGAGTTGGGTGCTACAGTCGAGCATGGTAGTCAGCCTGATATGGTGATAGGTGTTGTGATTGACAGTTTGGTAGTACATGACTTAGAGCATGAGTTGATGCGATATGTTGATCACAGTAGAGGTACAGTGTGTGGATTGTCCATACTTGGCATAGTTCCATTTGGGAGTTGTTGCAAAGTTGGAGTGTGCCTTCTGCATAGCATGGTGGAATGTGACTATGACAGTTATGGAGTTGGGGTCCATCTGAGCAGTGGTTCTCAATTCACACATGGATTCCTCTTGGTTATTTTTTAGAAGATATTGCAGGAGCTTTTGTTTATTATCATTAGTATAGATCATGACTATATTTGGGATCTAGGTGGATTGATTGGTTTGTTGTCTTGAGATTGCTTAGAGACAAGCAATTTTAGAAGGGGGGAATTGTCATGTCCCCTTTTCAGGTGACATCTTCAGACTTGATGATTAGCCTATTATGCGACCTTCGTAGGTTGATAGGATGGATAGAGGGTCATGATAGAGCTTGGCTTGGCTTTGATTAGCAGAATTCCTATAGTTGGCTTTCATTCAGGCTCTTTTAGACATGTTTTGCCTGAGCTCCTATTATTTAGGGACTTCTGACATGTAGCAGAGCACCCTTGTTTTGGTATGGTCATGCACATAATCACTCCCTGATTCACCAGCTTCAGTCAGTTCAAGGATCGGACATATATTGAGGGAGATATTAATATTTGATTGATTTAATTAAATATTAATTATTTATCATATTTTAATTGTGCAACCCTAATTCTAATTTAAGAAACCCTAATTAGGGCAATCATATCTTTTTGAGGGTTTAAGGGTTTCTCATGGGAGAAAATTATCCATTGACGATTATGATTATTGATATTAATTGTTGTTAAGAATTCTTCTGTGAAGACTGAGCCAAGGGTTCTAGGATTCCATTTGCATTGGAGAACGTCCACTCTTCAGTGTGTATGATTCAGAGGCTGTGAAATATCAACTGATCTATTGTCATTTTGAGAGATAGCTTCATACAGAAGTTATCATAGAGGTTTATAGGTTTGGGAGATAACTTCACACAGAAGTTATCACAAGAATTTCAGGTATTTATTTCCATAAGTTTTTATTCAATAAATTATACAGATAGAGATCTTCTGTATTAGAGCCATATATCTTGAGATCAGGGGTCCAACAAATAGGGTGTACTTTATTGGTGGTTGTACGAAGTCCGTATTGATTCGTACAAATTTGCACAGAGACCGACATTGGCAGGCAGAGATCCATAGCGACCGACATCGGCCGACATCTCACCGACGTTGGCAGGTTAACGACCCCAGTCGACTGATAATGGTAGTATAACCAACATCGGTGACTGTGTTTTTAACACAGTAGGCCGAGATGTACCAGATTTAGGTTTTATTCCCAGTTTGCAAAATACTCAAGTTTTTAAGACCGTAATTGAATATTATTTTATATGCATGACAGAGGATATCTATTGTAATCATCTAGATGAATAATAAGATTAGTGATTTGGTAGTTAAGAGATTTACTGTGGTTTATTTGCTTATTTGAATTTATTCTACAAAATCGTATCTTTGTTCAGAGCATTTGTAAAAAAAAGGAGACCCTAAGAAAGGGATATTACAGTGGTATCAGAGCTTTTGTTCAAAAAAAGAGCCCCTAAGAAAGGGACATTACATTTTTACACACCCCTCAATTTTTTGAAACTAATACTTTTCTATCATAGAGATGACTTGATCATAAAGTTTAAAAATGTTTCAGAGATCTAGTCAACTAATAATATATTTAGGTACATATTTTCAATTACATAAGTTGATGATGATTGGTTTATGAATTTTTATTTATATTTTAAGTGGTTTCTAAAAGCATAAATGGATGAATGAATAAAATATACATAAGTATCAGTTATGAGTATTTGTGATCAATCATTTTGTTTTTCAATTGATTCATGATAAGATTATAATACAACATTTTCAATATAAAATAATGACACTTTATATGGTTTATCAAAATAGGAAGCATTACATGATTGTCATGATGTATTCAGATATCTACATTAATCTTTAGCTGAGTATGGATTTATCATAACAATTTTTAGATTAAGTTTTCAATTTTGATAGCTTGAACAGATTGTGGTAATTAATCTTATATTTTCATGGTAATATGCAACTTGGTTTGAGTCATATAAGAATGGTATATTAATTAGTTTTAATGTATTAGTTCATTTTCAATTACACGTATATAAATGGATTCTCATGATTGTTACATTTTGATAAGTAATAAATTTTATGGATTATTAAATCAAATACATTATTTGATTTATCATGGATTTCAAGGTTTGACTATGAGCCTATATGGATTTGTCAGTTTCATACATCAATCAGTTGCAAATATAGTTAACATTTTTGAAATATAGACATGATTTAATGTGGTTTGATATTGGATAAATTATCTCGTAAGGACATTAAGCATCCTAAAGAGTTTTAAGTTTCTAACACTTCATCATGCTAAGGTCCTATTTTAATATCCTAAGTTCTAATGTTATCTAGTTCGATGGCCCTAATGATCACTCAAGACTTATTGTTTTCAATGTTATGAACTAAGGTTATACTCTAGGTATAAAGATTTGGTATGATCACGAATGATGTATGACATAATTTATAATTTCAAAGGCATATTGAATAAATTTGTCGATGGTAAGTTGATTTGGCAAGGTGAGTTGGTGGCTTTTGTGGCTTGTTGACTATCACAGTGAGTTAATATGAAGCATGATCAATGCTTCAAGATATTTGAAAGATGATTTGGAAGTTTAAGAATTTAATGTTAGGTGTGCATGCCTCTATTGTTGGAGATTAGTAAGATTTTTAGTGGGTATCTTAGTTATTGCTAATTTTGGTGGCTTTACTAACTTGATTGGTGGAATGTTATGTACTTTCTTTGGTTTTAATGAAGATAATGGAAATGGGGCACGTATGCATAGTAGTTACGTCGAGAGACTTGGCTTATAAATAACATCATTTTCATTATTTTGGTCATTTTTTGAAGCTTTCTCATAAGAGTGTTACTCTGTTGATTTGGATTTTGGAAGTTACAACTGGGATTTACAAATGAAAAGCTTGTACAAAAGCACATACAAGTATGACTTAAATAGAATGAATAAGTTTTAAAGAATATTTTTGAGTTGTTTTGATTAAGTTTTTGGTTGCTTATAAATAATATTATTTTTGGTCTACATGTTGATATGTTTCAATGAAGTTATTGGTTTAAATCTGTGCATGTATGTTTTGAGAAAGTTGAATGATGTTTATAGTTTAGTGGTTGAATATGTCACTTCTTTTCATAATATATTGAAGTGAATGGATTTAGTTTTTGATATATTCTCGATAGATGATGAGATAAGAATATGTGGTTTTACCAGTTTGATTTGAGCATGATATTTAAAAAATTATGATATTTTTTGGTTAAATATGCATCCAATTTTATCTTTTTATGAGTAATAAATATTTTTATAGTGCTTCGAATATATCATTTATAGTTTTAAAGGTGTCATTAAAACTCTAGATTTTATAATGATGAACTCTGTGTGTTTTATGTTGTGAATATGTTGAAGGGTTTAATGTTCATCTATCAAACAAAAGTGATAAAAGGATTATGTTTGAGCATGAAAATATAGTTTTATTCATAGCTTTCTATTCATGGGTTTTGAAAGAAAATACTACATGGTTAAGTTTTGGAAGTATAGTGTGTTAAACTTGGAAATAATGAAAGTTTTTGTCTGGGTTTGCATTTTAGTTTTTGAGAGTTTTGTCATATTGAAATATTTGATGTTTCATTCTATTGAAACCATAGTTTGTGCATATCAAGGTTTTGTAAAGGTGGAAATAGTTTGAAAGTGTTATAGTTTTTTTTCAAGCATTGGAAATAAATAAACCATAAATAAATAGTTATATCTTGGTTTCAAAAATATGATTTAGAAGATATAGTTAAGCATGTAAAGTTCTATTTTGAACTTTTGTTTTAGATTGAGGTAAAAACAGGTTTTGAAGGGACCCCGAAACCCAGTAACAGAGAGCAAACAAAGATCGTCTAAGCCCTCAGGCAACGCCTAGAAAACACTTCACAGAAGTAGCAAAAACAGGTTTTAAATGGACCTGAAACCATTAGAGACACATCCTGTCAAAACCCAGAAATAGAAATCTGGTAGCACACCATACAAAAGATAACAAAAGGGGAACAAAGATCAGTACCAGTTTCTAAACCAACAAGAAGGACCAGATTATTCATCCAGTTCCAGTATCAAGTTCATGGCTTCTTTTCCTTTCAAAACATTTTCCTGAGTGGTAGCCTCCAACAAAGCTCCTTTTTGTGTATCTTTCTTTCTGGAGCTTTGCCTTGTCCTTTTGCTGGGACCCTCTAGTGCTTTGGTCTCCTCATTGGCTCATTTACCTATATTGATAGCAGCTGCACATATGTTGGACGTTACTTCCTCCATTTTCTTTCTGTTGTCCTTTATTAGTTCTTGAAGGTTGTTTTCATAAGCTTTGAGCTTGACAGGGATCTCGCTTAACTAATTTTCCATGTTGTTTACTTTGTTCCAAGCAGCTTTCAGAGATTCTTCCAAAGTTTATGCTTTTCTCTTGAGATCAATGATCTCCCTGCACAACCAGGAATCAAATTGGGAAGAAGACTCAGCTTTACAGTTAACCCAGGTCATAAGAGTGTGTGTTTCATCTTTCTGATTCTTCCCTCTCCAATCCTCAGACTTTTTATTAGGGCTATTCCTTTCTTCTTCAAAGATGTCTTCTTGACTCTTTTGTTCCAGCTCATTGATTCCAGTTTGAATTTCCATATCCATATTTTGAATATCATCCTGGATAGAAATTTCCTTTTCATTCTTAGAAGTTGGGTCCTCAACAGGATCTTCCTGGACAAATTCATCCTCCGACGCTTTCTGGTTTTCCTCCATCTCTTCTGTTCTGATAGAAGAATCCTCTTCTAAATTGACATGATCTTTTTCAATTTCCACAGATCCTTCTTCATCATTACTAGAGTTGGTGTCCCAGCTCTCAGTTCCTTCTTCCTCTAGTTTTTCCTCCTTGGGTTCTTCAATTCTCTCCCGACCCCTTTCTTCTTCTACAGTCTGTTTATTAGGACTAGGGGTCTTAATTTTGCCTCTCCTGCTTACATTTTCATTCTTTTTGTTTCCTGTCAACTTATTTTTCCCCTATTTGGGATACTTAACCAGTGCCCTATTCTTGTAATAGCCTTTAATAAGTAGAATAAGGCCTTCGTGGAGAATAGGGCGCATATCCTTTTTCCTATGAGCATGTAGGCTTTGGATCAGGGAGTAGCGAAGATAGAAAGGAAAAGACAAGCTAACCTTATGCCTCAAGTGGTTGAGGAAGACAAAATGGAACTTATGCACTCGTTTGCTTCTTCCATCCAAGATGAAGTACTCCCTTATACAGCTTAGGACGTCCCTCCATATCCCTTTAATTTGGTCCAGCTCGTAGAAATCCCCATTTTTGACCAGCTTCTGCTCCTCCTCATCCATTTTGGGGAACTTACAAAAGGCCTCATTCGAAATGCTGGTCTACTTGGAAAATTTGAGTCCATCCATTGGCAACCCTATTACCTCAGCAAGAAAATCCTCTGTTAAGTTTACAGTTATTCCATGCAAGGTGACCCTGTCATCAGACCAATTTTTGAAAAAGGCCGTCGTGATATGCGATTTAGAGCCATGGAGTCTTTCCATATAGCTCACCACATTTCCTTTCTGCAGAATTCTCCAGACTTGATGTTTCTCTCTCCATTCTGCACAGCTCTTGGGCTCCTGTTTACGGGGTTCTCCCTTTCTTTCACGCGCCATACTCATTTTCTTTGAAACCCAAATATTGTGGATATTACCCTGGATCCTCCTGCTGTCAAATTGATTGGGACATCAACTTTGTTTGAGGCTTTTCAGGACCCCTTCTCCCTCTTGAGGACCTTACTCTTTAATAATTGAGTTCCTTTCCCCGTGTTGCCACTCCTCCTACTCATTATGTTTTTATTACACTCCACTCTTACCTTCTTTCGCATGTGTGGCATCGAGCAGAATGATCGCCCTTAAACCCACATTCCTTTTTAAGGTTTCATCCCACCTCACTTTTTGACCTTCCCGGACAACACAGTTAGCAAGCCAATCTGCAACACCATTGGCTTCACGATGGGTGTGGGTGATTTTTATTTCTTCAAATTTATTCAAGAGAGTTTTCATCTCCTTCACCTTATCCTCTATGGTCTAAGATGTTGTATTCTTATTATTAAGGATATTTATAACATTCAAAGAGTCCCCTTCAAGCCACAATTTGGAATATCCTGAATCCACAGCTAGTTTAAGGGTCTGGAGGGCGGCTGTAGCTTCGGCAATGTGGCAATTAGATATACCAATGGGAATTGCGATAGCATCAATAACCATACCCACATGGTTTCTCAGAACACCACCACAACCAGCATTCCTTGAGTTCCCTTTTGCTGCACCGTCGAAGTTACCTTTAATCCATCCTTGAGGTGGACTAATCCAAGTAACACCTGATCTGGGGTTATCAGGTTTACCAAGAATACAATCCGTCCTCAGGGGATTATCCACATTGAGATTAGAACTTGGATTTTTTTGAGTATTTTGAACTTTTGTTATTTAAATATTATACAGTAATATGATTTGAAATTCCTCATTTTATGTTTGGAGCCTCATTTCAAAGATTATGAGATGATTTTTGTATAGAGATATTATATGGATAGGTTGTTGGTTATTGGTCTGTCGTGAAGATTTTTTTTTGGAATTTTTTCCATAAAGATTTTCTAGGTTTTCTTATAGAAGTCTAATTTAATGGTTGTTTGAAAGATGGTAATACAATATTTTAGTATAGTGATGTGAAATATTTTCTATGTGAAGGGTTCTTATTGATTCTTATTGAAAATTCTTGAAAAAGAATATATGTAGAAGCTATAAATGGGTTTTTTATTTTTGAAATAATGCTTCAGATGGAGATAACAAATTTTTTGGTATATTTTACAATGGTTTTGAAGTGATTATAATTTGATATTTGGAATGGCTTTTCATAAAAATCTAAGTATATTATTTCCATCAAGGTTTTGATTGACAAAATAAAATATTGTGATAATATTTAAAAACCATGAATATTTAGAATAATAAGAGATGTTATAGTTGTAGGAAAACTATAATATTGACTTGGAAGGACAAATTATTAGTCAAAGTTCATATTTGATGATCTAATCTCTTATTTAATTCTAAATAGTTATACAGTTTACAATTTGAGGAATATATGTCATGAATAAGAATTCTTCTTTTAGACATGACTAAATTGGTTTGGAAATTTGTGCAAGTTTGATTTGACAAATGTGTGTGTGTGTGTGTGTGTGTGTGTGTGTGTGTGTGTGTGTGTGTGTGTGTGTGTGTGTGTGTGTGTGTGTGTGTGTGTGTGAGAGAGAGAGAGAGAGAGAGAGATTATATTCATAGTGAAAACATAATTCAAAAGAATATAGTAGAATATTGTGAAAATAAAATTATGATAATATAATTTTATTTTAATGTTTCAGATAATTTTTAAGGGATATTTATGATGAAATCTAATAGAATATTACAATGTTGATTAATATAGTTAGAATAATTTAGTTAGTTATAGTCAATAGATAGTGCATAGATTATTTTATTGATATAAAGTATAATTTGGTTTCATATTGAATGAATACATGTTATTTTTTCAATCATGATAATCAATTTTATTTGAATATATTTAAAATGTATAAGATCTTGGGATGGGATCAACCAGATCAAGTAGAATTAATGATAATAGAGGTTGGGGCTAGAATTTAAATAATGTGAATTAATAAAACCTAAATAAACAATTCCCAAGAGGAGGTTTCAAGGCTAGGAGATTTGACCCTAGGTATGCCAGTAGGGGTGTTATGATATCAATCCACATTGATGTTAACGACCTTGAATTTTAGAATGTTTTGAATAATTTTCCCTTCAATCCTAAAAATAATAGAGCTTATAGAGAATTTTGCATTCATATATTTAGTGCTATGACTTATTCCTATAGTAGTTCCTCTCACCACTTGTAAAATAATCCACATCAGTTGCTAGTTCAATCACCTACCCTGAAAAGAATCTAACCTATTAGTGAGCCACACCTTGTTAATGAAACCACTCAGCTTGATATTGAAGTAGTCCATGCCAGTAAAAAATTTAATCTTGCCTTACCTTTAGTTTTTTATGAGCCATCATCATCTTAGAGAGATCCTTTCTTAGAGTGTAGACAATTAATTTGGAAGGAACCTATTTTAGGTTGCAGGAAAAACAATCTTGAAATTCATCTAATTACTTTAGATAAATGATGAGATAGTTAGAATGATATAGACACCCAATTTGAGGTCAGAGTTTTCAAATGGATTAAATTAGAGGTGGATGGTCCCACAAGTGATTCAGGAATGAATATGGTTCATCTTCCATTAGTTGATATGGAATACAATGAGTGAGTGAATGAACAAGGGAAGATAGTAATTGAAGTTCTTTCTGATTTTGATGATTATTGGATGTCAATAGGATAAATTTTTATTTTCATGATTAATTTTAAGTTGAAAAAACTTTGTACTTCAGATTTGATACTTTGATTTCATATTTTTATATTTTGATGATGAGGTTTTGAAATTACAACACACTATGCAATATATGCACACACACACACACACACACACACACACAAATATATATATATATATATATGCTTAAGTAATTTTTAGAATTATTTCTTATTAAACTTGATTTATCTATTTATTTATTGATATATGTTATTTTGTTTTATTATTAATTGATTAGGGTCCCCACTCGTTAATAAGTGCTCAGTCTATATTAAAATACTTAATCCATTAAAAATTTTAAGTCTTAATAAAACTTTAGCTAATAATTGTTTATATTAATTAACTTTTACAAAGTCAATTAATTAATCTAAATTAATAACTAAGGTTATTTATAATTTGTTTCAACTAAATTTGAAGCATAAAATGAGATCAAGGATTCATTTGAAGAGGAGGAACATATATTGAGGACTTATACATTGCGAAGTTAATCATTTATCTCTCTCTCTCTTCTATGCAACTTCTCTGAGATAACATGCATTTGATAGATAGACCCAATGGTACTTTCTCTAACAGTTAAATAATTGCTTAAGCAACACATGTATATCTAGTTTTTATATCATTATTTATAATAGATTATTTTAAGGTTATCAAATTTAACATCTTTTGATAATTGCTCCTTGCAGTCCTATGTGTATAATCCAAGTATTCAACCTAAATAATGATAAAAAACTTTATTTTTAGTGACATTTCATTGATCTATTTGATTATTAAAGTTGTCTCTTAAGATACTTTGTAAAGAAAGATGTTGATTTCTCAGATAAAATTGATCTATCTTGCTTAAATAACTCTCACTCCTTTAGACTCACATGTTTTATCCATATTGTATTTTATATTAACTTTGACTTTAGTCTAATTTAATCTGATTTAGATTAATCTATAATTAATCTATTTTTTTTCTATTTCTTTTAGTTTTAATATATTTCAATTCACTTTAACTTTCTATTCTTTTCTATTTTTATTTTAAGTTAGTTTCTTCGTTTAATTTTATTTATTTAATTTTTTTAGAGTTAGATTTAATTAGTTTTCAGATTAATTAGTTGTAGCTTCAGTTTAAACTTAGATTGTTTTATTTTGTTAGACTTGTTAGTTTCTTAGATTAGTCTCTTTCCTTTATAATTTTGCTTTAGTTTTATGTTAATTTAACTTGGTTAGATTATTGGATTTTTAGATATAATTTGGATTTAGATTGTTTAGTTTGTTAAACTTGGTTAGGATTAGATTAATTCGTTTATGTTTAGTTGTTGTCCTATTTATTTCTATTCTTTTCTATTTGTTGGTTATTATTTGTTATGTCTCTTATGTATTGTATTTTATTTAGTGCTTACTTTATAGAAGATATTTTTATTTTTATTTATCTTAATTTTGTGTTATTTTATAGTTCTAAGTTATTATCTTCATGTTATTTAAAAATTATCACAATAGAAAGTAAGATATTAATTTGAAATATATTATATTTATTGAATTAGATTTCTATATTTTAAGAGATTTTATTGTTCATAGGCTTTTTATGTTGGATAAGATAGATTACATATTCATATATGAACTGATTCATTATTTGATAAAATGGACTTCTAAAATTATAATGAAATATGTTATATTTTAATATTTTATTTTGTTAGTTGAATATTTTGTCAATCAGCTAACTGATGAGCAAAATAGGTCTCTTCAACTACAGCATAGGGAAATTGGTCAGCCAGATGTGTAGGTTTACTACATCAAAAGGGGAAAAATCTCTCCTCTCATCAAGGGGAGGTTCCCTGTAAGTATGAAGGGGCTATACAAATAAGCTGAACATAACACTCAGGGGTAGGATAACACCATCCATCTCTCTTTTTTCAGAGATGATGTTCACTAATCAAAGGATAAATCCTGATGAAATGATAGAAGGTACTCCTCTTCTTTCAAAAGTGTTATTCAGCAAACAACAAGAACCTTTTGAGTAGTGACAAGTAATTGTAACAAGGCACAGTAACACAGCAGGATGAAATGTAGCACAAAGTCTCCACCTCAATCGCCAAAGAGTGAAATATGAAGGATAATGAGGGCACAAAGTCATCCCAAGATCCCTTACATAGAAATAGAAAATAGACAAAGTAAAGACAATTGTGGTAGCACAAAGTCTCTCCACAACTGGCTTCAGGATACCCCTCTGATTACTTTCACTAATTCTACTTATTTAATTAAATGGACAAAAAATGTATTAAGGAAATAGACATAAGAACAATTTCCCCAAAAACCAAGCTATTATAGCACAAAGTCTGAAAAGTCACTTGTTTTCTTATTCAAATAACGAAATATGATCAACAATCTGAGCTCAAAGTCTCAATAATGCCTTTCAATTTGGGCAGAGTTTTGTTTTTGATAACAAAGAGATCCCCTTAAAACAATAAGAGAGAGTCCAATATATAATGCTCCAAGAAAGACTAAAGCACTTTGTTTCACAAAAATGATGGCTTGTGATGCATTCAATGCCTTTAATGCATTTTAAATTCTATCCATGCGCTATGCTAGAATCGGGCATCAATCTTAAATATGGGTTGCATGATGTGTTTCCTGATGTGTGCGCAGATATTTTTGCTTTACTCAATGTAAGAGAACAAGCCATGTCATTGAATGTTCATGCTCTTGGATGTCCACTTGGTCAGTTGCTTCACCTTCTATAAACATATCCCATGCACGGATATTTTTTGATCTTTCTCCATTGTTTTCCCTTTCCTTGCTATATTTTAAACTCTTAGGTACTTTATTCCTGATGAAGGGATAGGTGGCACTTTCCACTATGAAGCAAGCAATGACACTTGGCAACATTTGCTTACCTTATAAAAGCTTAAGATATCCTTTGAGAGTCCTACAAAAGATGACACATGGCATATTTCACTGAGCTTTTAGAAACACTATAGAAACATGCGAGACTCATTTGAATTCACACAGATGATGCCACTTGGCATGCTCTGCTTACCTTAGCAATTCACTTGGGACCCACCATAGTCTTTACTCAATAATGAGACAAAAGGAAGAAATGGTGGACATTGACACTTGGCACTTTCCATTGAATTTTACAAGGGACACATGGTGACTTCCATTGTATTTTGTCCTTATCTATGCAATCTAAGCTCTTAGGCTATCTCTTTGGTCAATCGCTAAATTTGTTCACAGGGTCTGCATCATCTTTGAAAATTGATAGATATTTCATTATCTTAAATTTGACATCCACGGGGATGTAAATGGTTCAATCACTTCCCTAGTTCAATCGCTTTCTTGGTTCAATCACTTCGTTAGTTTAATTACTTTCTCAGTTCAATTGCTTTCTTGGTCTTTGATTGAACCATCCCTTTGTCCTGTGCTTCTTTTAAATCGTTGAACCTTTGAACCTTCGAACTTTGAACTTTTTTGGTTCAAGGTTCAATTGGTTCATTGTTCATCCTTTGTTCCATCACTTCTCTATTTTTCTAAGTCCCTTGATCTCTTCAAATCCATTGAACTCATTGAACCTGTTGAACCAATTTGGTTCAAGGTTTAATAGTTCAATGGTTCATTCCTTTGTTCTTTGAAGTCTTCTTTTCTTCACTGCCCTCTGCAAGGGCACTTGGTCTCTTCACTTTGGGGCATTCCTTTGAACCAGCCAATTGAAACGACCAATTGAACCAACTATGGTTCAATGGTTCAAAGGTTCAACAGTTCAATCACTTTCTTCTTGTGTTCTACTTGACCGCTTGAACTAACCGATTGAACCAACTGCTTATTAAACCTTTAAACCTTTGAACCCATTAAACCTTTGAACCATTTTGGTTTAAGGTTCAATGGTTCAATGGTTCAAGCCTTCTTCTTTCTCACTAATTCTTTTAAAGCCATTTAAAGCCATTGAACTTGCTGAAGTGGTTGAACTTTGAACTTTTGCTTAAGCGCTTAACTCTTTAAGCTTGTTAACGTCATTGAACCTTGGCATTGAACCAACCTTGAAATTGCCTAAGTGTTGAGAGCTTATTTCTTTCCTACAGAGTTCATAGATTTAAGCCTCTAGAGTCCATAGATTTAAGCTTGTAGAGTCTGTAGATTTAAGCCTACAGAGTCTGTAGATTTAAGCCTATAGAGTCCATAGATTTAAGCCTACAAATTCTATAGATTTAAGCCTGCAAAGTTCATAGATTTATTCCAGTGAAGTCCATTAGCTTAAAAAGATTTTAAAATGGAGAATTTGAATGCCCAAAACAATTTTTGAGAAGGGAAGAGGGAATTTTTGGCTTGTAAGACCAAAATAGTTCATATGTTGTCCCAAAAATATGTGACAAATTTTGGGAACAACAACTAGCTCCAATTGGGGAACTTATTTTAGTTGAAGACTTGGAATAGCTGAGGGAGGTAAAAACCAAAATCTCCAATGCCTTGAAGTGTGCCATTGGGCTATGAAGTCATGCTATCCAAAAAGAAAGGTGCCAAAAACAAAAATGAAAAGCACAAAATAGAACTAGAGACTATACAAGTATACATATATAAAGATGATCTTATCTAATGCCTCAAGATTTAAAGTGCTTTAGATGCCACCCACTATGAGATAGTGAAAATGGCAAGGTGTGGTCTCCAATTTGAAAACCATAAATCTTTACTCTCTTGGTGAAGAGTTCCTTTTTCTGACTTTGGCATATAGTAGTATGGTCCACTACCATAGCTTGTTGCTCTTCTGGTTTAGTCCAATACATGATTTGATTGTCCCCATTAGATACTTGACAAACCATCAGCTCAACATCTCCTTTAGTGTGAAGGAGTTTGACACCTTTGTCTTGAGCAGCCTTCAACTTGAGTAACAGAGATTCATACTCAGCAGCGTTGTTGGTGTTGCTAAACTGCAACTTGTATGAAGAAGGAAATATATCTCCTTGAGGAGATATCAACACAGTCCCAACTCCAGTACCACTAGAAGAGTAGCTACTATTAAATCCTAATATCCATACATCATCAAAAACTACTCCTTTCTCATATTTTTCTTCATTTGGAGAGGAGAGTTCCTTTGGGCTTGCACTATGCTCTCTCATGCCTTCTATTATATTATCTGAACCAATTCTTGGATTGCCACCTATAGGACTTTCATCTGCTATAATAAAAATGTCTTCAGTAGACAAAAAATATTTACCCCTGCCTAAAGACTCAAACATAATTTGAGCTTCAGGGATCGATGCTTGGGTGACAACATATTTTGCCTCCTTTCTAGGAAGTAGCCTCTACATGATGCCTTTGACAGGGATCCTTTCTTTAGACAAGTCCATGCTCAATTCTCTTCCAACATCCTTGTAGAAATTTTTCCCAAGAAGGATGTCGTATGAGGCTGGGACATCAGCCACTAGGACTATCATCTTGATTCTCTTTTTTAGAAAGGTGGAAAATGCAAACTGGGCATCTGTGATTTGTCCTAGCAATAGCACTTATTTTTTCTCCATGGAGAAACATCTCCAAAATGTCTTGGTCAGTGTGAGACCAAGGGATTTAGCTACTTTTGTCAGGCATGACATTGTCTGATGCACCTAAGTCTATGATGCAATTGTTCAACTGATGTCCATTTATCATCAGGGAGACATAGAATGGTTCAGTCCTTATGGAAGTAGTAGGAGGAGCAATGACAAGGTTGTTTGGGATGGACATGATCCTTGGGGGATCGTGAATTACCTTTTTAACATCTTATCCTGTAGGGATGGCTTTATTCTTCACACACTGAACTAACCTATCCAATTGCTCAAGATTGGATTGCAAGAATTCAAATTTAGACATTTGAATTTTTTTCTTCTTGACATGGTCAATTATGTCAAATGACTGAAATAGACTAGGAATAGAGGAAGGCAGTCCATCTTTCTAATTTTTAAGAGGGGTGGTACTGGTCTGTGGAATTGAAGTTTAAGATGGAGGAATGCTTGATGTATTTACCATTTTATTACTCACTGGGTCCTTTGACTGGAAAGGTAGAGAAGTTCCTTCTTTGGCAATTGAAATTGTAGGCTGAGAAATTTCCCCTATTTTTAATTTATTAGCTTGCTAGGCTGATTGATTCTGGGACTAGGTGAATACAGCATATGATCCATCAACTGCTTCACCTTTATCTCTAGGTTCATCCTGGTAATTCAGGAAACCAATGTTGGGGTCGCCAGCTGATTCTTCTTGCTCTATTACAAAAAGATCAGCATCATTTTCTTGCTCAAACTTAGGTTGGAAAGAGAAATCATGTTTTATTTCTAGATATCTAACTACTAAGTTAGCTAGTGCTACTTTAATGGCAAGTTTCCCCTATGGAGAAGGTAGATGATTTGGTTGCCCTTGACTTTTGATAGCATTTCCTTGATATGACTGGTTCTGAAATGTCCTCCTTGGCATATCCTAATAAGGAAGAGCAGACATACCTTAGGCCACTTGTCTTTTCAAGGCTAGCAGTTCATTTGCTAGCTTTTACACCATTTGGTCAGTGGTGCCTGTAGATGAATATTCAGAAGATGAAGAAGATTTACCTCTGTTAGGATCTCTCCTTATCTTTCCTACCAAGATAAGGTCATCTTCCAACTTAGTGGCCAAATCTTGAGCTATAACAAGGTCTATTTGGCCAGCACATCTCAACAAAAAACTCACTTCAGGTAGCTAAGAGTTTATGAAGAAACATTTGAGATTCTTAGCTATAGGCTAAGCAATTATAAGAGTCATGTTCCTCAGCTTGCCAAACTTGGCTATGAAATCCCTCATTGGTTCATGAGGCTCCTTCTTCATTTCTGTGAGTTGAGCTAGCAGGGTATGCACATCTTCTATAGGCTTGAATCTGGCTTCAAATTTGGCTTTGAGAGTGTTTTAGTCAGTCACAGTCTGGGCCTATAGATGATAGAACCAGTTTGTAGTAGCACCTTATAAAATTTCCATGAACAGCCTAACTGTTACATCCTCATACTCCACACCTATTATGCCATAAGCTATGCTGAAGGATACAATATGTTCATCAAGATGGACCTTCCCATCACCATATAACTTGGGGAAATTTTTCCTTGAACTGCATGGTAGCTCATGTAGAGGTGGATTTAAATTGAGTGGGCCAAAAGAGTTACCCCAAGGGCCTTGAATTACCATAGTATGACTATAGGAAAGGTGGAATAACAAATCTTAGAGGGGTAAGTATTGACAAGGATTTATTAATAGTAGAAATGGATGCTTTACCTCGTAATAGAGACTTGACTTTATTAGGAGGAAAGCTTCTAGTTCGTTAGAGGTGAGATGGCGAAGGAAACGGATCAAAATTACTTTTCTATACCAACATGAATACAAGGTCAACAATAAATTTAGCCCTTTGGCTTCACATATACTGTGGATCTACCAGATTGTAAAACAAAAATGGGAAAGAATTGGCCCTGCTTCAGCTTGAATCTTGAGGCTTCAAACTGTGTGTTCTATCCCAGTTGATGTGGAGGTGGAGGGAGATGGTAAGGCTATAATGATAATGGGTAAGACATAGAATGGAGTCGCTAGAGTCTATAATGGATAAGGGCAGGGACTGCTTCAATCTAAAACTTGAGGCTTTAGATTGCACATAAATTCTTAGTGGAGTTGCCAAAAATTATTGGGTGAATATTTTGTCAATCAGCTAACTGGTGAGCAAAATAGGTCTCTTCAACCACAACATAGGGAAATTGGTCAGCCAGATGTGTAGGTTTACTACATCAAAAGGGGGCAAATCTCTCCTCTCATCAAGGGGAGGTTCCATATATATATATATATATATATATATATATATATGTTAATCTACTATAAATAAGCCTAAAATAACACTCAAGTGTAGGATAACATGATCCATCTCTCTTTTTTTAGAGATGATGTTCACCAATCAAAGGATAAATCTTGATGAAATGATAGAAGGCACTTCTCTTCTTTCAGAAGTGATGTTCAATAGACAACAAGAACCTTTCGAGTAGTGACAAGTAATTGTAACAGGGCGTAGTAACACAGTAGGATGAAATGTAGCACAAAGTCTCCACCTCAACTGCCAAAGAGTGAAATATGAAGGATAATGAGGGTAAAAAGTCATCCCAAGATATCTTACATAGAAATAGAAAATAGATAAACTAGAGACAATTGTGGCAGCACAAATTCTCTCCACAGTCAGCTTCAGGACACCTTCCTGATTACTTTCACTAATTATGCTTATTTAATTAAATAGACAAAAAATGTATTAAGGAAACATACATAAGAACAATTTCCCCAACAATCAAGTTATTCAAATAATGAAATATGATCAACAATTTGAGCTCAAAGTCTCAGTAATGCCTTTCAATTTGGGTAGAGTTTTGTTTTTGATAATAGAGAAATCCCCTTAAAAACATAAGAGAGATTCCAATATATAGTGCTCCAAGAAAGACTTGGGCACTTTGTTTCATAAAAATGATGGCCTATGATGCATTCAATGCCTTCAATGCATTTTAAATTTTGTCCATAGGCTATGCTAGAATCGGGCATTGATCTTAAATATGGGCCGCCTGATATTTTTCCTGATGTGTGTGCATCTATTTTCACTTTACTCAATGCAAGAGAACATGCTGTGCCATTGAATGTTCACACTCTCTAATGTCCACTTGGTCAGTTGCTTCACCTTCTAGAAACATATCCCATGAATGGATATTTTCTAATCTTTCTCCATCATTTCCCCTTTCCTTGCTATATTTTGAGCTCTTGGGGGCTTTATTCTTGATGAAGGGATAGGTGGCACTTTCCACTATGAAGCAAGTGAGGACACTTGGCAGCATCCATTTACCTTATAGAAGCTTAAGATATCCTTTGAGATTCCTATAGAAGATGACACATGGTGGCTTTTACTGAGCTTTTAGAAACACTATAAAAACATGCGAGACTCATTTGGATTCACACGAATGATGCCACTTGGTGTGCTCCACTTACCTTAGCAATTCACCTGGGACCCACCATAGTCCTTACTCAATAATGAGATAAAAGGAAGAAATGAAATACATTGGCACTTGGTGCTTTCCACTAAGTTTTACAAGGGACACATGGTAACTTTCACTATATTTTTTCCTTATCTATGTGATCTGAGCTCTCGGGCTATCTCTTTGGCCGGTCCTTGAATTTGTTCACAGGGTCTGCACCGTATTTGAAAATCAATGGATATTTCATTATCTTAAATTTGATGTCCATGGGGACATTAATGGTTTAATCACTTCCCTAGTTCAATCACTTTCCTGGTTCAATCACTTCCTTAGTTCAATCACTTTCTCAGTTTAATCACTTTCTTAGTTTAATCACTTTCTCAGTTCAATTGCTTTCTTGGTCTTTGATTGAACCATCCCTTTGTCTAGCACTTCCTTTGAACTGTTGAACCTTTGAACCTTCAAACTTTGAACTTTTTTGGTTCAAGGTTCAATTAGTTCATTGGTTCATCCTTTGTTCCATCACTTATCTATTTTTCTAAGTCCCTTGGTCTCTTCGAATCCATTGAACTCATTGAACCCATTTAACCCATTGAACCAATTTGGTTCAGGGTTCAATGGTTCAATGGTTCATTCCTTTATTCTTCAAAGTCTTCTTTTATTCACTACCCTCCGCAAGGGCACTTGGTTTCTTTGCTTTGGGGCATTCTTTTAAACCAGCCGATTGAACTGACCAATTGAACCAACTACGGTTCAATGGTTCAAAGGTTTAATGGTTCAATCACTTTCTTCTTGTGTTCCACTTGACTGCTTGAACCAACTAATTGAACCAACTGCTTATTGAACCTTTGAACCTTTGAACATGTTGAACCTTTGAACCATTTTGGTTCAAGTTCAATGGTTCAACAATTCAAGCCTTCTTCTTTCTCACTAAGTCTTTTGAAGTTGTTTGAAGCTGTTAAACTTGATGAAGCGATTGAACTTTGAACTTTTGTTGAAGCACTTAACTCTTTAAGCTTGCCAACATTGTTGAACCTTGGTGTTGAACCAACCTTGAAATTGCCTAAGTGTTGAGAGCTTGTTTCTTTTCTGTAGAATCCATAGATTTAAGCCTCCAGAGTCTGTAGATTTAAGCCTGTAGAGTCCATAGATTTAAGCCTGCATAGTCTATAGATTTCTTCCAGCGAAGTCCATTAGCTGAAAAAGCTTAAAAAATGGAGAATTTGAATGCCCAAAATAATTTTTGAGAAAGAAAGATGGAATTTTTGTCTTACAGGACCAAAATAGTTCATATGTTGTCCCAAAAATGAGTGACAGATTTGGGAACAACATATTTATTATTTCCTAGAACATTTAAAACAACCCTCACATCTTTAAGATTGTAATTAAACCTTTATAATAATATTATTAAACTGATATGATTCCAACTTAACCTTCATAATCAGTGAAAGGGTTTATTAGTTAACAATAAAATTCTCATCATAAACATATTCCTTCATTTATCCCATTATGAATACAATAAAATATTAATTAAGAAAGACAATATAACTAGAAATGAAGGTATAAGAGTGATCTAGGTAATGGGTTGAATTGTTGTGTGGGATATCTAATATACTTGATCATTCATTAATTAGTGTGATCCCAATGTTTTAGATCAGTAACTATAGAGGTAGAACCATGTTTGTAACACATTAAACCTATTTTTGAGTGTAAAGTGATAGTACCTTCTGTAGGTAATACACTCCTCTTAGGTGAACCACAAATCAAATTACTAAAAGAGACTTATTATGGTATAAACAAGGTATATTAGGTATTTATGATATATCGTGAGGCACATGGAAACTAAATTTTATATTGAGTGGTGTACAATGTCTATGTAGTGGATTAAACCCCTCATGTGAGGATGTATATAAACAAAATAATGTGTATCCATTCACAACAATCACTAAGTAGTTTGAAAAATGTCAAAACATAGTTTCTAAAACATGCACAACAAAAATAAAATAAAATAAAATAATTTTGTGTATGCAGATCAAAAAAATCAACCCAAGGTTAAAATAAAGAGCTTCAGCATCAGATTTATCTAAGGTGACAAGACAATCTTTTTCAGTGTCAAATTTTAATCTAATGTTGAAAGCTATTGTATTTCAATGATAGAAATTTGTATAAATTTGATCAAAATTTAGGAAAAAAATCAAGTAAACAACAAGCAATGTTTGAAAATAAAATGTGGGTTCACCATAATGTTTAATATATTTTAATTGAAAGAAGTCTAAATAATAGATATTATACTATTAAAATGGAGATGTTGGAATATAAAGATACAATATAAAAATATAAGATGATACATAATTTGGAAATTTATAAAAATATTAAATGAGTCTAAAGGTATGGAATCCTCCCTAAAATAGATTTTATGCTAGTTATGGAAGTTGAATTTAACTGAATATTGCTTGAAAATACCTATTGATTGTGTCATAACTAAAAATCTGAGAAAGGATAAATCTATAAAATTAGGATAAGGCCATGTGTCATTTTATATTGATTTCATCCATTTCCTAGTTGACTATTTGCCTAATTTATTTATCTACATTAGTGTGAATGCTTACAAAGGTTGATTGGTAAATTATGTGTTATGTTTTACTATGTGAAATACCTGCAAAAGATAAAATCGTAGTTCATGCAAAAAAAATATAGAGATAAAATTAAAAATGGGTTAATGTGTAAAGGAAATAGTTAAGCTATCCTAAAAAAACTCCATGTAATTTGAGTTCTTCTTACATAGCCCAAATAGGCCTCAAGCTGATGTAGTTATCCTTCATAGGATGACTGTGTGATCCATGATTGTGTAACTATATAACTATATCTATAATATTGAATGAAATTTTTGATAAGGGATGCCTTTGACCTAAAATAAACAATATTCATACTTGTGCTATGACTACTAGAATGTATCAAAATTATAATTGGAAGAAATATTTCTCTTTTGCTCAGTGTGTAATAAATTTCCAAGTGAAGTATTCGGGGGTGTAATGAGGGGTCTTGGTGTGCTTATATCAGAGAATATTTGGAATATTGTTTCTACCAACTTTACAAAATATGTAATATTATCATTTTGAAATGCCTCTATTAAAAAAATTACCATTTTAGTATTAGGGGCAAGGCAATTTTAGTGGACAAGGTTTCAGTGCAACCCTATCCAACCTAGCACAAACTTCTCCAAAAATAATATATACTATAGGGACTAGCCTAACAAGAGCCTGCAATTTGAATAGGGATGAATGTGGATAAAATATGGATTTATATATGATATTTTTGGTGTTTTGAATTGAGTGAAGGCTCTCTTATAAATTATAAGTAGTAAAATGGTGAATGGATCAAGTAGGGTAAAAATGTTAAGAATAAACATTTTCAAACACTTAATGATTAAATTTATGTCTACAACACCATATATGATAAACAAAACCACTAAAAATACTTTAAATTTTCATCCTCATTATATATTCTCTAACATCCCTCACAAATGCTTTTATTTGTGTAGTTTTCCTTGTATATGATGTAAAACTTTATGAAGTTGTAAAACACATTTTCTTTTAATACTATAAAAATAAATATACAAATTGAGTTCATTATAATTAATAATATACATGAAAACACACACACACACACACACACACACACACACACACACACACACACACACACACACACACACACACACACACACACACACACACACACACACACACACACATTATTTCATTCTAATTATTAATAGTCAAAATATTATAAAAATCACAAATGATAACCTCTAGGCTAATTGGAGAAATATAGTTTGCAAGTCTTATAAATTTTATTTTTAACTAAAAATAAAACAAAAATATACAAATAAACCCATATTTTTCCTCATCCCCTTTTTTTTTTGTTTGAAAATTTTGATATATGAATTTCTAAATTCACCTATGCATTCTTCAATATTATTGCTTCCTCTTCTCATTTCCTCTTATTTGTATGGTGTCTCCTCTTTTTTTCTTTCCTTTTTATTAACCAAGGGCCTCAAAAATATGGTCAAAGTGTGTTTCATGAATTATAAACATTTAAATTATTTTGGATTCATTACAAATAATTATAGCCAGAGCTTATCGACTCTTTTTTTCAAATAATCCAACATCTTGGACCATGCAAACCTATTTTATTTAATTCTTTTAAAATATTATTTTAAATTTTTAGCCTTAATCCTGAGTTCAAAAATAATTTTTATCCAAACTTATTCATTTATATATATTTTAAGAATATCATACAACTCAATTGTAGTCATACCTCATGTTCCTCTATAATTTTTTTGTAAGAATGTTCTACAAAATTTACATGAAATCCTACTAGTAAAATTTGTTTGGACAACATTCAAGTATACAATTTATTTTTAATTGAAAAAATAGTACCCATTATATGGGAATAGGCTTATGAAATTTTAGATAAGAATAGGATTAGACTTATGATGTATTTATATGGGACTATTTGGGTACTTTCTCATGTCACTAACATATAAAACATATGAGCAAAATCATAACAAAGATTTGAATTTTGAAAGTGACTGCTCTTTGGTATGGGATGATTTCATCAAGTTTGGATGAGTCTAAAATTTATAAATAGTTTGAATATAATGGTTCTATTTAGATAAGCATGAATACCAATATGATGATTTACAGAAAGCATGAATATGATTTTAAGTAGGTTAGACATAAATACAGAATTATCGTAGGTGACTGATAGAAAATCAAGAAGATTGGACAAATGTAAAATATGTGGATGTGAGATAATGGAAAATAAGATCCATATGTGTATGCACAAATCATGTAATTAAAAGGTAAATCAAAACTTACATTTCTAAGTATGTAATCCTATATTTTAATATCTATAAATGTTAGCCTCTCCTCTCCTCCCCCACCCTCATTGTTTTAGTATTGAAACTAAATACAATGCTATATTAAAATAATAAAGACTTGTACCTAAGTGTGTCCAACATAGTTTGTATTGGGAGAAGGTTCTAAAATTTCAAATTACTCCATGCAAAATAGAATGAAAATTGAAAAAAAATTATCCATGTATAAAATTTTAGATCTAAAATGAAATTGAGCAAGGAAGGAATACACCTATAACTAGTTGAAGTGTGTTTCCATGTGTCATGTTGTTGGAGAAGATGCTTCCTTGTTTAAGAATTGGAAATTTTTGCTTCCTTTGTTGAAGCACTTGTATAATTTGGGGTTGATCCAAATTTATGTATTTAAGGCAAGGCCATGCATTGAGAAGATAATTTCCCCAACCCTAATTAAAGAGGGTTAGTGCTTAGGTTATTGATCATTGTTGAACCTAAACTATACTTCTCACTTAACTAAATTTATCCCCAAGATTAAATATGGGAGACAAATATTTGGATCACTATGAATAATGCCTAGGACATTGAGCTTCATTAAACCTCAACCACATTACCTCATTTAAATTAATAATTTTTTTTGTGGATAAACTTACTGATTCAAATTTTCTCACTTCTAAGTACCATCTATTCCAACAATAGAAATTTGTAATAGTGTGCTTATATAAGTTTATTTAAAACTTAATATCTTGGTTTATCTTGTTATTGTGGTATTATATCCACTTCCTTTAATGTTTTTACTTAGGTAAGTCTACTTTATACATACTATTATGTCCACCTCATTTTTCATAGGATCTTGTTATGAGACTATTAATAATTTATCTCCTTTATGAATTAATAATCATGTATTATGTGTATTATTTCTCACCCTATGTTAATTCATTTTTCATGTTTTTATAGCTCACAGTTGAGGGAACTTGGAAGAGCCTATGATGGAGTGAGAAGAAGAGAGATCTTGTCAAGGAGGAAGTACTCAATGGATATCTTGGTTAGGAGACATGGTGAGAGCATATATATTTTTTAAGAGAAATTAGAAAACAACCAAGTGATATGTTCTATTTTTCATTTTGACAGGGCATTTTACATTGAAAGGAGGGTGTTTTTGTTATTTATGCCAAAGAAAAGCATTATTTTTCTATTTAAATGAATTTGTGGTGAAGAGATAAGGTAGAGAGATAAAGACATTTTTTGTTTGAAGGTGTAATCAAGGAATCTAAGGATAATGTTAGTGTATGTGTTAGTAAAGTGAAAAATAATTAAAAACACATCAAAGACTAGCATTCCAAGCCTATATACTTGGCTGAGAAAATAAAAAGAAAACAAGAAACAATGCTAAGTAAAAAAAAACTCTTTACCTTCCTTGTGAATTTAAATTATAAGTTTTCCTATGGGGGATTGTGCTTGGCATTGTAGGTAAAGAGTCTTTGTCAATGGTTCATGTGCATCATCTCTCCTTATCAATCTTGGAAATTATCTACATCATGTGATGATACTGAATATTTATCTATGGATTTTTGCATAGTAAGTTTGACTTGAGAATATTTTTTATAATGGCCATTCAACCTTGATTTTATAGACTTTTAAAATGAATTTAGACCGTTGAATCAAGATCAAAATCAATGGTGGAGGATGAGTCCCCATACTCATGATTGCATGTATGGAGTGTGTAAGATATGACATTTAAGACCTTTTTGGAGTGTGTAATGAATAAAGGAAGGAAATCATAGTCATGACCTCTTGGAGTGTGTAACAGGGGTTTAAGAGGAAGAGTGTGTAAGATAAGTGTAAGATCTTGTTTTCACTCCTACTCTTTCTCATCGAATTTGTTGAATGATATCACCTATGTGAGGTAATAAAGCAATTTTGATTTAAGAAAATAGGATAATTCCAAAAAGTCATGGAATTTCCTATTGATGAAGATTAGGCTAATTAATTAGAGATTAATTTAAAATCAGAAGAATGGGACCTTTACAATATTATTTGTCCATCAAATATTTATTTAATTGGCTTGTAATAACATTTGAGGCTAAAATTAGTATTGGATGCATTTTATTAGATTAATATTATGAGATGATATATTACCTCAATTAGGGATGTGTCACTATGAATTTGGATGAAAATGACAACTATATAATTAATTTAGGCTTAATATTGATTTTTGATCAAATTTACGTGTGATTATATAAAATCACTATAGAATGAAATTTAGACACTAAAGTGGTTAAAATGAGGTGTCAACATTTTTTCCATATTTGATAAGTAATTTATGAGACACCATGCATAGTAACATATTTTCAAATAATGAAAATTTTTTTAAGAAGAAAATTTCAATGATTGAAAAATGATGTGTTGAAAACTATAGGTTGATACCCATAAGGTGGTTGATGAGCCTTTAATTCCCCCTCGATGGAGTGGGTGGGAAATGGTGTCATCAAATGAGTACTTAAAAAGAGGAAATCAACCTGGTCTAGTGGAAATAGAGGTCTAAATAATGATTTTCCCACAAAGAAATTTTAATTATTAGCATAGTGATTTACCCCAATAGAGTAAATTGTTCATTTGACAAAATTGATCGATCAAAATAATTTACCCTAGTAGGTCGAATTGGTAAAGGGATCTCAAACAAATAACCCATAACATGGATTAGTAATGAGATATCATAGAAGAGTGGTACAAGTTTAGGGTACCTACTAGTATGGAGATGCACATTGTAACTAGCAGTGATTAATTTGAAATGTTAATGTTTATTTTGTATTAAAACATGTATATGATGGCAAATGTGATGTATGCATTTTCTAAATTTTATGACCTATAATATATGATTATTTGGAGATGCATGTACTCATTAGCACATACTATATTCATTATGATTTTGTTACTATAGGTGTGGATTATTTGGGTATATTGTTTGTGAATAAGGAGAAATATTTTGGGCATCATTGTTTGATATATCTTTGGACTAATTTTTGTTGTAGCATGGGATATTATGCGTCATAGTTATAAACAAACCATAATAACATTGTATGTCTTAATCATGGTAAGACTTAATATAATTGCAAGTATAAATAACTTAGGTGTAATAAATGATCAATCAAATCCCAAGTGTAAATATAATTCAATAAACTAAGTATAGGAGTAAATAAAAATAGTCACAACTCTATTACAATATATAACTAATCAATACTTAAGTGCAAACATAATGTAATAAATCTATGGAAACCGAGAAGAAGAGAGGTAAATAACACAATCTAAATTCAAAAAGTGAACAACTCAAGCCCAAGTATAAGCAATACTTAAGAGTAAACTAATTTTCCTTGAAAACATATCACTCAAAATAAACATAAATCACCTAATTAAAGGGATATAACTGAATAAACTACTTACAACACAATTCCATAAAAAAATCAATCTAAGGTAAATGTAATAAATAATTTAATCTAAGGTGAATGAAACAAACAACAAAATATAGAAAAGAAGTGAACTAAAACTACTTAATGAATTTGTTCATGCATGTGTAATATAAGTGTTACACTTGGGAAAAATTGGCCTCTAGGATATAGGAAAAAATGACACATGTATGATGGTAAAAGAAAGGAAAGAGGGAATATAAGAATAAGGAAGGGTTGGCTGACCTGACTCCAACTTCCCTAGGAAAGTAGACAGTACCTACTTAGTCCCATGGACACTAGGTCCAACATGGAATTTTGGCCAAATGTAGTTCTCCCAAGAATTAGGAAGAGAATAAAAATGATATTATAGAAAATAGATTGATTATAGAGGAAAATAAGAAAGGATAAAATGGTAAAATGATTAAATAATTTTGAGACAAATTAATAACAAAGAATGGTCAATAAAACTATTAAAGGAGCTCAATAAATGATATTGGCCAAGCTAACTTAGGATGCCCCATGCATCCAAGCATTGCCTACATAGTCCATGTGGACTCAGGCTGATGTAATTTTCCTATAACTTGGAGGGAACACAATTGGGAAATGGTAAAAGGCAAATGAAAATGGTCATAGTTGGATAAGAAATTACTACTTGGTAAATGTAGTAAACCATGCCATCCAAGACAAAGTCTAAGGCCACTATCAAACAAGATGACAAAAAAAGTATAAATTTTATGGCTTAATATCTCTCATGGAGTTTTTAAGCCTTTTTCTAAACTTTTTGATTTTTTAGGTTGTTTATTAGGATTTTAATTTTTGTATGATTTTTTGGCATCTCAACTCAATGGAGGATTATGAGGTAAATAATGGGTTAAATATTAAAATGGTGAGAGAATTGGCTTAATTTTATTTCAAAATGTTGAGAGAATTGACTTAGGTTACTCATAAAATGGCAAGAGTGTTGGAATAGGTTGCTCTTAAAATGGAGAGAGCATTAGCTTATGTTACTTGTAAAAAAATGAGAGCATTAGAACAAAAGTGGTTGAGTTAACCTCAAGAAATATTGAGATTTACCTACATATTACAAATAGACCTCAAGCCACTATAGTTCACCCTGTAGCAAGGAATCTGACTATGTGACAATAAACTTATGAATAGGCAAATGACACAAGTATAAATTAATGGTATGACAAGGTATAATAATTTAAAACTTGGAAAAAGTGAAGGATGAAAATTTTAGGCTCACTTCCATAATGATCAAAGATACTTCCATTTAAAGAATGCATTCAATAGTCCCAAGTCTGAATCATATACTAAAACTACATCTGAATCCAACCACTGATATTGTTTAAAGTATCAATGGATCAATACCAATATCAAAAGGGTAACCTGAGAAGAGAAACAAATCTAGTTAAATAATAAAGGAATGGTAGGAAAATAACATGGCATGGTATAAATATATGGTAGGACATAAAGTAGGTGATCCTCATAGATAATATTTTAGGTCACTCAAATGAAAAAGTGCTTGAGATGTATTATGTTCATTGGTTTGTCAAGTTTTTATCCTTATGGCATATCTAACCTATATGCCATAAAACCATAGTTAGTAATAATAACATAGGGTCCTAATTATTTAGGCTTAAACTTTCCCTTTTTATTGCATTTATAATTTCTATTTTCTAGTTTTATTTGACTACAAGATCACCAAACTCAAATTCTATGTGTTGTACATGCCTGTTGTATTGACTATGTAACTAGTTTTGATATTATTGAAGGATATTTAATGCTTCAATTCATTTTTCATCCATAAATTCTATCTATTACAAATGAGCTACTCCATAATCCTCATCATCAAGGATATTCTTTAGTAAAATGTGTAGATAAGGCACTTGATTTCAAAAGGAAGAATAGCCTTAGTTCCATAGACTAGGGAATAAGGTGTGGCTCTTGTTAGAGTACAAAAATTGGTATGGTAAGCCTAAATGGATTGAAATATTTGTAATTGATAATCATGACCAACATCATTGATGATATTTTTTAGGATCTTTAAAATGGTCTTATTAGATGCCTATGCTTAGTCATTGCCTTGCAGAAAGTATGGAATGGAAATTTTTTAGGTAATATGGTATTGGGCATAAAAGGATTTGACGTCCTTATTTTTGAATGAACTATTTTTATCAAATATAAGGTTAGAGGGAATGTCATAGTGGAAAATGAGGTGATTGAAAATGAACATGGATATCTATTTACAGATCACATAATTAGGGGAATGGCTTCCACCTAATTGGTGAAATATTTAGTGGTGGTAAAGATATGTTTATGGCCATCTTAGTATGTATGTTTAATATTTATAATGAGGTCAAGTCCCCACATTGAAAATAACCATGGTGTAGTCATTGTTTTGAGTGTTTTAGTTAGATCATGTATCATATTAGCATGGTTATGGCATTGTATACACTTTTTAACATATGTAGTAGCATCATATTATATGGTTTACTAATAGTAACTAGTACATAGTAAATTTTTGGCAAGGAAAACCCCAATAGTGTGGGCCACAAAAACCCCTTCATGAACTTCCCTTAGAGATAATCAATATTCTGTTGAAATCAAATAGTGAAACATAGTTCCAACAATGCTTCTACGATAAAGTGTGTGTCTAAGTAATGTGTAATGATAAGCTTGATGGATGAATGATTTTTTATTTTTAAAATAAAGGCTAGGTGGGATTTTATAGCCATGAAGGCAATCATATAGTTTATAATACCAAGAAGAAATGAGACTATAATATCACAAATCATTTCAATGGTTGAAGGTTTTTAATCAAGTTCTAAGAGATGTTCGACAAGGAACAAATAATATCTAGCCTTATTTTTTATTTGAATCATAGAACCAATCATGACCATGGCCTCCATTGTTTTGTTACTAGCCAGAGATATTTGATCAAATTTAATATGGGAAATTTATTGTTTGAGAGTATCTACCATGCCTTTATAAGGCACAGGTTTCTCATCCTTGGTCTGAAATTATTCTCTGACTCGATTGATAATAAGATGAGAGTCTCCATGAACTAGTAAAAGTTGGATATTTCATTTGTACCACTAGGCAAAATCCTAAAATGAGCACTTCATACTCATCCATGTTATTGGTATAAGGAAAACCAATATGAAAGGACTTGGGAATGAGATCCCCTTGTAGTGTTATGAATTAAATTCCTACTCCCAATCCATGAGATGTGAAGCAACCATCAAAATAAAGTGTTCATTTTTATATTTCAAGAGGTACTTATGTTATAGTCATGATGGACTCATCTAAAAATCTAAAAATGATTGGTTGAGTGTCGAAAAGAGGAGCTTCAACAAGTAAGTATACATGTACCTATCCCTTGATGAATTTATAATTAACATATTCAATCTCAAGTTCACTTAAAATCATGACCCACTTATCCATGTAGCCATGTAAAGATATTTTTGATGGTAGATACTTTAGTGTATCTACCTTGGTGATGAAAATTATCTTATTGTTAAGCACATAGTGATACAACTTATATGCTATAAAGACCATGTCTAAACATGCTTATTGGCATACAATTATGATCATATATGACCAATGTGTGGCTCATATAATATATGTGTTCTTTTCCCTGCTCATCATATTAGGCCAAAAGTACCCCCAAGGTATGTTTAGTTACGTATAAATAAATCAATAATAAATTTTCTAGTGTGGTAGTAATAAAATATGTGGATTGACCAAGTATTGCTTAAAGTGTTCAAAGGCCTTTTGATAATTATCATTCCATGAAAATGTGGTGTCCTTATTCAGTAAGTGGGTAAATGGATGACATTTATTGTCTAATTATGAAATGAAGCATCTAATGGACCATATCTTTTCTTACAAACTATGAAGCTACTTCAAAGTAGATAGAGAGAACATATCAATATTGACCTTAACCTTAGCTAGATAGACTTAAATTCCCCTATGAAAGAAAATGAATCCTAGTAATTTTCCTGAAGCTATGCCAAAGATGCACTTTTTAGGATTAAGTATAACTTTTAACTAACAAAGTCTTTCAAAAATTCTTTGGATTACTTCTGGATGGTCTGCATGGGTCTTAGATTTACCCAAGATATCATTGACATAGTCCTCAACAATGTCATGAATCATATCATGAGAAATAACTATCACAGATCATTGGTATGTTGCCCCAAAAAAATTGAGACAAAATTACATTACCTAATAAGAAAATTTTCCCCAATGAGTGTGAATGTTATCTTGTGTTGGTCTTCAGGCATGATCTGGTCTGATTAAACCCTTAAAATTCATCCATAAGAGAAAAAATTCATATATAGTTGGGGAGTCCACAATCATGTCAATATTAGGTAGAGAAAAGTCATGTTTTGGGTAATCCTTATTGATATCATGAAATTTGGTACATAACCTACCATATGGATTTTTTATAATCGATAGGATGCTTGAGATCCACCCAAAATAGTTGAATGCATCTCACCTCTAGGAATTTTTCTAATTATTTCTTGACTAAAATAGAAATATGAGGATGCATCTTCCTTAGATTTTGCTTAATTAGTTTAGAATCAAGATTTAACACAAGATTATGTAAAACCAAGGAGGGATCCAAACCTAACATATCAAAATGGGTCCATGCAAAAATATCAATGAATTCCCTAAGGATAATAGTTAGGACTTCATGTTTCTCCTTAGTGAGTAATGCACCTAGTTTTATCTTTTTGGATCAATCGATTTTCTAATATTGACTTCATAAGTGTCATCCATGAGAAGTGTAGAATAATATTCAAGGAGTGTCATCAAGGATGTAAACTAATTTGAAATATCATAGTCCTTTTGGTTTGACTAGTTCATCAAGTTCACCCATATAGGATGAATCAGAATCATTGAATGGTGGCAAGGGCCATGTAATAAATACCTCTAGACACTCTTGGATAATCTTTTGAATGTTCATATGCTATTTTATACTAATCTTAGACCCAAATATGATCTTTATACTAGTGGCTTCTTGATCTTAATTCAAATAAAGGTGAACATACCTATCTAATGGTGCCTAAAACAAGTTTTCACCAAGAGACTAGCCTTTTTCATTACTCTTACCCTAGTCCAAAAGCACCAAAAATAGGTTTTCACTTAGGGACCTCAATGTTTTATTTTATTTTTGCTTTTGGATAAATAAGTTCACTAGATCTTTAAAATAGGTAAAAAATCCCAATGTGATAGAGAACCCTTGTTTATGATCTCCTAGAGGAATACTATCTCTTGGGCCCATGAACTTGTAAATGACCTCATCATTTTCAAAATTTTTGAGTGATATTATGGATCTTTATTGGTCCCAGTCTATAAGATGATGAAAGAAAAGTGGAGAATGATGATTAATAGGAGTAATGGTACATATAGTGTTAGGGTAAAATAAATTGGTATTGTATAGGTCCTTATATACACTATAATAATATTATGTGTTGGTGTCGACATCATTGTCACTATTCATTGGCTTAGGAACATGTATAAGATACATGGGGTCACCCCCAAGTGGTTTAAATATGATACCATGAGTTCATTTATATTTGGTCATGGAGATAGGCTTAACAGTAGCTTACTAATTTCCCCTAGGCCTCTACCCTCATAATCCTAATTATATATTATCTGATTAGGGATGGGATACCTATTAATCTAGTAGTAATCAGTTAATTATAGGCTAGGAATCATCCTCAACAAGTGGGTCTTATTATTATATAGTGTCTGATGCAAAAATAATATGTCTTTAGGCATCATATTATCATTTATAACACCATTCCATATGAAAATCTTTGGCTTTAAGTCTTCCATAGGATTTAGGGGCCTCTATAAGTTTAGCTATGCAAGATGCATTATGTGTGAGATATTCACCTAGACCTTTGTTAGAAATAAAAAAAGTTATTAAATATCTTAGGATGAGGCTCAAAGGAAGTGGAGGCAAGGATATCTAGGTCTATATAGTTGGATTCTAGTAGTTTAACAAGTATAGCTTTGTATTTTTTTGGTGTAGGGTTTAGGCCAAAGCAATAATTTTATCTCTCATATGTAACTTTTAGATTCTTGTAGAATTGATACATTTGTAGGTCTACAAGAATAGTCACTTCCATCCTATAGTGGGGAAACTTAATACACTGGTATAATGTAGAAGGTATTATATGAATCTCATGTATTTAATATGACCCAAAAGCAATTTATAAGATAATTCTAAATAAAAAAACATGATAGTGTGTCGTGGGTTAAAGGCCTAATGACAACTTGTAAATAAATTATACCCTATGACTCTCTTTCTTCATTATCATAAACCTTGATAGTAATTATCTCTTGTTGAATATTATCTACCATGTATCCAAGATGATTGACTAACCTCAGAGACATTATATTGAGGCATGAGCCATTATCTATGAGGACACATTTAACTCTATGTTGGGTTATTAAAAATGCAATATATAAAAGGTTATTATGTAGAGGGCCCAAGGATGACATGTTTCTTTGGGCAAAGGTAAGTTGTTGGTCAGAAGCTAAGTGTCCTACCAAGGCTTGGAATTTATATGGCATAATATCATTCGGTACTTGGGATTGTCTTAGAATTTTGGTAAGGATGTTCTTGTGGATACTAGAGGTATACAAAAAATCTAAGATACAGATTTGTGTGGGTGTCTTTTGTAGTCACTCTATAATATCATATGTTTTATATTTGACATTAGTAATGGGTTTGTTTCTTATTGGTATGGGGGTTTGTATGGGATCACTAGAAAAATTAGGTGGTGAGCATTGCATGATAACCACACCAATTTGTGATTGCATAATATGGATTGAGTGATGGGCCACTATAACTAGAAGAAGAGGGAGAAGTTCTCATGATTGTAATGCATGTATACTAATGAGTTTGGTTGATAATATAAGTCAAAGGAGGATTATTGGCATAGGGAAGGGGTTGGGTAATATTAGTTCATGGTCATGGGTGATTGGATGCTGGTCTAGCATTAATGATGATAGTGTATATATGATCACCAAAAATATGATATATAACATTATTGTAGTTATGTGCAATAAAATGAAGGCCCCTTAGTTAGATTGGTCATTAGGACCTTGGTTTTGACCATTTTGTGCTTGTTTCTACCATTTTTGATATTTTTATTGTTTTTATTATTTCTATGGTGGTGTCCTTTGTTGTTGATTATGAATTTTAGATCTATGTTTTAGAAAAGGGTTTTGATAAATACCTAGGTTTTGATTAGAAGTAGAAGCCCTATTATCCAAGTCTATTTCTCTACTTTCCAACATATTCTCAATGAGGTGCCCTAATTGCATGCATCAATGTATATAATTCCATTTGAATTGATGATATTCATATTTGTTTGATTTTTATACCATGCAAGGAAATGAACCCTTAGGGAAAGGCTTTGGAATGGGCCAACTAATCATATTGGTGGTAGATAGTTTCCTAAACACTAATCTAATTTATACTCCAGGGTCACTAAAAGTTATATTTATAGGTGGTCTTCTTCTTAGAGGATGTTTTTTTAAAATAGGAGATGGTGGTGTTTGTATAAGTGGAGTTGGTTGAACAGATAGTATTTACACCATTTGTACATGGTGTGATATGATAACTCCATTATCAATAACATTCTTATTAAGTTATAGGCTTTAGGATTCTCAAAAGTAATAGTTTGGGTTGATGCAGGATCTTGCATCTAAATTGGGTTTTGGCTTGGATTTTGATCTTGATTCTAATTTTGGCTTTGGTTCTAGTTAGGAGTGTATAATTTGATTATCCATTTATTGATAAGGATTTTATCAATTTGTAGGCTTTTGTCTATAATTTCTTTAAATGTGTGGGCATAATAAAGCTCAAGGTGCTTGGATATATCACTTTACAAATTATGGGTAAAAATAACTGCCAACTATTTGTCTAGAAAATTATGTGTGAAACAACTAGCAAGTTCCCTCTATTGTTGTAAGTAGTTTGATAAACTCTCACAAATCCTTGTTTAGCTTGTCCCAAATAAACCATGGTAATATCGTGTTTAATATTATATGAAAAATATTATGTAAACTTATCTACGAGGTCATAAAAATTAGGAACAAAATTATTTGGAAGTTAGATAAGCCACTCCAAGGCTTGAGTAGATAAACTTTGAGGAAAAAGGAGAAGCAAATAAATATCATTGAATGTCACTACCTAGAAATCAACATAAAATTATTTTATATGTTCCTTTAGGTCACCTTTGCCTTTGTATTTAGTAAAATTTTATGGCTCAAAACCTAAAGGAAATGGTACCTAAATGTAATCAATGTTGAATGGGTATTAACATATTTCATATAACTTTAACTTCTTTCCTTGGTTTTTTGTCTGAAGAGCCAAAATTTCATCCTTAACTTATTACAATTATTGGGTTAGGGGTGTAAGATTATAAGGAATAAATGGTTTTGGTTATGAGTTATAATGTGAAATACCTTGACTAAGGCATAATGGAGGAATGGAATATGATGAAATGATCATTTGGATAGTCACCAAACTAAGAATATGCACCCATTGGTTAGGTTTATATTATTTATATTATATGTGTTGTTGATAAACATTATGGTTGTGATTTGTAGAATGGATTTGAATTAGAGGTAACTATGGATTGAATGAAATTGTTGGGTTTTGGGGGATAAATTACATGTGGTGGGTTTGAAATGGAACATGTTTATTAATTAGACCCTATCATATGAAAGCCACATGTTTTTTGTTAAAATTTTGTTGCAAAAATTGTTGCATATTAGACACATGTTAGGTGTGAGGCAATTATTTCCTATTAGGTATTTTTTGTATGTTGGGAACTTGTTATTGGTTGAAAACCTATTGTATATTGGGTAATTTTTTTATGTTGGGCATTTTTTATATGTTAGACACTTGTTTTTGGCTAGACACAAGATGATGTTGACCAAAAAGGGTACACAACTTATTAGAAAACATTTGAGATGGATGATTTACCACTTTCTATGGTGTCATGTTATTCTACACTTATTGAGGTTGAATGTTTTTCAATACATGTTGGTGTGGAGTTTTGGTTACCACCTATTAAGGTGGAACATTAGTCTGCACCTGTTGAGGTGGGGTATTAGTTATCACATGTTGAGATGAAACATTGGTTATCACATTTTGTGGTGGGGTATTTGACTTTGATTGATTTATTTCTACCTATTTTATATTTGAGGGAGAAGATGTTTATGGAGGGATAGTCACTTAATTTATTTTTGATATAGAGGTACCTACCCTTACTATTATGGTCTGATTAATGTATTTAAAAGATGAATTTGTTATGAACTATTTAGAGAGATGTTCTTTTATACATTAGACTTAACTTGGTGTAGATTATGTACTAGTTGTGTTATCCACCACATTTTGAAAATGGTGTCCTAAGGAATTCATTGATTCTTTTAAAATTATAGGAACATTGAGCATGTTTTCACCTAGCATGTTTTAAGTGAATGGATATATTTTTGTATTGGAATAGCCTAACAAGTTAGTTTTTAGTCCACTTAATGGAGCTTACTCTATTTGGAGTGTATTTAGAATGGTCATGGAATTAATGTTTTTGTCTATATTAAGGTAAGTTTGATATGCCTATTGTATTTATGCTAATGGTCAACAATTTGACCCTTTCCTTTAGCAAGTGCAAAAAAATCTTTGTTAGGAACTCATATAAGGGTCTGAGTTTGACTAAAGGAGGCTTGATCAAATGGTTTGATGAGAGGTGCATGACTATGTGATCTAACCAAACAATGTAGACTTTATTGTGGGAAATATGGTGGGAATTTGGCACTAATTCAAATTCTCTAACAAGAATTTAATCTCAATTCTCTAAAAGATGGCGATCAAATAGATATGGATCATAGCTAGTACTAGATTGTGTGGTCACAAAATATGGATTTTATTGTTAGACTATTTATGTACTAGGTGGTACATTGATAAGGTATTGCACAAATGGGTCTTATTATTAACCTAGATAAGGGGGTGTTCATGAGGTATTATGTGAATTGGAATTGCCCCTACCCTATGTTAGGGTGCATATACATGAGATATTGATTTATCTTGTATGTTACATTATCACCATAAGGCTCATAATTAAAGGGGTCATTTGTGATGATATCCTCATAATAAGGGTTATACATACCTCTAATAAATGTATATCAAGGCATGGTTATATCAATTTCATTTATTTTAGGAAAGGCAGGTCTAATTCTTCAAACTTTTTTAACTTAGATTAAAAATATCTTGACTTGAAAACTAGAAATTGGGAATTAGTCTAAACTAACATGAAATCACACTTGGACCTTCAAAAATGGTCTAAAAAGGAAATATTAACTTGGTCTTAGCAAAGGTATATGTCTAATTTAGGTGTAAGTCAACTTGAATTTGTGAAATGAAAGCTTAAACTTGGTCTAGGCAAAGATCTAACATAAATTAAAAGAAAACTAGGTTGAGGTCTAAGGATGAAATTGAACTAGGTATTGGTCTCAGAAATGAACTTGGTCTTAGAACAAAATTGAAACTACTCTTAAGTTTAAGGATTTTGGTTTGAAAAAAAGGTACACTTGTTCTAGGTTGTATTCTTAAATGAAATATTGAACTTAGTCTAGGCAAAGATCTAAATTAAACTGAAATCAAACTAAGTCTAGGTCTAAGGATGAAACATAAATCTAGTCTAAGTAACATAATCTAAATACAAAAAGTAAACAAATCAAGCCCAAGTTATAGACAAAACTTAAGTGTAAAATAATTTTCCTTATAAATGAACTTGAAAATGGATTTTAAACTTAGTTTGAGAGGCACTTGGACTTTAACAAAGGCTCATGGATCTAAGAAAACAACATAACATTGTTAGGTTTGAATTGGACTCCATATGAGAAATAGTCTAAACTAAAATGGGTAGTGTAATAACACCTTTCATAAGTTAAAATATGAATTGGTTTTTCATCTTTTAGACCAAGGCAAATGATTTTGAATAATTGGGTAACATAACACTTTTTGGTTTAAATGTGTATGTATCATGTGTTTTGACATTGGACTTGTTTGATATGTGAAATAAATTTGGGATCAACATGTAAATAAATAAGAAGCACATAAGTACATGCTCCTATTTTAATAAATGACATAATTTTGAATCATATCCACCAAACTTTTTGATATACCTATTCTTGAGAGGAATTAAGTGTTAATCCAATAAATAAAAACACACGAAGGTAGAGTGTTTAGCCCCCCTATATCTCTCAAGAAATTTTATGTGGAATGGGACCTAGAGTGCCAAATCAACTTATAATTTTTAATATAATCCATCATAAGTGGGGTCTCTTAGTCTAAAATTTTCACTTTGGCTATCTAGATTGTTCCCAACAGACATTTTAAAATATCTATCAAGTGGATGTGACTAGAAATAGCTTATTATAAAAGGGTATTATACTTTTGTAACCACTTCATCTATCAATTTCTCAATGAAGTGTGATGTTTAGTAAGTATGGGCTCCTGGGATCTATTCAACTTATTAGATTAACCACTCAACCACTATCTAATTGAATAACATAATTAATTTATATACCCCACTAGATAAGTGGGGTGGGTAAAATGCTGGGAGATGAGACCCCAGGTAAACACACCCTTAAAGTAATTTTAAGGAGGCTATGAAATCCCACTCATTAATTCAAACAACAAAAAAAAGGAAGAAAGGGTCATTTTTGAGTGATCCAAGTTCCTAATAATGGGGAGAAAACATACACAACATTTTTTTAGTAGACACAAGCAATCAAACTAAGATAATGTGAATGTTATTTTTATTAAACACCAAATTTTTAAATGTGAATGATGATTTAAAACTCAAGAAAAATTTCTTAATGGATTTGTTAGTACATCAAACTCATTATTTTTACTTTATACCCTGCATCAAAAAATTGGTGGATTCATTTGAGTTGATTAAGTTGTAAAGATAATGTAAAAATTTAGAATTTTTGAGCTCTCAATTCTAGGTCTAAGATCAATTTCACCATTTAATAGGGAAATTTTGACTATAATGATTTCATTTTCACCATTGAAACCTACAAATAGAAAACATAGAATCAGAACAAAAATGAATTCACTATTAACTAAGATGATTTAATTAATACATTATATGATTTCACTGCTAAGGGGGATGAATTATTCAATTTTAAAATTAAAATATGAGGATAATATAACATAGAGAATAATTTTTTTGCCATTAGGACTTGTAATTTCACTGATTAGGTAGAAAATTTCACTAACAAGTATAATGAAAATCAAAATGAAAAAGTAGTAAGAGAACATTTTCACCATTTACAAGTGATTTCACTAATGTCTTAAATAATCTCACTACTAATGTTTGAAAAATTAACCATTCTTCTTGATAATGTCATTGATAACTTGAACAATTTTTCCATTGGAAATGTACAATCATAAAACATAGAAAATAATGAATAGCAATTTCACCATTTTGAGGTGATTTCATCAATAAGTCAACAATTTCACCATTAATACCTATAAGTAGAAATCATAAAAAATAGTTAAGATGATTTCACCATTTCATAATTATTTCACTAATGTCTTGAGAAATTTTGATGTTTTCCATGATAATTTTTCTAATGTCTCTACTAAATTTTTCAATACATAGTCACATTCGTCGTTTGCACCTAAACATGTTGTTCATAGTTTTTGGAGAAAATAAAAAATAATTGGCTTGCTAGAAAACTAATTATAACAATTATTAAAATTCTATAGGTCCAATCTTAGTTTTGGGATGCATCCAATCCCTCAATAGGTCCCACTAGGTATAACATTATGTAATCAAGAAATCCAAGGACAATGTTAATCTTAGTAGCATGAAAAATAATTAAAACACATCAAAGACTACCATTCAAAGCCTAGATACATGGGGGGAGAAAATAATAAGCAAAAATAAAAAATGCAAAGGTAAAAATAACAGTCTTTACCTTATTTGTGGATTGAAATTGTAAGTTGGCTTGGGGGGATTATGGTTGGATTAGTGGGCAAATATTCTTAGAAAATGGTGCACGTGTATCATCTCTCCTTGTTGAACTTATCAATTTATTATAACATGTGTTGATTGTGAATCTTTCTTTGTGGATTTATGCATAGTGAGTTTGGATTGAGAAGCTTATCTATAATATCCATTCATCCTTACTTTTATAGACTTTTAGAATGATAATTGACCATTGAATCAAGATCAAGATCAATGGTTGAGGATGAGTCCTCAAACTCGTGATTTCACACATGGAGTGTGTAAGATATGCCATTAAAGGCATTTTTGGATTGTAGAATGAAAGAAGGAAAGTGCAGTCATGACCTTTTGGAGTGTGTAAGAGGAAGAGTGTGTAAGAAAAGTGTAAGAGCTTGTTTGTAATCCTACTCTTTCTCTTTCAATTTGTTGAATGGCATAACCTATGTGAGGTAATAAATCACTTTTTATTTATAAAAATAGGATAATTCTAAAAAAAATTGGAATTTTATATTAGATGAATATTAGCCTAATTAATCATAGATCAATTAGAAACTAGAATAATGGGACCTTTATAATGTTATTTTGTCCATAAAATATTCAATGAATTTGCTTGTAATAACATTTGCAAATATTAGAATTGGTATTATATGCATTTTATCATATTAATATTGTGAGATGATCCATTACAACAATTAGGTATGTGTCACTACTATTTTGGATTAAAATGATAGTTATGTGGGTAAATAGGGTTAATACTAATTTACAATCAAATTTATTTGTGATAATGGAAAATAAAATTAGAATGCAATTTAGACATTGAAGTGTTTAATATGAGATGTCTATAAAAGGAAATCATTTTTGGGCGTGGGAGGCACTTTTTGAAGTAGGGGAGCTTAAATTCATCTCAACCATCACCTTAATTTGTAGCCAAGTGGAATCATGACCAGGAGGAGGAATGCTTGAAGACGTATGAACATATTTGCATTTATTCCCAACCAAATTCCTAGCCAAGGATAAGTACGCCAAGATGATGTATAAAATTATTTGCATGCACACATTAATCTTCATTGGTTGTTTAAAAATATAACCAACGTTTTAATTTTTTCATGCAAATCTAAGGAAAAATTTACTGATCTAATAAAATTCACACTAACTAGTTTGAGGTCCTTGTCTACACATAAAATATTTTTTTGTAATGTTTCATAAACTTTGATATTTAATTGTTTTATTTATTTCTAGGCAATTTTATAGGAAATAATTAATTTAATTTCTCATAAATGATAGAGTTTTTTGTTGAAAACTTGTATCATTTTCCAATTTTAGGATCGAATTAGTGTGCAAAAATATTTTTTATAAAATTAACTATATTTTTTAATATTTAATTATTTTCATGAAAAACAAGGTAAAAGTGGTTAGTTTACAACATCTATTGTTACTAGATTCAAAGAAGTTGACTGGTAAAAACTTTAGTTTATGGAGTCATAAGATACTTACCATTAGTGAGTATCATAATATTGACCATATTGTACTTGGTAGAGTATAGACCAAATAATCAACTAGATGACTATGATAAATGCCATTGTGAGGCTTTAATGTTATTGAAACTATCTATAGTTGGCACTTTTATTCTAGAAGTTAGAAATGCTAATAGTGCACCATAATTATGGAAACATATTAGGAATAAATATTAGGCTTTTGAAGCTAGTAAATTTTTATTTATTTTTTTAAATCCTATTTTCCACAAAGATGTAAGAAGGTGGTTCTCTTTTTTAACATTTATTACAGTTGAAGTATATCTATGATCAACTAAAAGTGGTACCAAATCTTGTCAATGAGAAAGACCCTATTTTTATTATTACACAGAATTTACCACCTTCATATGATTCCTTTGTGGAGTCATTACACGTGATTTTTGAGATAGAGACATTGGATTTTGAGCAATTGTTCACTCTTCTAATATAAAAGGAACAATGGAAATAATAATCCATAGCTTCAACATCTACATATATATAAAATGCTTTTATGGAAAAGGCAAAAAGTAATAGAAAATGGTCAACAAATAAAGATTCTTCAAATAATCATGTAAGTGATTCCAAGAAAACAAAATGGAGGTGTTTTATTACAAGAAACCAATTCATTTTAAGAAAGATAATAGAAAGATAAAAGAGGATATGGCTAATTCAAACAAAAAATCTATACATGCTAATATTGCATAAGAAGTAGAATAAGAGACATATAATAAATTTTATTTTGTAATAACACAAGACCAATTCAGTAAGTCATGCACTTGGTACTTTAACTTAGGAGCTTCATGAAACTACATGTGTTATTGAGATTGGTATGTAAACTTCATTGAGGATAATGTTAGTAATGAATATTTTTCCTTAGCTGATTAATGGACACATAAAATTAAGGGATGTGGGGATGTATAAATAATTTTGAACAATGTGTATCAAATATGATTAATTTTTTTTGTCCATAAGTGAAATTACTAAAAACAAATAATTATTAGTTAAGTTTGAAGGAAACAAATGTAATTTCAAAATAATCAATGATAAGATTATTATTGTTGGTATAAGGGAAATGGATATGTATAGAATTATAGATCCTAAATCAGTAGAACAATATGCTTTAACAATAATTGAGTAATTTCTTATTCCATGGCATGATAAATGGTCATTTTTTATTGAAAACTAAACTTTCATTAATATAACAAGATGTAATACATCACTAATCATATAAAAAATATGGGTGGAAAATTCACACCTCAAAAAAACCATACCAATCAAAAGAAGCATCAAGAAGAGCATAGTGTAAACAAGGCCCCCAAGTGTCCTAACAACCACAATTAAATTAACTCAAGTGCACATAACCAAAAAAGAGAAGGATAAAATCACAAACAACAAGGATATCATTACAAAGTATAAATGAACATGGAAATAGGCAAAGATAGAAGAGTTAGAGGATTCTAAAGGTTCCCCCCTCACCTCCTTGAGCTGGGGGGTCTTCATCAACTAGGATGGGGTCCCAACCATTAGTATGTTGGTTAATTTTAGAAACATTCTATTATTGGGAATCCCACCTAGAAGGATAAATGCCCAATTCTAGCCATGATAACTTATCCTATGGAGGGGGCCTCCAACCCCCACTCTTACACCACTATCTTTAAGGAGGAGATAGACAATGAGAATGAGAAGATGCATTCTTCCAATTTTAGGACTATAAGTTGTGAGATCGGTGATGGTAACCTTTATGCCCACACCCTTAGGGGGAATGGTGGGAGGTGTATCAAGAGGCTTACAGATGATCACACAAGAAACATTCCCCAAATGGTCTAGGAGGAGATGCAAATGATGGATCTCAATATGAACTTTATTTATTTAACTCTTAATATGGAGGGTAACATTAGTAATCACAATAACTTTATAGTTACATAAAAGGTTTTTTCCATAGTTGCATTATTAAAAAATGATTTATATCTATGTTTACAAATATAAAAAAGAATACCAGTAAAAAAAATATAACATCTGTTATATCTTGTAGGAATTATGGATGAGTCGCCCAAGAGACCCATATTCCAAGTGAACATTTCAAGATAAGAGGTTTTGAAAAGGGTATGAATCCATCTCTAAGTAGACTGGGCATGAGTTCAAAACTAAAAGAGATCATTAATGGATTTTGGGTGGTGATAGGATGGGCAAGTAGAATTTAAAACCCCTATGTGTTTGAGATGGTCCCCTAGGTATACCTTGGTAAATAATACACCAAAGGATGTGGGATTTTTTAGGCTCAATAAAAGCCACCCAATTATTATCAAACCTTTGTCCTAGGCATGATGGAGAGTTTTAAGAAACCATCAAAGATTGAGGGCTTTAATATCAATATGTTGAGGGTATAAAATATCATAACCCACCCTAGTGGAGTAGCGATAGAATGGAATATTTATTGGCTAGGACCAATAATTCCACCATGACATAAGAGAGGAAATTTCAATTTTGTGTAAGTACTCTTCAAGTATGGAAATCTACAATTCAAAAATGGATTCAACATCTTCCTTAATTAGATTAAACTTAGACTTAACCATATTCTAAGGAAGCCAATCTCGATTAACCTTATAGAAGAGGTCTCTAATCATGTGAATATGTTTTTTGAATAACCTCAAGATTTTGACCTAAGGAAACATGTAAAAATGGAAATTGTGTAAATTCAATGTGGGAGACCACTACAAAGATTAAGAATTATGAGAAAGATCATTTCTAAACCCTTCCCCCATGACATTTGAGTTTTCCTAGGCCTTCTACATGATTTTCATCACAAAATTTTCCCTATCTTAACTAGTATAGAATTGATGAAAACACTATGCAAACCAATCCCTTACCAAGCCTTTATACCAAATAGGCACCTTTGAGCAATGTAGTGCCTCAATAAGATATTCCAAGACTCATCCCCTTCCAAGATTTTGATGATCTATTTAACACCAAGTTCAATCCTTTTAAGCTTAATATCAATAATCTGAAGCCTACCATATTATTTAGGGTGATAAAAAATAGCCCAAGAGACTCGATGAAAATTGTGGTGCCCTTTAGAATTCACCCATAAAATGTCTCTCAAGACCTTTTTCATCTTTGCATAAGAGGAATTAGAAGGATCCCAACAATATGAGTAATAAACATGAGTAGTAGTGAGAACATTAGAATAGATCTAGAACTTCCTAACTAGGGTCAATGTTTTGATAATCCAAAAGGATATTTTTTCTCTACCTTTTAAACCAAATAGGACCACAAATTTGTAGGTGAGGATCTGAAAGGAAAAAGAATGCCTAGAAATTTGAATTGGACCCCAAGAAGGTTCCATTTCCACTTATATCTCTCCAACCAAGGAGGTTCGAGTAAAAGGGATTGGCGATAGCATTATGTTTTCTACCATTGTATGGAAGACACATAGGTAAGGTATAAAATTTTAGGACATTATATAACATACTTAATAGAGTCCTCATCCTCTTGAAGAATGAGGAAAGAGTCATCATCAAAGTTCACATTGATCCACTAGTAGTCTAAGTTAGGGAGAGAAATATACTTCACCAAACCCCTATAAACATGGTTATCCAAATGATAACTAAATCCCTCCATAAAAATAACATAAAGGAAAGTTGAAAAGGTGAACCCTTATATAATATATTTATGAATATCAAAGTATTGGGATTGAGAACCATTAATAGTAATAAAAACACCTTCATCCTAAAATAACATATTAATAGTGTGAATAAACCTGGGACCAAACCCGAGAGGTTAAAACATAGCTATGATAAAATGCCACTAAATACAATCATAAGCTTTCTCAAAGTCAATCTTGATGAATAAGTCCTTTTGTTTGAATATCCTATCCCATTACATACCTTCCTAGATAATAATAATAACATTATAAAATATGTATCTATGTTGAATAAACCATGTTTATTCACTTCTCACAATTAAGGTAAATATATGGTCATTTAAGTTACCAATATTTAAATAACACGAGTAAAAATAAAATGGTTAATAGGTTCACATATATTCAATAAAATCAAGATAATTTTACAGGATGTCAGTTGGGTAAACAAATCAAGAAACCATTTCTTATTGGTAAAGCATGGAGGGAAAAATGTATGTTATATTTGGTACATGTAGATCTTCATGGTATTATGAAATATAACATTATATATGGTGCCCTTTATTTGTTGTTGATAGTTACTAATTTATCTTGAAAAATGTGAGTTTACTATATTAAGAATAATCATAATGTTTTGCTAATTTTATTTCATGGAAAACACTAGTATAAACTCAGATAGATAAAAAAAGTTCAAAGACTTTAGTTTATAGAATGGTGGAGAATTTATCTCAAAATAATTCAATGCATACTTCATAAAGGAAGCTATACATAGGTAGTATATAACTTCTTACACTCCACATTAGATTAAATTAGTAGAAATGAGTAACAAGACTATCATGGAGATGGAACGGTTTATGGTGAAAAGCAAGAATATACATTTTTGATGCTAGGTAGAAGTTGGTAACACTACAATGTTCATATTGAACAAGAGTCCCTGTAAACTTGTGTATAATGTTACTCCATAATAAGCATGGTAAGGAAGAAAACCTAATGTAAGTGATTTATGCATTTTAGTTTTACTAATTTTGCATTAAATCCTAAAGTGAAAATAAGTGGTTTATATGACAAGAGTAAAAAGTACATTATTTTTTGTTACAATGAGAATTCCAAAGCATATAGATTGCTAGTTATCTCTTCAAATCAAGTAATTATGCATAGAGATGTCAAAATAGATGAGAAAAATCCCTATTTTTCAAAAGGTGGTAAACCTACAAATAATAGTAATATTTGGATTCATACTAATTAATTTGAATCAAGTTCTAGTACTAAAATGGAACAAGACTTAAAAAGGGAAAACACAATAATAGTCTAGCTCCATGGAAGGTCCTAGTGGAACAATAGGTGGTTCTAAAAGTCAACACAAATGACCAAAATGGTACTATAGAATAATGTAGGATATTCATTAAGAGTATTTTTTATTTTATTTTTAAGGGAGATCCACAATAATAGGGAAACAAATGGTATAGAATCTTGAGAATGTAAACTTTTCTCTTAATTCCACTGTTTCAGAAATGTTTGAGCCCAATACTTATGTAAATGCTAAAGGGAGTTTAGAATGGGAATGTGTGATGAAGGTGGAGTATGGTGCACTAATAAAGAATGGTACTTGGGTTTTTATGAGCTACCCTAAGGCAATAAATCCATTGGTTGTAAATTTATTAATAAGGTAAAATGTAAATTAGATGGTTCTTTAGAAAAATATAAAGCCTATTTTTTTACAAAAGACTATGTACAAGAAGAGGGAGTAGATTATGAAGAAACATTTGTTCCTATAGCTAAAATAGTAATATTCAAAATGGTTATATATATTATTATTCAGTTTGGTTTATAGATATTTCGTATGGATGTGAAATGTTCTTTTGTAAATGGAGACTTAGGGGAGGAGGTGTATATGGTATAGCCATAGGGATTTTAAATTCATGGGTTAGTGAAGTCATTGTATGGACTTAAGCAAGCTCCTCAAGTTTGATACTTCAAATTATATAAATATCTTAGATAGTTTGGTTTTAAAATATGTGGTGTAGAATTTAATCTCTATGTTAAAATAATTGGTGATGACATAGTTGTTCTAATTTTATATGTTGATGATATTGCCATCACTAGAATCAGTAATGACTTAATTAAATAGGTAAAATATGACATATATTTTATGTTTGAAATGATTGATTTATGCATGCTTCAATATTATCTAGGTGTAGATTTTTTTCAATGTTATAATTTTAGCTATACAATTATTGTATCCCAAAAAAATATGCAAAATAATTGTTAGAAAAAAGTAGAATGCATGATTTTAATCCAAGTGCTACACATATGGAAGTTGGGACAAAACTCTCAACTAACATTGATTCACCACTGATTAATGAAATAATATGTCTATAATTACTAATTAGTTTGATTTATCTTATTACTACTAGACCATATTTATGTTTTGAAGTAGGTTATCTTTCTCACTTCATGGATAAACCACATGAAGAACATTGGAAATATGTAAAGAATGTTCTTAGATATGTCAAATGTAATCTTGAATTTAGAATTTTGTATAATCAATCTATTAAATTTAAAATAATAGTGTATGATAATTCAAATTGGGTAGGATAAATTGATTCTATAAAGTCTAGAGTAGGTCCTCTTTTCAGGAGATTTTGGTAGAGTAAGATTTAGAATATAATAACATTATCTTATATTGAATTAGAGTACAAAGTAATTATTAGTTCAGGTAGATATTTGATGTGGATTTAGTCAGTATTGGAATATATTCAAATTGTTTCATTGTCAACCTACACCTATTTACTATGACAACCAAAGTGTACTAAAGATGGTGAAGAATCTAGTATTTCATGCTAGGATAAATCAAATTCAATTTACTTATCACTACATCTAACCATTGGTTACTAAAGAAGACATATATCTTTATTATTGTCCTACCTCTAAGCAACCTATTGGTATAATGACTAAATCTTTGTGTAAATAAAAATTTATAAAATTTGGAGATAAGCTTGGAGTTGTTTTTTATTTAATCATTAAGTGAGGGTATTAGAATAATTATTTGTATAACAATATTTAAATCTTAATATCTTATTATATCTTGTTGTTGTGGTATTATATCCACTTCTTGTTATTGTATTACTCAGGTAAGTATATTTTACACTTATCATATATGGTGCTCACCTCCTTTTTTCATAGGATCTTGTTATGAACCTATTTAATATGATATCTCCTTTCTAAATAAACAATCATGTATTCTATGTATTCTTACTCACCCTATGTTAATTCATTTTTCATTTTTCCATATATCACTTTACTAATAGTTTATCTTACAGGGGATTGTCAGTGCATCAATCTCCCTCAGTGAAGGTCCTAAGGAGTGCATTAGGAATAGGGTGAGATCGACTCATGGTATTTTGTGAGATATTTATTCATATTATTTTATCATACCTTCATCACTATCATTTTGACTTTGTTTGATTATATTTCCTTTTTACCCCTCTACCTGTTTTTAATTGAATCTTAGTAGACACATTATATTATTCTTATTATTATATTAATCAAGTTGATATACTATTTTTCACACATGTTTTCCCCTATAATGTATTAAACTAATTGATATAGTTATAAGTATTATCCTTATCATTTATACTATATCATCTTGGCTGATACAATTATAAGTAAGCTAAAATTATTTTCAATTGTTTCAACATGGTTGATACCATTGACTTAGATATTAGGGTTAATTATAGGCTTGGATCCATATATAAATAGATTCTATTAACATTCTAAACATATAAAAACACTCTACCCTTATTTCACTTATATTTATGCTCTTAAGCATTAAAGTGAGGAGTTAGAGGATTAGCTACTTATTTTTTTAGGTTTAGTATTGATTAAGGTTATTTGAGGAACAATAGGAGGAATCATGTCAAGGAGATGTCCCAGTCTTTAGAGTCCCAAACTAAGGATATATAGGTATTATTATTTCCATTTGAATTCTTTATCCTAAAACATATATTGAAAAGTTCTACTTGAGATAAAGGAGAGATCCATGCAATGAAGAGTCACCATAAATATAAGAATCTTTATCCCCATTATTTTTCATTTATTTACTTAATATATAAATTTAATTTTCTTATTTTTTTAGTAGATACATGTTTTTGTGTCCTTTATTATGCTCCTCATATAAAATATGTTGGTATAATTATAGAATTTATTAGGATTTTCATCATCATTTTGTTGGAGAGTTGTTAGTGATGTCATGGAGGTGTCTTAGTGAGTGGATGAAGTGCTTTGATAGCCTAAGTAACAATGGCAAAGTGTGTAATGTGCTTGTCCTAGTGTACTTGAAGTTAGCTTGGTTGATATTCAGTCTTAGATTCATTAGAGATGTTTATGGATGAGTATGGTGATTTTAGCATGTGAAAGGGGTCACATCAATGGTTAAATATGATTGGAGATCTTGTGTGTATAAGTGGAAATCATCTGGTAGTCCATAATTTTCATTTAGATAGTTTGAGTCTAGTGGTAAATAATTTGAGTAGGCAATTTGTTGACATTACCATTTCCATGTGTGGATGGTTCAAGGGTATTTGGTCATATGTTTATGATCACATTAGTCCTTAGTTACTATTCACTAAATCTTAGGTCATGCACCTAAATAAAATCAAAGATATATGGGTACAAAGCTGAGATCTCACACATTTTTTATAGTGTTTTCTATATTCAAATAGAGTTGAGTAAGCATGATGATGTTAGCATTCACATGCATGAAGGTTTCAAAAGGAAATGGTCACATGGGTTTGTTTATTATTATGCCTAGTTATTATGTGCTAAATCTTAGGTCATGTGCCTAAGTACGATAAAAGATATGCAAGTGTAAATTTGGGCTCCCAACCAAATTGACATTGTTTTCTCATACTTAACTAAATTTGCATGAAGTGGAAGAATTGAGTAAGAAATTTGGTGATGGCATATCTCACACATGTGGATGGTTGAGAATAAGATGATCATATGGGTTTGTTTAGTTTTGAGCTTAGTTAATTTATGCTAAATTTTAGATCATGTGTAGAAATGCATCAAAATTTATACATATACAAAGTTGGCCTTCCAAACAAGTTTTTGAAATAGTTGACTCTGTTATAGAAAAATTTGAGTGATCATTTTAAGGGCATTATATCTCACACATGCAAAGGTTTTAGGAGTAGTTTGACACATGGTTGGATTATCCTATGTGAGGAGATCATATGTCCAAATTTTAGATCATGCAAATGAGTGAATCAAAAGATATGATTGTGAAAAGTTGGTCTTTTAAGAAGATAAGTAAGGTTACCATGCTTAGTCAATTTTTCACAAGTTAAAGTTCTAGCAACATCGATGGATCACATTGCTCCAAGAAGTCAAGAAACAATGAGATGGTGCCAAATATTCAATGTTTAATGTTGAGCAGAGATAAAAATTGATCTTCCTCTAAGGATCAACGGTGAGTAGGAGATCATAAAAATAGAGATCAATAGTGTGTATTAATGTTAAGAGGTCAAAGTGATAGCTGTTAATCTTTATTAAAAACTAAGCTACATTTAGGATATCGATAGAGCACATGAGGTCAATTTTGAAAGAGTGTACGAGATGAGGTTAACATGTTCAAGGTTTAACATTTGAGAATTGGAACCTATGTGTTAAATATTTAATAATATAAATGATGTGTGTTTAATATTAGTAGTGAGGATAGGATATATGAGAATGGTGTTCAAGGTTTAACTATGACTGTTTGCATTTGAATATTTGAATTTGCAAAGGAAAAAACTAGTGCTTTGTATTTCGGTTTGAACTTTTGATCCAAGTAGAATTTACTCATGGTGTAAAAATAAAACTTGTATATAACTCAAAGGAACGTATAGAAATATTGATTTGAAGATTTGAAAGTGTGTATAGACATAGTTATGAAGGTTCAAAGTTGACTATGTTTTTGTATATGTTTTGCAAGTGACCTAAGAAGAGTAATTGAGCTTATGTAGATATTGTTTTGATGTTTCATGGTGAATTAGCTATTGGGGAGTGTTTTAGACTCCATGAGGATTCTTTGTGTGCACTATTAAGTTTGACCATTTGTATGCCATATAAACAAATGCTTAGAAGGTGACTGTGTGTTCACTCATAATGAGTGTGTGTATAGAATATAATTTAAGCAATTTTTGCTTAAGCATAAGAGTATTATGATGGATATGTAAATTTAAAGAGGAAATATAGATCATATGGAATTGGTTCATGAGTTGGAAAAGTGTTCTTGTGTTTTCAATTTGCTTAAAGAAGTGTCAAAGAGCTGAATAGGTTTTCGTAGGACCTAAAAGTGACTTAGGCCTATTTTAAAGTGGATTGTGCTTAAGTGTGGCCCATGTGAAATGATTTAAGGGTGAAGTGATGATATGTGGGTACAAATTTTGGATATTAGAAAATTTCTGATAGTGTTTTATATGTTTAAATAGAGTTGAGCAAGCATGTTGATGATGTTAGCATTTGTACACATAGAGGTTTCAGGAAGAAATGGTCACATGGGTTTGTTTAGTATTATGCCAGGTTCTTATGCACTAAATCTTAGGTCATGAACCTAAGTATGACAAAAGGTATTCAAGTGTAAAGTTAGGCTCCTAAGTAGATTGAAATTATTTTCCCATACTTACCCAAATTTGCATGAGGTAAGGAAGAGCCAAGTAGTAGTTTGGTTATGGCATATCTCACATGTGTGGATGTTTTAGAACAAGATGATCATATGGGTTTATTTATTTTTGAGCCTAGTTAATTTTCACTAAATTTTAGATCATGAACCAAAGCATGTCAAAATTTATGAATGTGCAAAGTTGGTCTTCTAGATAAGTTTTTGACACAGTTGACTCTATGGTAGAAAAAACTAAGTCAACATTTTAAGGTATTTATATCATGCACATGCAAAGGATTTATGAGTAGTTTGAAACATGATTATATTCTCGTATGTGAGGAGATCATATGGTACAAATTTAAGATTACGCAAGTGAGTGAAAAAATATGTGATTATGTAAATTTATCCTTTTAGATAGATAAGTAAGGTTCCCATAGTCAAATTTGTGAAAGTTCAAGCAACATAAATGGAGCACATTGCTCTAAGAAATCAAGAAGTAATGAGATGGTGCCGAATGTTTAATTTTTAACACTAAGCAAAGATAAATATTGAGCTTCTTCCAAGGATCAACAGTGAGTGGGAGATCATATAGATAGAGATCAATGGTGTGTTTTAAATTCAAGAGGTAAAAGTGATAGCTATTTATCTTTGTTAAATATTAAGCTACGTATAAGAGATTAATGGAGCACATGAGGTCAAAATTACAAGAGTGCACAAGATGAGATCCACATGTTCAAGGTTTAACATTTGCGCATTGGTACCTATGTGTTAAAGATTAAACAAGATTGATAGTGTGTGTTTAATATAAGTAGTGAGGATATGAGATGCAAGAATGGTGTTTGAGGTTTAACTATGATTGTTTGCATTTGAATATTTGAATTTACAAAGGAAAAAACTAGTGCTCTATATTTTGGCTATAACTTTTGATCTAGGTATAATTTTCTCATGGTGTAAAAAGTGAACTTGTATAGGACTCTAAGATTCATATAGAAATATATATTTGAAGATATGAAATTGTGTATATACATAGGTATGAAGGTTCAAAGTTTACTTTGTTTTCATGTATATTTTATAAGTGACCTGAAAAGAGTATTTGAGATTATGTAGATCCCATTTTGATGTTTCATGGTGAATTAGATATTGGGGAGTATTATAGAATACATGAGGATGATATATTTACATTATTAATGATTGACCATTTGTATGCAATATGAAAAAAGGCTTATAAGGTGACTATGTGTTCACTCAAAATGAGTATGTGCATATAATATTGTTTCAGTGATTTGTACTTAAGCAGAAGGGTATTGTGATGGATATGTAAACTTAAGGAGGACTTATAGATCATGTGGCATGGGTTCATGAGTTGGAAAAGTTTATATATGTTTTTAGTTTGTTTTAAGAAGTGTCAAAGAGTTTAATGGGTCTCCAAAGGACCTAAAAGTGACTTAACCATATTTTAAAGTGGATTGTGCTTAAGTGTGACCCATGTGAGATGCCTTAAGGGTGAAGGAATGATTTGTGGCCAACCAATATTTTGATAATTCATGATATCTCTATATATAGTGAAATAAAATATGATTATTTCTAGACTTGGTAATAAGACTTGAGAGAGAAGTGCAAGGTGTATCTGAAATTTATGAAGTGAAAGAGAGGTAGAGTGCCTAGTTATTGAGTTAATGAGTGACATAGATTAAGGATTGTGTGTATGAATGTTATGTCATGTTTTTTATGTATAAATAGTGCTCATGTAATTTGAAGATATGTGAAGAGGTTTGAGTGTGCATATGAGGACAATTTGAGTGAAGAAGGAGAGAGATTGTGGCATGCCTATGTGAGAGGCTTGTATGAGATAGAGAGAGTTTATGTAGGGGTTATAAAATATAGATCCATCATCAAGCGTTGAAGACATAATTTATAAGGTGGAGGTGTTTAAAGGAGTGTCTAAGAGAATTGGTCTACCTTAGGGGTAGTTTATCCTTATGAAACAAGTGTTTCATTAAATACCTTTGGTAAGGATGATATGATCAAGGTTTGTTGGTCTAAATGAATTGATCAATCTCTTGTTTAAATTTTCTTATAGGATCATAGCTCATGTGTTGTAGACCTGAGAGTGAGTTTTATTCCCCATGAGGGTTTCCCATAGGAACTGTGTGTTGTGTTTGATCTTGTGTATGTATTGAATGAATGAGATCTATTATTAATGTTGCTTGATCAAGATTAACTATGTTGATTAATTATTTTGAAAGGATTGTAATTGTAATTTAAATATTTGGGCTCACTAATTCACCCCCCTCTCAGTGATTGTACCTCTAACACAATTTAGGTTACCTCCCATCAATTGATCATTTCACCACTTACTTTAGTATTAGTTTAGTATGTTGTAAATATCTTGAATCAATGATACAATTTTTAATTAGTTCCTTGCATGTGAAATATTTATTATATATTTGATAAACCACATTTTTTATAATTATTCCAACCTTTGATTCATCTAAAGTCCTAGTAATACATATACTTTATATTATATGCATAGGATTTGTAACTCTACCCTCTTGACATTCAGTGCGGATTACCCTCTATTATGTATGTGGCTATTCTAGGTCTTTACCTGATAATCCAAATATATGCATGTTCTATTTATATGTGTAGACACCTAAATCTAGCCACCAATAACCTCCAATCAGGGTTTTGGCTAATTTCTACTAAAAATGCACAATTTGGCCTTAAAACACTAAAACATGCTAATTGATGTGAAATTGAAATATTCAAGTGTCAATTTTAGCTAGGGTATCACTAAATGGGGTAATGCAATTTATGGGCTAGCTAACTTTGATCATATCATTTTGAGATAAAATGCCAATTTTGCACCTAGGTGCCTGGATTGCTCTTTCCTATCAAAAATCTTACACAAGACACGTGCCTTTATTATTTGCTTTTGGTAACATCCTAAATGGGATAATGGATCTAATTCATCTAAAAGTGACTTCTAATTCCAATCCAGTCAAATTTTGGACCAATAATAAGGCATTCTGATCAATTTGAGTAATTTGTGCATAAAGTGCTTAATCATGCTTAAAGAGATAATTAATCCAAATCAAGGCCTAATCAAGAATTTCATGGAAACTTGTTGAATAATTTGTTTTGGAAATGAATATTAAATATTTTTATCATTAGGTGAATTCATTTCTTGGGAAGATATCCCTAGGCCATAAATACCACAAATATCAGGATTCATGCCCTCCATGCCTCTTAATTAACCCTTCTTCCAATGTCATGATGAGGATAATTATAAACTTAATTATAAAAATTAAATTAATCCTTAGCCATAGATCTCAATCCTGAAATGGATGGTTTAGGTTGATTCTAGACATTCTATAAAATCTATAAATAAGAGGCCTTACCACATCATTTCTAAGCTATTTTGGTGAAAATTTATAATGCACAAATATCTTCAATAATCCATTGCAATTAGTGTTACCATGGCAAATTGATTCCAATCCAAGCCAAGTCAAGCCAAGCCATAAGCCAAAGGTGCCAAGGAGAGATGGAGGTATCCAAGCTTCCATTGCCAAGGACTTCATGAGCACAAGCCGAGTAAGCCACTACAACAAGAATTTTGGAGCATCCAAAGAAGGTAAAAGAGGTTTTTTTTGCATTTTAGTTGTATGTTTTATTCATGTTTGTTAACTAAGCTCTCCCTAGTGTCTAGGCCTAGAGATGTTATGCTATTTAGTGTGTTTCTTTCATTTTGTTTTCATTTTGGAACTAACACCATACTAACCATCCTCTCTTGAGTCAAATTCCTAGATTCACACTATGGCCTTGTTTTTATTCTATTATATAAAAATAAGAGAGTATTTTTATTGTTCATCATATCATGTACATACATTATATTGAACCCAATGTGAATCCTATCTAACCACTAATGGGATTGTCTTCACATTTCCATTTTTTATTATTTTTGTTATCTTCACTCTATAATCACCATAATAATACATTATAGTGAACCCAACACCAATTCTATTCCACCACTAGATGGATTGATTTCACATTTCCATTTTTTATTCTTAGTGTTATATTCACTTTGACTTCACCATCATAATACATTCTAGTGACACTGACATGAATCATATCCCATCACCAATTGGATTGTATTCATACTTTCATTTTTTATTCTTAGTGTTATACCTAATGGGTTATCCTGTATGTTTATTGAGACCCCATTGAAGGAATTATAAAACCATGACTATAAAATCATGTTTTTAATTCATTTACCCACTAAATGACAAGAGGATAACACAATTTTACAAAACAATATCATACTATTTCACATTGAGATAAACTTTTCTATGTATACCAATTTTAAGTGCATACAAACCTAGTAGGCCTGAATTAAGTTTGAGTATACCCTTGAGGTTATAAGTCATTTCTAAAGCACATTAATCTCACTAAGATTTTATAAACATATAATATTACAACAATCTTTCCCACAAACCACCATATCATTAGATAACTACATGGAGTTTGATCCCTCTTCAAAGTGTTGGTATGTAGGAAGCACTCAACATAAGGGGTATTGAAGTCTAGCACAACTTCTACCACTAACCCATTTTTATATTTTATCCCATCTATTATTCATGATCTATTGAGATAGGGTTATAAGGGAATAAAAAGTTACACAAAGGCTTATATATTAAATTGATCATCCCATATCATACACATAGATCTTATAGGTCATAATGCGTAGGTAAATTTTCACAAAGAGATCAAAATACTAACCAAACATAATCACTCCATTCAAAAATCATTGTGGAATATCTAGAATTGATTAGTTTGGCTTTTTCTATAGATCTAGTGAAGCCTTTATCTTGATTCATAGTGATCTTGTATTGTCACACAATTAAATCTATAGTCCTAGTTCTAGTCCTGTAATTTTATTTTCTAGCTAAGTCATTTTTTATTGCACTTTCCATTTTTAGAATTTTAAAAAATATAACATATTTATAAATCATAAATATTTAATTTATTTCATATCATAATATGCACATTTTACACATAAGTTTGATCTAATTAGGATCTAATCATTTCCTTATTTACCTAATTTTGATAAAACCTATTGGTGAACTCGATTATTGATTGAATGTTTAAAACCCCTACCCATATATGTTGATAATGTATCTATACTTATTTTTCTATTTCCTATTACTTTCTTAGGGATTTTTAAATTTGATAAAAAAATTATTAGAAATAATTTTCCAAGTTTTTCTTTCATATTTTATTCAATTTAATAAAATTGTTTCTACCTATATTAAACATATTGATACATTGAGTTGTCTTGAAGTTGAATATGTTAAAATATCTATTGATAATACCATAATGGAAGAACCAGTTAATAGATTTTATGACATGAATAAAAGATAGTTATAAGGATTTATTTCAAATAATCAAGATGTGCAATATGTGTACATAAAAATGGCTAGAGAAGAAACTAATAAAGCATTTGAAGGCCAATCCTATGATACTTACAACCCTATGGGTTCTTTAATTTTCCTAGAACCATTAGATCCCACTTTTGTACCATCATTTAATATGGGGCTAACCCAAGGATATCACTAGATTACTACTCCCATTCTTACTCAATCATTGAGAACACCACCTTTTATTATCACACATTCTTATTCACCCAATATACAATCCTTATGCATCAGATTAAATATCTATAAACTAATGTGTTACATTTTTAACAAGGAGCTTCAAAATATAATCAAGTGGATCTTACACATTGTTGGCACAAAATATTTTATCTTATCCATTACCAATAGGTTTCATGGCACCTAAGATTACACTATATGATGGAAAGGGTGACCCTGAATAGAATTTGTGAGTATTTCACATAGCATGTTTGGACTATGAATCCAATGGCATATTATTGACCAAGTTATTTCTAAGATGTTTAAAGGAATATAATTTATAATGGTTTTATGACTTACCACATTAGTTAATACATGCATTCAATCCCTTGAACAAAATGTTTCTATCACATTTCTCAATAAATATCAGTGAAAATATTTTATACACTCATATTTCCCAATTAAAAAATAAATCTAACAAGCTTGTCAAAAAATATGTCTTAAAGTATAAGACAATGCTATCTAAAGTGATAAATCCTATTGAAAATAGATAATTCCAAGATATATTGAAAAATCACTTTCTTCTACCACTACACATATCCATTATGTTCAATAAATTATTATCATTTACAAATTTATGTCATATAGTAAAATAAAAGGAAATCAAATTATCGTCAATGAATAAGCTTAATTATGCAACCCACCCAATTTCTAATTCTCATGAAAAGAATATGATTAAGCCACCCTATAAGGTGAGGCCACATGATAATAATAATAATAATGATCAAAATGAAATAGTAAATATGGTTTTGTAAATAACCCTACATATTTTTGTATCATCTACTCTAAGGAGATAATTTATTAATTTACCAAAAGTTGCATATAAATGTGATCTAGGAATTTGACTCAAGAGAGGATGGTTAGTATGGTGTTAGTTCCAAAATGAAAACAAAATTAAATAAACACATTAATAGCATAACATCTCTAGGCCTAGACACTAGGGAGAGCTTAGTGAACAAAAACAAATGACAAACACAACTAAAAAGTAAGGAATAAAATACAAGAATTCTTTAACCTTCCTTGGATGCTCCAAATTCCTTTGTATTGGTGGCTTTCTTGGCTTGTTCTCATGAATTCTTTGGAAATGGAAGCTTGGATGCCTCCATCTCTCCTTGGCACCTTTGGCTTATGGCTTGACTTGGCTTGTAATCAATTTGGCATGGTAACACTAGTTTCTTGAAGATTTTAGAACTATTTGAGCATTATATCTTTGAATAATCAAGAATTTTTAAGATATTTGAGCATAATAACTTTTCACCAAAATAGCTTAGAAATGAGGTTCAGGGCCTCTCTATTTATAGATTTTTGAGAATGTCTAGAATCAACCTGAACCATCCATCTCAAGATTGAGATGTGTGGTTGAGGATTAATTCAATTTTTGGAATTAAGTTTGTAATTATCCTCATCATGACATTGGAAGAAAGGGAAATTAAGAGGCATGGAGGGCATCATGGAAGGCATTAATGAGACATGGAGTGTATGAATCTTGATATTTATGGCATTTATGGCCTAGGGATGTCTTCCCAAGAAATGAGGTCACCTAATGATGCAGATATTCAATATTCATTTCCAAAAATAATTTTTCAACAAGTTTTCATGGGATTTTTTATTAGGCCTTGATTTGGATTATTTAGCTCTTAAGCATGATTAATCACTTTATGAACAAATTACTCAAATTGATTAGAATGCCTTATTATTGGTCCAAAATTTGACTAGATTGGAATTAGAATTCAATATTAGATGCATTGAAACCATATTCCCATTTAGGATGTTATTGAAAACAAATAGCAAAGGCATGCATCTTGTGAAAGATATTTGATAGGAAAGAGCAATCCAAAACACCTAGGTGAAAAATTAGCATTTTGACTCAAAATGATCTGATCAAAGTTAGTTGGCCCATAAATTGCATTACCACATTTAGGGATACCCTAGCCAAAATTGGTATTTGAATATGTTAGTTTCAAATCATTTAGCATGTTTTAGTGTTTTTAGGCCAAATTGTGTGTTTTGGGTGGGAATTGGTCAAAATCCTAGTTAGAGGTTATCGATGGCTAGTTTCAGGTGTTTATAGTTTGCCCCTATTTGGGAAGATGTATCAAATCATAGGAAAAGCAATGTCTTCTCAAATAATGAGAGATGGTTTATATGCCAAGAAGAAGATGATGACTAAAGAAAAAATCTCCAAATGGTTTTAGGAAGCCTATGATGATTCCCCCTCAAGGGAGTGGCCATCACATATGTTGATAGATGGTGCCTTAGAAAAAAAAAAAAAAAAAGTGGAATTAACCTATGGTTGAGATTAATTCAAATGAGAAAATGCTTGCATGCATTGATGTAAAAAGGATATTGATTTGCCCAAAGGTGGTTATAATTAATAATAAAAGCCAAAATAATGATTTTCCCATAGGTGGTTATAATCGTTAAGAGGACCTAGATTGGTTAAAGATGATTATGCCCTAATTAGGGCTGATTAGTAAACATAACTCAAGGATATAACCTAGAATATAGATTAAAGATGAGCGAGTGTAAAGTGATGAAAGAGATGGATAGAAGAATAAGATTGATCATTAAAAATGATTTAGTTGTACCTACAAATGAGGAGATGCTTATCCTGGTTAGCAATGATACAACTAGAATGGTCAAATGAGTTATATTGATCAAGGTGGGTGGGAGGATTTGCCAAGGTGCCAAGGAGACTTATGTAGCTCCATTGATTATAGACCTTTTTTAAGTTAATTTTTACTATAACATGTGATGGTAGGCTTCATGATAGAACACCATGAAGACTTGGCCAAAATATGCATAAGGATTGATTCATAATCCAATAAACACTTGAAAAAAATGCACCAATGATAAAAACCATGATGAGAATGTTAATGGATGAATATGGAAGGACTCAAGAATAATGTGCATAAAGAATCACCTAATGAACACATATAGATTGAGTCAACACAATAGTACTGAAATCAAACAAACAAACAAACAAAAATAAACAACTTGAAATAAACAAACAAACAAAAATATTAAAAACAAAAGCAAAAGAAAGCATCTTAACAATGACAATGCCCCAATAAGGTAGATCGAGGATAACTGACTAGGCTAAGATAGGATAAATGTTTTTAGATTTTTAAAATGTTATGAATGTTTTTGGAAATTTGAGGTATCTTAACTCATTAGAGAATGAAAATATGCTTACTCAAAAAATTATGAGAGTGTTTGGCTTAGGTTACTCATAAAATGGTGAGAGTGTTTGGCTTAGGTTGCTCACAAAATGGTGAGAGCATATGGAAAAGGGGACTAAGGTGACCTAAAAATGAATTGAGAATGACCACATAGTCCTAAAATCATCTCAAGTCATATTAATTCCATCCACATAAAAGGTAAGGAAAAACCAACTAGGTTCCAACAAGTTCTCAAATCTAATAAATGGCCAATCAAATGAAAATAGTAATGGCAAGGTGATGTGGTAATTCATGATAAATAAGTGTTGCCCCTATTTTTCCCATAGGAAGTTATAACTAGGACACAAAGACATATTTTAATGATACTAATTTTCCCATAGGCAGTTATAGTTAGTAGAAAGACTGGTGAAACACTAATTTGCCTATAGATGGTTATAATCAAGGTCACATAAACAAACTTGATAGAATGAAAGATATCTTACTAGATCAACTATCACACTAATTTCATAGACTATCATTTAAAAATGGATTGGATTTATTTTTTAAACTTGATTGAAATCCTCTCATAAAAAGTGTGGGAAGAACTAAAGAAATCAAGATCAAAACAGGATTGGATAGGATGATAAAAAATAGGTTTTGGTCTAGATGGGAATGGAATGATAGGATGGTATGGTCTTATTAAGGATAATGATTGGTTGGATAGATTGGATAAAATAGTATTATATTTACCCCCATGTGATGGAGTGAATGTAAATATCTTTGATAATGGCAAATAGGCATATCTAACAATGGCAATGGCATGGCAATGTGAAACGATATGGTACATGTTTTTGGTCTAGGTATAGTTTTTGGCATATTATTCTATTTTTCATATTGATATGGAGATGCACATCATAATAAATAAATGATACAAATATAATAATTGATCATGTTAATTATTATCCCACACCTCATCTGAATAGTTGCTCTACCGAGAACTTGATGCAGATCTAGTTGTCAAAAATGCTTTTATGATCTTCACTGGTCATTGATTTTGACTCCTTAAAGCATCAAGAAAAGGTATCTTTATAGAATATATAAAGTAAAGTGTGACCATGGATGGTAACTAGGGACAAATAATGGATGGTAGGGTTGATTATGAAATGGAATGGTCAATGATAATGGAATATGAATAGTTGGAAAACAAATAAAGATCAAGTCTTTCAGTCACACGTAATGTTGTTGATGTCATATTTGACATAATTTTGGTTGTGGTAGGGTCAAATAATTTTATCTCAATAGGACCACCAAATTTTTGTTGTTGTTTGATCTTGAGAGTAGATACCATCTGATTAAGTTGTAGATTGGAAGCTATTTTGATTTGAACTTTGATTTTGTCTTCATCAAGTAGTAAAGAACTTTTGTGCTTAGTTATTAGTTCCTCAATGAGGTTTTCACCAATAAATTTATCTTTATTATATCATAGTTCCTTCAAGAAGGTTTCACTAATGAACATTGGTTTTTGACTTTGATTTTCTTTTAGGGCTTCTAAAAAAGTTTCACTAGATGATGTTGAGTTCTGACTTTGATTATCCCCTAGCACCTCTAAAAAGGTTTCACTAGGAGAGTGTTCTTATACTATATGAATGTGGTCTTGTCCTCCTTGCTCTTCTTCAACTACTATGTTTCCATGGATTTAGTTTTAAAAAATGTGATTCTATTTATCCCAATTGACACTTGTGGGAGATGGAATGTCAATGATGTCTATTTTGGTTGATGGTAATGGCCTATCGAATGATAATGGAATGGTGAAAGGTTACACAATCCTATAGAAGATAATAGGATAACTTATGTCAAAGATAAAGTACTCATCCTCAAAAACTATATAAGGATCAAAAATGTATTCAAGTTGATCTACAAGGCATGCGTAACTAATGTTGTAACAACCACAAACATATAATTCTTCTAAATCTAATTCTAACTCAAGTGACTCTGAATCCAATGTTGAGACTAATATTGATTGTGATTATGATGTTAAATTAAATGTCAATTCAAGAATAGAAATTGACTCTAACTCTTATTCTTCATCTGATGGGTATTCTATTATGCTAAAGTCTTGCTAAATATTTGGTATTGGACAAGTAATAGCTTGTAATGGCATAGCAGGCTCTACAAAAATTGCTTTTTCAAAGTGAGACTTTTTATAGGATGGTAAAAAGGTCAAGAGACAACTCCTCAAAGATTGATTTGTCAATAAGAGGATCTTAAAAAATTAGCACATGATTAAGGTAATTATTTTCCCAAAGGTAGTTATAATCATTAAAAAGTGACTCAATAAAGATTAGCTCATCAGCGTGATACTACTCAACAATTGGAATATGATCAATAGGTGATTCATCATAGGATAACTTATCACAAATGGTTGGTTCAACAAAAACATCTTGAATTGGTTGGTTCTCTTGGCCTTGATTTCCAATGAGTTGGAAAATATGAGTTTTGAAAATAGCTTGGTCTTTGAATGATTGGATGGGTTAAGGTTTGGATGGGATTGGTACTAGATGAAGAATGACTTATAGTTGGATAATGGTAGGGCATTATGGAGCATGATTTATTGTATGAGCTAAAGGATAAAGTATTGAGATGATAATTATAGGGAATTTTGGGGCTTGATTGCTTTCACAAGCCAAAGGACTAGGTCCTAGAATGATGAAGGAGCATTGTGGAGCTTGATTGCTCACACAAACCAAAAGACTAGGTCTAAAAATGGTAATGGCATTCTTTGGATATTATGGAGATTGATAGCTCATATAATCCAAAGGAGGGTTAGGGGTAGTTAATGATCAAATAACAAAAGGATGTCGTGAAACTTAATTTATTGCATAATCAAAGGCATCCAAGTCTTACTCATAAACCATATCATCCCAGTCATGAGTTGGCTCATAAGTTGGTTCTTGACTATGTTTTACTTACTAATTATTGTAAAAAAGGTATAGATTCATATCCCAAAAAATATTATTTATAGTTAGGTCTTTAACTTCCTCTTCACAAGCTTCTTCATACCAATCAAGGTCTCGAGTTGGATCGTAAGTTATTTCGTGACTTTGTTCCCATGAATGATTAATATGAGGTGGATAGAAATCTGTCTCATAAACCATCTTAACATCATTGGGGTCTTGAATAAAGACATAAAATTAATTTTTTGTGACCATTATATCATAATTTAGATTTTAATTGACTCCATCATAAGTGTAGCTAGACATATCTACATAAATGATGAAATCTCTAAAACAAAAAAGGCTTAGAGTTATACAAACTCTAAAAAACTATGTCAAAAATACAAATGGTTTAAACTTGGTCAAACTTGGTTGAAAGGGTGGAGTTGTATCTCAAATATGGTCTAAAGGTAGAGCTATATCTATAAAATGGTTGGTGTTAAAACTTGGCATAAAATAGTCTAATGTCAAATGTTTATTGTTAAATATTCTGCACACAAAAGGTCAAACGTATGAATAACAACTGACATGTCAAAGGTCTAGGTCAAAGTGTTCCAAACAAGATTTAAATTAGAAAATGTAAAAGTTGAGTCACTAGTTATTTTGTCCAAATGTGGAGTCAAAATCTATAATCAAATAAATAGGTATATGTTAAGACTTTTAGCTAAATGGCATCAAAATCTAGACTTGAAACAAACGCTGATATGATTTGATTTAATCTAACAAGTTTGGAAATAACTTTGACATAAACCTAGCACATGAAATCAAACATAAACATGATTAGTTGGAATAAGGCATAAGATAAAAGACTCTTTGAGAAAGGCTATGTTTCTCCCATATAAAGTCACAAAAAATGATGAGGATAGGATTTAAACAAACAAACCATCGATAGTTTTCAAATTTGGGTAATCGATTAACTGAAGTTATGTAACCCAAAAGAGAAATATCTATGTATCATCCCAAAAAATAAGGCCTAAATAGAAATCAATCAATATTTGAATCCAAACTTGACAAGGCCAATTGAAAACTTAATGGTAAAAACTAGGAGTTGACTAAACAAGCTAGATAAGATTGGATAGCATGATGGCATAAGATAAAGGTCCAAATGGTATACATGACATGGTTTGAAACAAATGGTTTTTGGTGTAAGATAAACTAGTCTTGAAAATAAATAGAGTGGCCTAATGGCATAAGCATACTCAAATGATGTGATCAATGTTATGTTTCAAAAGACTCAAAGGCATAAATGGTTTGACATGATTTGGGCAGCACAACACTACCCTCCTCAAATCAAATGTCACACACACAAATAAGTTTAAAAAATTTCAAGGCACAAGTGTGGTGTAAAATGGCCAGCATAATGCCTCTTTAGATAAAAGAGTGACGTATAGACAAATTGGTTTTGACATGGATTTATAAACAAACAAACAAGTTATAGTCTAAAAAACATACCAAGCAAAAATGACCAAAATACACTGAGTATAATCATCTAAATCCTATCAAGGGTATGGAAAAATGGGGTTTAATAAAACTAACAAGGTTTTGATCATTCTAGGGGAATCAACTGCATAATGACTTTCACATCAAACAATGCAAAAGGTAAGCACATAAATTGGGTAACTATGGTATTAGCTAGTTGTAAAAAGGTCTAGTCCTTTTTACAACCACTACATCCTAATATTCGTTCAGTGTAGTGCAATGTCCAAATGTAGATATGCCCCATGTGCAACTCTAAAGGAGCCAAATGAAGTTAATGCCAGGAGGTGAAACCTTGGGTCAAAGATTCCCTAAATATATCATAGGAGATAATGATGTCCCCCTCACTAGCCAAGATGCAATGAAATGAAAGACATAAAAAGATAGACTTTAAGGTCATTTTCAAGGTCACCCAAACTTTGACGAGTTTTTGGGGAGTGTTTTAGATGACATTCTTTCTAAGCCTTAGACTAGGCTTTGTGCAATAGGAATGGAGTTTTTGATTCCAAGGGTTCCCTATAGGGGATAAATGGAAGATCATACACACAACTTCCCTCTTTTTCCAAACAAAATATAATCTAAACAACTATTGAAAATAAGAATTGACAAGTGTGTTCAATTTTAAACCCGAATGAAAGGTTTGGTGGTGTTCATTTGGCCCTTTGGTCTTAGTTGCAAGCTTTGAAAACATTCACTAAAAACTTCTAAATTCTTTGTTCAACTCCAAAAAAAGGTTCCTAATTAATTTTTAAGCATGAAAAAGTGATTTAAACATGTTTTGAGCAAATATAAAGCTTGGTTCTGTAGCAAAAATGTTAGCATGTCCTTTATCTTTGAAGCTCTTTTTATTTTGAAATAATGAACTTTGGAAAAATAGCTCTGGAGTGTATGTTTTTGGAAATGCACAATGATCGATGTCAGTCATTTACAACTGATGATGGTTACCTTGGCTAACCTAAATCTAATCGATGTTCATTTTTCTAACTGACATTGGTTAATCCATGTAACCTATGTCAGTCTTACTTGTTGATGTTGGTTACTTTTTAAAACTATGGAAAACAAAAATGGCAAAATAAAGTTAGAAAATCAATTTATAAGAGTTCTAAAGGTCCAAATAAATATGTTAGATTTGCAAAATGATCTTCTTTAGGTGTTAGATGCATCTAGTCCCACTGGGCATACCATAATGTGATCTAGGAATTTGACTCAAGAGAGGATGGTTAGTATGGTGTTAGTTCCAAAATGAAAACAAAATGAACTAGTGTAAACATCTCTAGGCCTAGACACTAGGGAGAGCTTAATTAGCAAGAATAAATGACAAACACAACTAAAAAGTAAGGAATAAAACACAATAATTCTTTTGCCTTCCTTGGATGCTCCAAATGCCTTTTTAGTGGTGGCTTGCTCATCTTGTGCTCATGAAGTCTTTAACAATAGAAGCTTGACTACCTCCATCTCTCCTTGGCACCTTTGGCTTGTGAATTGACTTGGCTTGGAATCAATTTGGCATGGTAACACTAGTTTCTTGAAGATTTTAGAACCATTTGAGTATTATAACTTTGCATAATCAATACTTTTCAATATATTTAAGCATAATAAATTTGCACAAAAATAGCTTAGAAATGAGGTTCATGGCATCTCTATTTATAGATTTTTGAGAATGTCTAGAATCAACCTGAACCATCCATCTCAATATTGAGATGTGTTGTTGAGTATTATTTCAATTTTTAGAATTAAGTTTATAATTATCTTCATCATGACATTGAAATAAGGGGAAATTAAGAGCAATGGAGGGCATCATGGAAGGCATTGATGAGGCATAGAGGGCATGAATCCTGAAATTTTTGGCATTTATGGCCTAGAGATGTCTTCCTAAGAAATGAAGTCACCTAATGATGTAGATATTCAATATTCATTTCCAAAAATAATTTTTCAACAAGTTTTCATAGAATTTTTTATTAGGCCTTGATTTATATTAATTAGCTCTTAAGCATGATTAAGCACTTTGTGCACAAATTACTCAAATTGATTAGAATGCCTTATTATTGGTCCAAAATTTAACTAGATTAGAAATAGAATTCAATACTAGATGCATTGGAACCATATTCCCATTTAGGATGTTACTGACAACAATTAACAAAGGCATGCATCTTGTGTAAAAGATTTGATAGGAAAGAGCAATACAAAACACCTAAGTGCAAAATTAGCATTTTGACTCAGAATGATCTGATCAAAGTTAGTTGGCCCATAAATTGCATTACCCTATTTAGGGATACCCTAGCCAAAATTTGTATTTTAATATGTCAGTTTCACATAATTTAGCATGTTTTAGTGTTTTTAGGCCAAATTGTGCATTTTGGGTGAAAATTGGTCAAAAGCCTGGTTAGAGTTTATCAATGGCCAATTTTAGGTGTCTAAATTTAACCATCAATAACCTCCAACCAAGATTTTGACCAATTTCCATTATAAATGCACAAATTTGGCCTAAAATCACTAAAACACACTAAATGATGTGAAATTGACATATTCAAGTTCTGATTTTGGATAGGGTATCCCTAAATAAGGCAATACAATTTATGGGCCAATTAACTTTGATCAAATAACTCTAAGTCAAAATTTTAATTTTACACCTAGGTACTCTAGATTTCTCTTTCCTATCAAATATCTTGTACAAGACATATTCCTTTGTTATTTTTTATTGATAACATCCTAAATGGGATAATGGATCTAACGCATATGACATTTCCTTCCAATTCTAATCCAATTAAATTTTAGACCAATAACAAAGCATTCTAATCAATTTGAGTAATTTGTACACAAAGTGCTTAAGTATGCTTAAGAGATAATTAATCCAAATCAAGGCCTAATTAAAAATTCCATAGAAACTTGTTGAATACTTATTTTTAGAAATGAATATTTAATATATACATCATCAGGTGACCTATTTTCTTGGGAAGACATCCCTAGGCCATAAATGCCACAAATATTAGGATTCATACCCTCCATGCCTTTTAATTTCCCCTTCTTCCAATGTCATGATGAGGATAATTAAAAACTTAATTCCAAAAATTAAATTAATCCTCAACCACAAATCTCAATCTTGAGATGGACGGTTTAGGTTGATTCTAGACATTTGCAAAAATCTATAAATAGGAGGCCTTACCACATCATTTCAAAGCTATTTCGGTGTAAAGTTATTATGCTCAAATATCATCAAAAGTCTTGATTATGCAAATTTATAATGCTCAAATGGTTCTAAAAGCTTCAAAAAACTAGTGTTACCATGCTAAATTGATTCCAAGCCAAGTCAAGTCACAAGCCAAAGGTGCCAAGGAGACATGGAGGTAGCCAAGCTTCTATTGCCAAGAACTTCATGATCACAATCTAAGTAAGCCACCACTATAAAGGCATTTGGAGTATCCAAGAAAGGTGAAGGAATTCTTATGTTTTATTCCTTACTTTTTAGTTGTGTTTTTCATTTGTTTTTGTTAATTAAGCTCTCCCTAGTGTCTAGGCCTAGAGATGTTATGCTATTAGTGTATTTATTTCATTTTATTTTCATTTTAGAACTAACACCATACTAACCATACTCTTTTGAGTTAAATTCCTAAATCACAATAAGGGTTTTAAATCACCATTGTAATGTAATCTCATATCTCTCCCTCCTATTAAATATTTTTATATGATTAATCTTATTTGAAAAATATTTGATCAAAATGCATTCTATAATTTTGATAAGGCACCAAGTCACACTACTATTAGGAGCATCCGTTTAAGGCACAATATCCTATTAAATTTAGAAAAGAGATTGAGAAATTTAATTAGCCATCATCCTAAACTTTATATGAGAGGTCTATTAAATAGGCAAAAGAGACACTCAAGAAAATAAGGGGTGGGAGCAACCAAAGTCATTGGGTAGCATAAAAAAGATAATCCCATAAAAACAAACTAACCTATTAACCTAAGTGATTTAAAAAACTAGCCAAGGTGCATAAATAATATACCTTAGTAAATAACCCAAGGTATTTATAATAATATGATAACACCCTCCCTTAATGACTAAACAAAAAATAAGACCAAATTTATCTTTGAATTTTATAAACTTGTCTGCACCAAGTGTTTTGTTCATTATATCAGCTAGCTACTCTATAGTGGGGTAGAAAAAGAGACTGATGTCTTCATTCATAACCAACTATCAGATGTAATGATGGTGAACCTCAATTTGTTTGGTCCTAGCATGGAATACTAGATTCTTCACCATATTTAGAACACTATGGTTATCATAGAAAATTAGAGTAGGATTTGATGACTCAAACTGAAGATCCTCCAAGATTTTTTTTATCCACATAGTTTCACAACCTACACTAACCATAGGTTTAAACTCTGATTTTGTTGAAGATAATGCCACTATAGTTTGTAGTTTTATTTGTCATGATAAAAATCCTAAACCAAGAGTGAATATATACCCTATTGTATATTTTCTTGAATCCATTTAACCTACCCATTCAATGTCAAACTATCCTAAAGGCTTAAAATATATAGACTTCTCATATAGTATGCCAAAGTCAAGAGTACCTTGGCATATCTTAATACCCATTTTTTAGCTAACAAATATATTTCCTAGGTTTAGACATGAAGCAAGATAGAAAACTAACTACAAAACAAATATATGGTCTAGTGGTAGTGAGGTAAATGAGACTACCCACTAACTACGGATATACTATTTTATTGATTAGAGTTGAAGCAGTGTTAGCTGAACTTTTAGCTCCAAATTCCATAGGTGTGTGAGTTGGATTACAATCCATCATTCTAAACCTTTCTAGCAATGATTTGGCATACTTATTCTATGACATGAATACAACATAATCACTTTGCTAAAACTCAACACCTAAATAATATTTTAGTATTCCTAAGTCTGTCATGTCAAAAGTACAAAAAATGTCAGCCTTCATCTGTTGAATGAGACAAGCACTACTCCTATTGATGGATAAATCATCAACATATACAATGAGAATTAAAATATCATCACCAAACACTTTTATATAGAGAGTTGGTTTAGAGTTACACCTTTTGAAACTAAACTCCCTAAGGTATGTATCTATCTTCATATACCAGGCTTAAGGATCTTGATTAAGCCCATATAAGGACTTGATCAACCTACAAATAAGATGTTCCTTACTAAGAACCTAAAAACCCTATGGTTGAACCATGTAGACTTCCTCCTCCAAATATTCATTCAAGAAATCACTTTTGACATCCATTTTGTGCACATGCCATCCAAATTGAGTAGTAATAGCAATAATCAAATGAAAAGTTACCATATTTGTAGTAAGAGAAAAAGTCTCTTCATAATATACCCCTTCCTCTTGTACATAACCTTTTACAATAAGTCTAGATTTATGTTTGTCTAAGGAACTATCTACTTTACATTTTACCTTGTAAATCCATTTACAACCAATGAATTTCTTTCTTAGTGGTAACTCTATGAGCTCCCAAGCCTTATTTTTCATCAAGGAATCATATTCCAATTACATGTCTGATTCCCACTCATGCTTCCCTTTGGCCTCTAAAAATTAATTAGACTCAAATACATGTGAAACAATAGCTATTAGAGAAAAATTTTCATGCTCACCTCTATTACCAAACTACTTTCCTGATCTCAATCTTCTTCCTTCCACACCCTATGGCAAGTCTCCCTCTTGTAGTGCTTCCATAGTTGAAAATACCACTTTGTCTTCTTTGGTTGTTCTATTGGAAACTCACAATGACATGTATCAATTCCCTCCCTAGAATGTGATTTGACTAATGAACCAAAATAATTCTCAACTTTCACACCATAACTTATAATAGAATCATTAGAAGAAAATATTGACTCAATATCTGAAACTATACCAGTTGTTGTGAAGTATGGCATTTGTTTATTTACTATGACATCTCTATTTACTAAAACTTTGTTAGTAGAAACATCAAGTAATCTATAGTCCTTTGATTGCTCACTATACCCAAAAAATATGTATGCTTTGAATTTTGCATCCAATTTATTTGTCTTTTAACTAGGATTAACTCCAAAAGCTACACAACCTAAAATTTGAAAAGCACTTAGATTTGTTGTTTGACATGACAAAGCCTCTTATGGAGTCATATTATCCAATGCTTTTTTAGGACTTCTATTGAGGATGTACATCAATATATTCAATACTTTTGCCCAATACTTATATGGGACATTTTTGCTTTGGACCATACAATGAGCCATATCCATCACTATCATATTCTTCCTTTCCACAACTCCATTTTGTTACAAAGTGTAAGGGGTAGAATATTGTATGTGTATGCCTTCAGTGGCACAAAAATACTTGAACTATTTTGAGATGAACTCACCCCCATTATATGTTATAAGATATTTCACTGACCTTCCCACTTGTTTTTAAACCACAGCTTTTCAAGTAAGGAAGTTATAAAAATAATCATATTTCTTCACTAGAAAGTATACCCACTTTTTCCTAAATAAATCATCGACCAACAATAGAAAATAATGGGATCCAAAAGAGGTAGGTGTCTGTATTAGACCATATAAATCCACATGTACCAGATCTAATACTCCCTTAGCTTTTGAAGCTTTACCAACATCAAATGAATGTCTAACTTGATTCCCTAACTAAAATCTAGTATATACATCATGACTATCCTGAATAGAAGAAATCCCATTAACCATCTTAGTCTTGCTCAATGTAGTCAAATACTAGAAATTCAAATACCCATACCTTTCATGCCATAGTGAACTTGTGTTAACAACCACTATAAGTGCACTTTCCTTTGCCCTCTCTAGGTTTACAAGCTTATATAAACCTTTCTCACTAATCCCAATAGAAATAATCTTGTTATTTTTGGTAGTGACTAAACATTATTGTCCTTGAAACTTTACAACAAAATTAGATTTTGAAGTGATCTCACTAATTAAAATTAAATTTTTGGTCATATCAGGAACATACCTAACATTCTTAAATGTATACGAAACTACACCATTAAAACTGATCTAAACATTACCATATCCTTTCACAAAATGGGTCCTACCATCTCCCAAAGATAAAGATTCATTATTACTGTCATTTTTAACAAAATACACATACCAATCCTTATGCATGTATAATGGTGAGATGCCCCTGACTCAAAGTAATAATATCGATCCACCACATAATTACCATTGGAAATCATGAAAGCAAAATCATGAGATGATTCTTCACCTTCACCTTTAGCTTCATTCATAGATTAGTTTTCTTTCTAGGGCTAGCCATGTCATATTGTCTTTTCCTGCAATCTTTCTTAAGGTGACTAGGTTATTTACACTAAAAAAATTTCCACTTAGATCTCTTATTAGAACCACTTACTTTTGAATTATCTATAGGAGAACTGGTAGTTTTACCAAATTACTCACCCTTTCGCTTGGTGAAGAATGCACTCTCTATAGAAGTAAATGTAGACAACATTGTCTTCTACTATCATCTCTCATTCTACAATAGCAATGTGGATAACTTTTCAAAATCCAAAGTCTATGTCTAATCAATCATGTACAAGGACTCCACAAATGACTCATATGAAGGTGGAATATTTTGCATAACTAGGGCAATCAAATCTTTCTCATTAATAAGATTTTGTGTAGCCTTCAACTAATCATTGATCTCCTTGATTTACAATAAAAAAAGCCACCTTCCTATAGCTTAGTAGAAAATAATAAATTATTTAAATACAATACCCTACTAGCTTCAAAAGCCTAATATTTAGAAGTAAGATTAGTCCACAAAGCTAATGTAATGGTTGCATTTTTGACCTCTAAGATTAGATTATCTATTACTGATAGTTTTAATATCATAATAGCCTCACAATGACATTTACATAGTCATCATAACCAGTGGTAAGCCTTTTCTCTTTATCGAGCACTATTTGATCAAGTTTCTGATATTCACATATCATCAAAACCTTATGACTCTACAAACTAAAAAATTTTCCTATCACTTTTTGTGAATCTGGCAATAAGAGGTGTTGTAAACTAGCCATTTTAACCTAGTTTTTACAAAAAATGAATATACAAAAAAAAATATAATGTCTTTACATAAAATTCCTCCTACCCATGGACTCAAATCATAAACTGGTCAATACCTCTAGTTTTTAGAGAAAAAAAATACCACACTGTTTGGGAAATTTTATATTTTCTATCTTTAAAAACACCACAAAATAGACAAAAAAAATTTATTGGGAGATCTACAATTCCAATTTAAAAAAATATTTTTTCACCAACATCTAGATTAAAAACATAGAAAATGATGAAAATTTCACCTTCCAGAACATTTTGGAGATAATTAGTCACTAGTAGATCCCCAATAACCCTTATAAGCTAAAGTTTTGAATTATTTCAATTAAAAAATTAAAATTAATTGAAATAATAAAAAATTAAATTAAAAATTCATAAAAATAATCATCTAATTAGAAAATTAGCCTACTTGTACAACTTTAGATATAGATTCTGGTAGAAATCCCCATTGAAATTGAATTTCATCAATTCCTATCATCTCATCTCAAAAATAGCAAATTTTAAACCCCTCACTCACCAGAAATAGTGCTTGAATAAAAATATAGTCACTTTTCAAAATGAATGAAAATGACCACATAAAAAACATAGGAAAAATAAAAATATACCTATGATCCTCTTTCGCTACCTCCTATCACTTTTCCTTTGTTGATACAAGTCTCTTGATGCTTCTCTCCTAATTACTAGGTTTCCCACTGGTCACAAGAAAAAAAATTCTCTTCACGGCTCTCCACTGGGTGCTTCACTCTCTTCTCTGATAAGACCAATCCTCTCTTGCTCCATAGGCTCCCTCCCAAGATTCCTATACTATAAGATTTGACACCATATTAGATTCAATAAAGAAATTAAGAAATATAATTAACTAGTGTACTAAACAATACATGAGAGGCTTATTAAATAGGAAAAAGAGCCACGTAATAATATAAGGAGTGAGAGAAACCAAAAGCATAAGGTAGCATAAAATAGCTAAGCCCATTAAAAAAAACTAATATATTAACCCAAGTGATTAAAAAAAACTAACCAAGGTGCATAGATAATATACCTTAGTCAATAACCCAAGGTATTTAAAATAATGTGCTAACATATCTAGGATGCAAACATCAATGATTTGGGCATACCTATAGACAGTTCAAAGTCATAACCAAGTGAAATCAAGAAATGAAAATATTTAGTGATCATTCTTTAAATAATAAGGGTCAAGAGAGAAAAAAATATATCAAAAGTGCATTACACATATAATTCACATCCTCCACATTTTCTTATCATTCTCGTAGATAGGTGCATCATACCTTGAATAAAATTATTGGTACATATCATACTTTAGTGAAATTTAGGCCACTAATCACATTTACAGAGCATAAAATATTAGATGATGACTTGAATTTTCAATCTTTGTTTATTTTATCTCACATTGATCACCAACCTATGTAGAGTGGTATGGTCAATAACAATTCAAATGTGAATATGTGCATAATCACACATCATATCATCTTGGATACATAGATTGAGGATTTTATTCCCATATCAAAACTCATAAAATAATTCAATGAACACATACAGAGCTCCATTGGTGAGATTACATTACCATTAAAAGATGGTTTAGCACATGTGGCCACTAGGTTTATCATAGTACCGAGTGTAAGGGTCCTTGATATACTATTGGAGTGCCCTTCAATATATTGAAGAATTTCCTTAAATAATTCATAGGTTTTTAAAGTCTATATATGATAATGTGGTCATCATAGTTTAAGGTATCACAAATGAATACCCCATACAATATATATATATATATATATGCATACATACATACATACATACATATATACATATATATATATATATATATATATATATATATATATATAATATATATATATATATATATATATATATATATATATATATATATATATATATATTGCTCCTATACAACATATTCTAATTGAACCACATAAAAAGGTTCAACCTACTCATAA